>JAJLRJ010000003.1:22080488-22260488 GCA_024195265.1 Dendrophyllia cribrosa | reverse complement strand
ACTTTTTTACCATATTTGGGCAGTGTATCAATGTGTTGAATTATAAAATTGTATAATTGTATATATATATATATAATTCTGTTAACTTTTGTGGTCCCTCAGACAATGCTCCCTGAGTAGTCCAAATTTGGAGGATCACTGTAGCGATATATATTTATATATACAGCTGTATATAAATTTAACACAAATGAAGACAAACCATTACTATTTTGTCTGACACCTATATTTCGAGCACATTCAGTGCTCTTCTTCAGGGCTTAAGTTCCTCCTAAAATTCAATCGCATCCTTAAAGACCAATCGTAAGTTTACAAACGTATATCCCTATTGTTTTTACGTTCGAATATTGTAACGGCTTCGGTGAAGATCATATTGTTGATGTATATAAACTCTAATGAATCTTTAGTGTATATGGAATTTTACTGATGAGTGGATCAACGCTTTGTTGGTCTACGAAACAGTTCTGTATTAAAGTCCATATATATATATATATATATATGGCGTAAAAAAACGGTCGGTGTAAAAAAAGCTTCTTTTTTACAATTATATATTTGTAAAAAAACAGTCGCAAGACTATAACTTCCTCACGATTTAAGCAAGTGTTCTGAAACTTTTTATACGTTATCACGGCCTTAGTAAAAGTATTTCCCAGCACCAGTCTCTATCTTCGGCAACCGATATTAAAACATTGCTAAATGTTATGGACCGTTTCTTTACAATTCCGGTTTGTAAAAAAGCGGCCCGGCTGCGATAAGAATTATTGAAGTTGCGATTACCACTAATTTAATTCAGAAGGTACAGTTGAGTAGAATTATTTAAATAAGTATCGAAGTATTGTCCTGAAATCACTATTCCCGATCGAGGCAAACACAATGTATGTTAACAGTCTGACTGATCTCTCAGTAATAAACCGTTAATTGGTCAGCAAAGCACACGGTTCCCATATGTATATTTTTTATAGCTCGATATTTATAATTCCTCTCATGGTAACAAAAAAAGTTTGCCAGTCTGGCGACTGTTCTGTTTCTGCTGCTATTTGATTCAGGCAAGACGATATGACATAAACAAAACACTCTCTAATCAAACCATTACCAATGGAGGAATTATAAATAATAGAGCTCCACGCAGCTATAAAGCGAAGCGAATGGATGATAAAATCACTGCTTTGACTGAGGCAAACTTCAACTTAATACAATATGAATAGCTTTCTTTTTAAGCTACAACTCTCCCTGCTAAGCTTGGATCTACAGATCAATTAATTTGTGACAAAATCCAGCAACGAAGCCAAGCATGACAAAAATAACGTGTTCACGGCCGTTTCCGGTGTGCGACAAATACAGATCCTATTATTTCTGAGGGAAATACTAGAAGTTAAAAACTTCCTTCGTAAAACCAACATGCCGATAATGGCCAAAGCAACACACCAACTGCAATGCGAAAACGGACGCTAAAAGAGTTGAAACTCTACAATAGCAAAAACCACAGGAGGCTAGAAAAGACAGACTTGACCTCTAGTCCCTTGCACGCGGCATTTGAAAGGTTTCAATTCTCAGTCTTTTATGTAAAAGACCTGTGTTTTGACAAAAAATATATTTGTAAAAAAGCAGCTTTTTTTACAATTATATACTTGTAAAAAAGCTGCTTTTTATGTAAAAAACCTGCTTTTTTACAATTATGTAATTGTAAAAAGACAGCTTTTTTACAAATATATATTTTGGTAAAAAGGCAGGTTTTTTACAATTATATAATTGTAAAAAAGCTGCTTTTTATGTAAAAACCCTGCTTTTTATACAAAAAATATAATTGTAAAAAACCTGCTTTTTTACAATTATGTAATTGTAAAAAACCTGCTTTTTTACAAATATATATTTTTGTATAAAAGCAGCTTTTTTACAATTGAAGGTCAATTGGAATACTATGCTAAGTAGGATAAATTGGAAAAAAAAAATAAACATTGCTCCTAATTAGCTGTTTTTGTCACACGGACTTGTTTTCATGTGGTTAATATTGCCCTGTATGTTTTTCGCTGGTTTTGTGCTTCATTTTCTAGAGAGAAAAAAAACGGTCCAAAAATGCTGTCGGCTAATAAAACTCGAACACTGCAGCACTTTGTCTTTGTGTACTTGATTCCTCTCGGGATTACTGTTTTCACTGCTTTTTAACCGCTCAAGTTGTTGGTTCCACTGCTTTTAATGTTCGTTTCACTTGAAAAATGTGCGAGTCGGTCAGGGTTAGGGTTAAGTTTTGGCTTGGGGTTAGTGTTTGGAAAAGCACGGAAAAAGCACAAGTTCAGATGGCCAAGTTTGGGTCTGTGCCGCTAAATCCCGCTCAAGAAAAAAAAAACAATCCCGAACCGAAGTTCGTTCCCTCAAAACCGCTTCATTTTATCGCCAATAGTCAGCCACTTAGTTTCGCACTATCTCCTTTGCGGACCTCCTAGGAAGCGCTCCCTATTCTCCGCTGCCGGCTCATAGCCTTTGCCTGCCTTGCAAGAACTCACTTCGAGCTGCCCAAAGCTGTATTTTAAGTGCCCGAACACGCATAGCGGGCCTCTCTGCCACTGTTGCAGAGCATGTCGGGAAATTCTATGGCAAATCCGAAATGGAGTTCCCGCTCCAAAAATTATAGCAAAATATTAGAAGTTTGGAAGCACTTCGGATATCGGGCATTTCGACCACGGCACGGGATGGCAAATGGGCCACAACTCACAACGTTGTCCCTTTTTGATCCGAAATGATTGCAGACTTTCCCGCCGGCTCGTACTTGTCCACCAACGTCCATTTTTCACCACGAGTGCTGAATGGCGCTTTGGACACAAGGTATGACAAGAAACACGGCTCGCTTCTTTGAGAGGTGCTAGAGACTTAAGGATTTCCGGACTTCATGATGTCCTTCAATCGCCGAGCGGGCCTTAAACATGGCTTAAACCAGCGCTCAACCACTGAACTGTTCGCTGTTCAACCATGTTGTTGCAAGTGGCGAACGCCATCGACACGCCCGCCTTAAATAACGTTATGTTCGTTCAGGTCGTTGGCGCGGGTCAGGAGTATTGCGGTCGCATATTCTCACGGCCAATCTGCCTTTTGTAATGGCGTCGTTAAACTTTTAGCTGCAGTTTTTGAAGGAACTACGGTCGGATTCTGTGACTTGATTAATTGCCATTAAATTGTAATGAATAAATAAATAAAGACTTTATAAACAAGGGAAGTACATGGACAGAAATGCTAGAGTGAAATAATATAATAATAGAAATCTGTCAGTGAGAAAACAAATCGCTTTTCTCATTTAAAATACACTCTTTTTGTTTGAAATCCAAGATTTCAAACACTCAACAAAGATTTTTCAAGCTCGCACAGGAACTGCATGGATAGACGGGAATGTGTTCTCAGGTGTTTGTACTTTGATAGAAGTGACCTTTGGTCAGTTTATTTAAGAGGTACGTGATAATTAGTATCTCCAGTCTGTTTTAACTGTTACCCAAAAACAGTTGGGCGAAAAAATAGTAACATCATTTTCTGATCATTCTAAAATTGTTCTTTACCATAGTGAACCAGTGAAATCATTTTATGGGGCATTGGAAAAAGTGCATGTTCTCATTTCTTGGCGTGATCAGTGTAACGAGTAAAGTAAATGACGCGACATATAAACGACAGGTCATAGCTTTTCATTTAATTAAATATAAGTTTTAGGTGCCATCAAAATAAACATGATAGCAGCAATTCCAAAATTCATCTGCTCTCTAATAATGTAAATCACGAATTCACAAATACATCCAATAACAAATCATTACGAGATAAACTAATCGAAACTTATGCTCTCAATAGGAAATTTTATTTCGCAAATTTGTACATCGGTATTCTCGGTCAGCTTGTCTTTTGCTCCGTTATATTTGTTGTCAATTGCCCGGTTTAGCAAAAGCTTTAAAACTATGACTAGGAAATAGTTACAATGTAGCTTATTTCTACATGTCTTCATTTCAAATTGTGAAGAGTGTTTTTTTTGTTGTTGCCATAACCTTCGATCGCATCTGTCATAAAGACAGGACCCAAACGATCTGTTAAAATCACTGATCGTTTTACATGCACCTCCGTAAATGTTATCTACTGCATAACATGTACTTTTTGCAAAAAGATATACATTGGCGAAACAGGGAGAAGACTGGGCGACCGTTTTCGTGAACATCTCCGAGACGTTGAAAAAAATGACAAAGACGCATCCAAACCAGTCGCGCGCCATTTTAATCTTACTAACCATTCTAAACAACACATGACAATCTGCGGCCTTTCCCTACACCAGGGTAACACAGAAAGCCGTAAAAACCTACAACAAAAAATCATCTTTCAAATCGGCACTCTCAAACCCCACGGAATCAACGAACGCTTTTCATTCAACTAATCTACATTTGTTTTTCACGTCACCAAATTTCCACCAATAGCGTAGCTCCACCGCTTACTATATAAAACCACACACTACCCACAATTCCTTGATTCGCTCCGACGAAGGGCTAGCGCTCGAAACGTCAGCTATTTGAATCTTTTTACGGTGGTCAATTTACCTTATCGACTCAGTCGATAAAACTAAATTCTCGTGTGTCATAAAGACCGTTTGATTTTTATGTTCGCCGCTTATTGCTGTGGGATTTTTGTCCCGGAAAGTTTTGTGTTTTATATAACTTTGCATTTCAGTTAGCGATCATGGTTTCAAGTGTCGGCTACTGAATGTAGTCTTACTTTTCAGACATAATTTTATGTTTCTCCGTAAAAGCACTTAAAGCACTAAATAATATACTGGGCTTAATAAAGATGCCACGACTTCAAGCTGTGTATAGCTTCTTGTTGTCAGTAAATTGTCAGGTGTTTTTTTTTTTGTCCTTTTCTATTTGAAAGGGAAAATTTGATTTTTGTTGAAATACAATTATTCTGTGTCATTGTTTATTAATTGTGTCAATTATTCTGTGTCATTTTATTGTGTAAGTGGAACTGGAAGAAAAAGCAATAAATGCCCGGTCGTATAACAAATTAAAGCTAATTCACCTTAGGCTTTCTGTCTGATCGTTATATGATATGACAATGGATATTTTCTGCAAACAATACGGTTCTCCATTCCAGGCTTCTACCTTGAAAATGTTACGTAAAAATTAAAAGATAAGCTAAATTTGTCAAACCCAATGATTACCATGAACATACATTTTATGAGGCCTTGGTAGCTCAGTTGGTTTATAGAGTGCTCATATCATCACACTGGCAATGTGAAGGTCATGAGCTGGAAAATTACTACTACTACCACCACTGTACCGCCGCTGCTGGGAGTGCACATCATAAAGCAGGCACGCAGCTGAAAACCCTTTCTTGCCTCCTTAAGAAGACTGATTATACCAGGGGCCAATTCAATAAAACTTTTACAAGTGTAATTTACAAGTGTAGCCATTGTTTCAGAGGTTGAAAACAATAGCTACACTTGTAAATTACACTTGTAAAAGTTTAATTGAATTGACCCCAGAATAAATTTGAAAAACAGAAAATCAATATACATTCTATTGTTACCTTCAGAGTTTCACAACCACACATTTCACAAGTCTACCAAATTGGTAGAGTCGTTGTTTGATGAAAGCACTAGTGTGGAGTCTAACCAAGAGGCAACTTAGTATAGATGTGTTCGAACGTCACTCATTTCTAAAATGTTATTTTTATGAGTTCTGAGAAGGGAGAAATATTTATGAACTGCAATCCTAGAAAGGAAATTGGGATATCAGGGATCATAGGTATCCCAATTTAAATCAGGAATCACAGGTATCCCAATTTTCTTTGTAGGTTTTGCAGTTCATAAGAATTTCTCAGGGTTTCTCACTTCTCAGCACTCATAAAAATTACATTTCATAATTTCATCTCACTTCATATGAGTACACATGGCCTCCTCTTTCCTTTTCCTTCCACTATATAAAGTAAACAAATGTTTTTTGTTACTAGGAAGATAAAGAACGTAAACGACTAGATGCAGCAGAACGTAAGGCAGCCAATCACGAGGCTCTTAAGACGGAGGAAAGTCAATTAAAGACAAAGGCAAGCAGTGTTCGTACAAAGGTGACAGTGGCTGATATCCAAGCTGAACACGAAAGGAAGGCAGCACAAGCTGCTGTAGCTGCTGCTGAAAGCGAAAAGGAGAAGACGGAAGACATGCTTGAGGAGAATCCTAACCAGCAAGTGGCGGCATTGATGGCAGTAGAAGGTTCAGTAGAAGCACGCTCTGTGGAGGATGCCATTGCTGTTTTAAAAGTTGGTGAAATACCTGTAGACAGGCACCCAGAAAAGAGAATGAAAGCTGCATATAATGCTTTTGAGGAACGTGAATTTCCACGGCTTAAACAAGAAAATCCTAACATGCGCTTATCACAAATAAAACAATTGCTCAAAAAGGAATGGTTGAAATCCCCTGAAAACCCCATGAACATGGTTTATGCAAAGAAGACATAGAAATCCTGATTTCACTTCGATTTAATACATACTTTTAGAAATGTTCCGGAATTGGCTTTTCACTTTTTCCCCGATCAATTCTAACCTTTAACATCCAGTGTATTAAATGAAGTTCCAAAAGCCCCGCCAAAAGCTAATAGGGGACAGTCACTTTGCTAAATATTTTGTTGATTGCACAAAGAATCACTCAGAAATTAATGCAAAATGTCTTTCTTCATCCTCACTATTTTTGGGGGAGGAGCATCCGGCACAAGGGTAAGGCATTTGAAACGCAATTCTGGCCCAGGGGTGCAGGAATGTGAACAAGCCAATCAAAAGTTCAAATGCTTTTGGGAGGGGGAGATGTCGAAGTTTTGAATTGATCGGCGCATTATCCTATAAAAAAATTTAAGACCAGTATGGAAGTATAGTTTCTCATTTCCATGTTGCAGGGCTATGCAAGTGTTGAAAAAATGTAATGAAAATGAAAACATTAAAAACGTTTTCACCACTGTTAATTTTTTTATCTGTTTTGAAACGTTTTTGTTTGTTGTTTTGTTTTTCATTTTGTGTCTTTGCATGCACTAAAGGGAATAGTAAACAAGGCAGTGCTTTTATTGCATTTCTCAAGTGTTTTATATATACCGTTAAGTTCCGAAAGTAACATTCCTTGTCACTTTCGGAGTTAGCAGCCTTTTACAATCGCTACTTTCAGGGGTTGCTAGTTTCAGGGTGTTGCTACTGTCAGCTGTTTCAGTAAAGTGGCCACTGGTCTAGTGTTTTTTTTTTAGTCTCGGTATTTATCGAATTTACTACCCATGGAGCAATCATCCCGCTTTAAGTAAGTTCTGGATGAGGTTGGTCCCATTGGTCGAACTTTTACAAACAAGTCCTGGATATCCATGTGCCGAATATACGCATGCGCTTACGCAACAATCAGCTGTCGTAGATCAATGCAACATTAAAGTAACAGAGTACCTTCAGATCGACCAGCCTCTCAGATAGTGGGGGGAGCGAAAAATGTTGGAGCAAGCCAGGCGGTGTTGGACAGGGTCCATGTGATTACATTCGTCCAATCACGCGTCACTTCAGTGATGCTAACGGCGGCCGTCTTGACTCTTTCGTGTTGAGGTCACCTCTTTGTTCTTGGATTGATTTCTCGTTTCATTAAGCTTTTTATTTTATCGTTTTCGGAGGACCGAAAGAGAAGTACCTACATGGCAAGCTATAATCCAACTTATAGCTTCAGGTGAGCATTTTTTTTGTATCAAATTTGTTCAATGGTAACCATGTTGTATTCAAAACCTTTGTTTACCGCTCACGTGACACGGGTATTTAGTTTGCCCTTTCTTTGCATCTTTCGGTCAGTACAGTCAAACCTCTATTAGGCGGCCCTCTGTTAGGCGGTCACTTAACAAATCCCCGGAAATCGCGCCCCATACTTAAGTTGCAAACTTGACCTCTTTTAAGCAATCGCCTTTATTAAGCGGTCGTGGTCACCGTTCAGATTTCCCAATCGGCGAATTTATTGAGGCACAGCCCAAAATTCCTGCAAACCTGCGGTCAATTCAACAAAACTTTTACAAGTGTAATTTACAGTGTAGCTATTGCTTTCAACCTCTGAATCAATGGCAACACTTGTAAATTACACTTGTAAAAGTTTTATTAATGACCGCTGGGATCAATTCAATAAAACTTTTACAAGTGTAGCCATTGTTTCAGAGGTTGCAAACAATAGCTACACTTGTAATAGTTATATTGAATTGACCCCTGGTGTACAGTAAAAACCCGCATATAAGAACCTAGAATTTTCGAGATCAGGCTGAACAGGTTCTCATATTTCAGGGTACTTTTTGACAAATCAGGCTGATTAGGTTCTTAACGTGGCTCGACTGGGTTTTTTGGCG
Organism: Dendrophyllia cribrosa; assembly: GCA_024195265.1. NCBI lineage: Eukaryota > Metazoa > Cnidaria > Anthozoa > Scleractinia > Dendrophylliidae > Dendrophyllia > Dendrophyllia cribrosa. Next base: position 22,252,134 of record JAJLRJ010000003.1, on the reverse strand, counting down.
ACATAATACTTCACTGTCCGAGCTCGGTCGTGCAAGCTGCTTCACACATAAACTAGTTTCCAAAAACGTAGATTTGATTGACATCAGTGTAACCATAACAACGTTCTGATGACGTCATGGTTTTTGCATATTAGTAATTTTCTCAACATCTAGACCTAAACTTTTAAAACGACTGTATGTATGTCTGCAAGACTGCAAAGTTTGAAAAATTTCTATGAGAGCGTTTTCGAATAAAATTGGGTTGAATATTTTTAATCAAAAATTTAAAAATTCGCATTACTTTCTGTTATTTCGTCGATGCTAGCGTTTTCCTGACAAATTGAAAAAATGTTTTCACCATATATTATTCATGTGCCATAAAACTACATTCCTTGAAGGTTTCATCCTGTTTGCTTCACTAGATTTCAGTTGATGTGATCAGAAGCAATGTCTTAAATATGCTCATTCTACTCAAAAAAGCGTTTATTTAAAAACTAGTCGATGAAATTTTTTTTAAATCTTTTGATCTAAAGTTGTACATGTAATGCACTATCTCTTCAAATTTCAAGTGCTTATGTCATCAGATCGTTGTTATGGTAACAGCGATGTCAATCAAATCTACTTTTTTGGAAAGTTTATTTCATCTCTAGTATATGTGTGAAGCAGCTTGCCTGACCGAGCTCGGACAGTGAAGTATCAGCCGTTCAAAGTTAGGGTGTTGTGTCGCCAAAAAACCCAGTCGAGCCACCTTAATAGGTTCTTATATTTTTTTCAGAGTTTGTCGTAGCATAATCATTCTCAGAAATATTACACTACTAGTACATAATGGTTTAGAACTAGTTTAAATAACAAACATTTGCTTGCCTGCTGACTTCGTTAGAGTTTTCGCATACAGTTAATATCCAGAATTTTGATAATCGAAATTGAAGTGATCTTTTGTATAAGAACCTCTTTTTCCTCCCAGGCTGAACAGGTTCTTATAAAATTGAGTATTAAAATGCCAAATTTGAGCCTGTAGGTTCTTAAATCTTTAGGTTCTTATATGCGGGTTTTTACTGTACCGTATTTTCTCGATTAAAAGCCGGGTGTGTTCATTTGAACCTGCCGTTTATTCTAGGCCACGCGTTTATTCAACAAGGGTAATTTTTCATCGTTTTATTCATGATCGCATTTTACGTCTTTCATTCCTAAATTCCTTTTACAAAAGCTAACTTGGTCGAAATGTTCCTAAACTCTTGATGGAAACAAGAACGAGAAGGATCGAAGACAATATATAGCCAAAAAACTATAACAAACTTTTAATTTTAAGTGATGTCCCCTGAACCATAATGTTTCCTTTGTCAATGATCGATCATTGTCGATTCAAGTCACCTATATTTAAGGCAAAGACGAATCGGTGGCTTCCTTGTGGTAGCGTTCCTTATAAAAGCAATTAAAAATAGAAACGTGCTGCACACAGATGCGTATTACGTGCAAGAGATAATTCTTGGGAACATGCGGGTTCTCATCGTTTTGTTGCTTTAGAAAAATTGCTGCTTTTGTTATGGTACATTAAACTATATGACAAATGTTTCTTACGCATGCGCATGACATACATTTTCCGTGATTTGGTCTAATTGGCGTAAAAAGTCAATCATTTACTTCTCGAGGTGAACGTTGCTTTTGTATACAGCATGCGACTTGAGGCCAAATTTGTCGAGATTCTCTAGAAATAAGAGCTATTTTTAGGTCGAGCTCTTCCGAAGCTAAAGAGCAAAATATCGATCTTCGCGCTCGTATTAAAGCATATTGTTAATTCATTACAAAGTTTACTACCGATTCTTTACAATGCCTTTGTACAGTCCTCGCTGCCTGTAGTGAGTAATTTTAAGACTTTATTTAACGAAAAAACAATAGAAATACACGGAAAAACGGGATTGTTCTTTGCTAGGTAAGGGACGGACCATTAGAAAAGTGATGGGGGGGTGGGGAAAAAAACAAAAAAAAATTCGTGCAAGGGAAAATGCCAGGAAAAAAAATTCGTGCACAGTTCAAGGCAAAGAAAAACAATTCATGCAGAAGGAGAAGTCCTGTTGTAGTTGTTATTTAATATATTGTTATTATTGTTGTTATTATTGTTATTATTGTTGTTATTATTGTTGTTATTATTGTTATATTGTTGTTATTTAATATATAAAAGCTGCCAAAGTGCCTATTGAAAATAGCGCTCTTGGCGTTTCAAAAATTCAAAACATTCTTGGGGCCTTCCTATACTATTATTTATAAATAGTATTATAAAGGTGACAGGCCAAACACGACTCCCGCTAGTCGCAAAATGTATAAAGAAGCCTTTAGAAATGCTTTCCCAAGAAGGTCTACGAGATATTTGTTCCCTTTAGATCACCAATATAGAATTGTGACTAGTCTCATTATTTCTGTCTCAGTTTTGCATGCTCGATATGTATTGTATGACTCTTTGATGATCTTTGGGATAAAAATCTCTTAAGTGACAGGAGATTTTCATGCTGTGTAGCCATTTATGGAATTATTGTTTCTCTATGCCTTCGTTATGCTAGCTCTCTTGGCATATATTAGGGCTTCTTTGGCTAACTTTTGTTGCAAGATATGTAGTGATCGGCTGCAGTTTTTGTTATTGTTATGAATATGCTAGGATCAGTCAATCTCTCAGCCCGTGCAGGGGCGTAGCTACCTGTACGCACGTACACACGTGCGTACCTGAAAAAGTCGGGAAAAAAGAAAAATTTGGGACTTGAGGGTGGGGGAGGAGGTAGGGGGAGTGTTTGGAAATTGATTGTGCGTACCTCTGAAAAATTCCTGGCTGCCGTGATTTAGTGTCAAAGTCTGCGGTGTGCAAGACTTGTGAGAAGAAAGTGGATCTTTAATACGGATGTAGGCGTCTAATGCCCCATTCACACCAACGGTTAAACATGTTTAAATGTTGTTTAGTTTAACTAGGTTTTTATCCTCTATCTTGAAAAGTTTTAAATGTATATGACTCAAACTACCTGGAATGGTTGTAAAGTCAATAAAGTTTCTTTAAGTAAAGATTTCACTCCAAATATTACCGGAGGTTAGAAGATATTTTTCTAAACCTGTTTTAAACTAAACAACATTTAAACATGTTTAAGCGTTGGTGTGAATGGGGTATAAGATCAAAGTCTGAAGCTGCCGTGTCTCTATTGGAATCAGGACTTCTTGCAGTTTATGTTTTACAGTGGCGGATCCAGGGGGAGGGTCGGGGGGGTCCGGACCCCCCCCCCTTTCAGACCTGTGTCTCCCTTGTGGTTCATAAAAATAATAGAATAAAATTGTTTTATACGTAGTTGTTTCACCTCCACCAATTGCTGATTGTCAATTTTTTGACTTAACAAACGCTTTTCGAGTTTCAGGAGTGCTGGAAAAGGCGTTTCAGAGGGTAAAATTGGAAAAATTTCCGGGCAGGCATGAACCCGGAACCCCCTTTCAGAAATCCCTGGATCCGCCTCTGTTTTAGCTCCTTGTTTTATATATAGTTCTGTTTCTGAGAAGTGTTTCTTGGAGCTTGAAGAACCTCCGTTGTTTCATCATGGCGTTATTGCATCCCGACATGGCTTGAACAGATATGGTGATCTGTATTGAAAATCTCACGGATGCTAGTGAATTCTTACGTTTTTCTTAAGCAAGACTCGAGTTTCGGTTCTTAGATGAACCTCATCAGTTGCTCCCATAAGTAACTGTCTCGCGGAATAATATGAAATTATTCCGTTAATTGTACATGAAATGTTTGCCGCTTTTGTACTCTTGGGAAGGATCGAATGTTCCGTTTTCTCATTGGCTCGTTTAATTGAACCAATAGCATTGGTGTAGTTTCGATCCGACGTTAAGTTGTGTTTCTTTCTGAGGCTTTATTCTTAATTTCATAGCATGTATGATATTTTCTGACACAAAGAACAGTTCTTTTCGTGTTGTAGAGAGGAGGTCTCGTGTATGTCTCAATGAATTCAAGAAACACTGCATATTTTTTCTACAACAGGCGTGTAATTCTGGTGTCAAGTTGTGTTTGCTTCATGCGTTCCATAATAGGATATAGTCTTGTGCAACGTAGCGGACTATTCCTAATATATATTTTTCAAATATACGTAATGGTCAAAAATGGTTTTTAAGTATTACACCTTTTTTTTAAGTAGTAAATGAAAAACAAAGCAATATTTGTCTGAAAAAAAAAATTCGTGCAGAGGGTTTCACCTGCAAAAAAAAATCCTGCACAAGCAATGAGCGAAAAAAGGAAATTCGTGCAAGCTGAAAATCCCCCCCCCCCCCCACCCCCCCCCCATCACTTTTCTAATGGTCCGTCCCTAACATGCCCATCATTGTAAACAAAATCTAGACCTCAGGACTGGACTTCTGTGGATCGATGGACTGAAATGCGTGGCATATTAATGAAGAATTTTACTGATTTCATTGCTTTTAAAAATAGTCTTATTAAATGTAACAGAAAAGAATTATGGTTTGGAAAGTATTAGACGAGTGTGGATTTACTCGGGAAGCAATAAATTAAATATTCGAAGCGAGTAAAGCCAAATTGGTAGCTTCCGACACTCAAGAACACGCTTGGACACGTTTAGGGGTGCGTGACTCGTTCCAGACCTTCCTCTGCTCGATTGATGGTGCAAGAGTTACTTTCTTCGATCGTTATAAAAGCAAGCGATATTATTCGCGTAAAAAAAATTATACTGTAACAAGATTCGGCTGGTGGATTTGTGAGACATCGATGGTTAGTTTGATGCAGCTGCTGTGACATTAATCGAACGCTTCACTTTGACAAATTTTGGTCCGATATTCTGCAAGGTAAGCGCTTGTCTGCAGCCGTTTTCTGTGATTATTTCAAAATACAACCATGTTTTCCACATTTTTTTCGTTTTAGGAGACGTCTCGGAGGAAGTCATGATCATTTAAGGGAAATGGCTTTGCTTTGCGATTTATATGCTTTGTATATCGCTACCGTGTGTGATTTTTCTGTGTTTTCGTAAGTAGTATAGCGAACTGTAACCAATAATTATTTAAAGAAACTACAATTCAAATATTTTATACCGTTCTAATTTCGACGGAATTGTGAAACATTAAATCTCTGTGATTTTCGGATGTGTTATATTTCTGGTAAAAGGAAAGCGGGTTGAACTTTTCTAACTAAATCAATTGTCAAACAGTTGAGTTGAACATTTTAAAGCAAAAAAAATATGCAAAGTTCTAATCTTATGTTTTTTATCAACAGTACCGAGCCGATCAGAGAAAAAATATAGACCTGAAATTGTAAAATAACACGGCAAACTGATCCTTACGGCGGAGAACAAGAAAAATAAAGTAAAATAAAAGATATATATTTTGTGCCCGATATTTCGGTTTGAAACATAAACCTTCGACGGGGGCTAAAATAAAAATGAGTATGTACGTTAATATCGTTACAAAAAAAGTTTAAAATATGGAACCAAGAAACATGATTTGTTACTACATTGACAGGTAAATAAAAAAGCGTCGTATGATAAACTGACAAATATGATACACGAGAATTTAGTTTTATCGACTGAGTCGATAAGGTAAATTGACCACCGTAAAAAGATTCAAGTAGCTGACGTTTCGAGCGCTAGCCCTTCGTCGGAGCGAATCAAGGAATTGTGGGTAGTGTGTGGTTTTATATAGTAAGCGGTGGAGCTACGCTATTGGTGGAAATTTGGTGACGTGAAAAACAAATGTAAATTAGTTGAATGAAAAGCGTTCGTTGATTCCGTGGGGTTTGAGAGTGCCGATTTGAAAGATGATTTTTTGTTGTAGGTTTTTACGGCTTTCTGTGTTACCCTGGTGTAGGGAAAGGCCGCAGATTGTCATGTGTTGTTTAGAATGGTTAGTAAGATTAAAATGGCGCGCGACTGGTTTGGATGCGTCTTTGTCATTTTTTTCAACGTCTCGGAGATGTTCACGAAAACGGTCGCCCAGTCTCCTCCCTGTTTCGCCAATGTATATCTTTTTGCAAAAAGTACATGTTATGCAGTAGATAACATTTACGGAGGTGCATGTAAAACGATCAGTGATTTTAATAGATCGTTTAGGTCCTGTTATTTTGTCAGCGTTGTGAATGAAAGGACAAGTGTTACATCGTGTGCGTGTGCATTTAAAAGTTCCCGGTTCATCGTCAGATTTCAGCGCGCTCGTAACTAGAAAGTTGCCTATGTTTTTGTTACGTTTGAATGAAATTAGTGGGGGTTGTGAAAAAATTCTGCCAGTTTCGGGGTCGTTTTGGAGTAATTTGAAATTTTTTAAAATGATGCTTTTGACTGTGTTGTTGTGTGGGTGGAAAGTGAGGGTGAGTGGAATTCTCTCGTTCTCTTCCTTCTGTGGCGTTTGTAGTGCTGATTGTCTGTCGATCTGTTGTGCACGTTGTTGGCCCGTGTTAACAACAGAGTCAGGGTACCCACGTTTCTTGAAAAACTGGCACATTTCTTCTGACTTGTTGGAAAAATCAGAGTCATCACTACATAGACGTCGAAGTCTGAGAAATTGAGAATACGGAATGGCATTTTTAACGTGCGATGGATGTGAGGATGAATGTAACAGATAACTGTGGGAATCTGTAGGTTTGTAGTGCACACTTGTGGATAAACTGTTACCGTTGATTGAAATATTAATGTCAAGAAAAGCGACTGAGGTTTCGGAAATTTCCCAGGTATATTTTAGAGCTGGATGAAAAGTATTGACAGAAGTTATGAATTGATTAAGTTCCTCTTTACTGGAAGAGGTAGCGCCAATGCAATCATCGATGTAGCGGCCGTAGACTTCGGGTTTGGTTCCGTGGTATTGATTAAAAAATTTGTCTTCGACGTAGCCTACAAAAAGGTTAGCGTAGCTTGGTCCCATTTTGGTCCCATTCAAACGTGACAAAAACATAGGCATTTTTCTAGTTACGAGCGCGCTGAAATCTGACGATGAACCGGGAACTTTTAAATGCACACGCACACGATGTAACACTTGTCCTTTCATTCACAACGCTGACAAAATAACAGGACCTAAACGATCTATTAAAATCACTGATCGTTTTACATGCACCTCCGTAAATGTTATCTACTGCATAACATGTACTTTTTGCAAAAAGATATACATTGGCGAAACAGGGAGGAGACTGGGCGACCGTTTTCGTGAACATCTCCGAGACGTTGAAAAAAATGACAAAGACGCATCCAAACCAGTCGCGCGCCATTTTAATCTTACTAACCATTCTAAACAACACATGACAATCTGCGGCCTTTCCCTACACCAGGGTAACACAGAAAGCCGTAAAAACCTACAACAAAAAATCATCTTTCAAATCGGCACTCTCAAACCCCACGGAATCAACGAACGCTTTTCATTCAACTAATTTACATTTGTTTTTCACGTCACCAAATTTCCACCAATAGCGTAGCTCTACCGCTTTAATACTATATAAAACCACACACTACCCACAATTCTTTGATTCGCTCCGACGAAGGGCTAGCGCTCGAAACGTCAGCTACTTGAATCTTTTTACGGTGGTCAATTTACCTTATCGACTCAGTCGATAAAACTAAATTCTCGTGTTTCATCCCCCCACCAACGCAGCACCACAGTTTCTCTAGAAACTAACCCCATGACAAATATGATAGTTGACTAAATAATGACAGGCAGTTTTGCTAAGATAACATAATTTGTGCAGTTCATCGCGTTTATTAATACCCGAAGGTTCTAGTGTTTTTGCTTTATCGATGAGATGAGCTTCACGTGCCTTTCTGACAGAGTCTCTTATGTTTTTTATAAGCTCAATGAGAATAAGTATAATATCATTGAGTGAGTGGCCTGGCTGGTTGAAGTGTTGTGAGATTGGAGTTGGCGCCTGTAGTAAATGAGGTTTAGTCTAAGGGATGGACCATTTTATTTTTGTGGGTGGGGGGCTGGGTCAGGCAATTTTTCTGAGGATGAATTTTTTTCCTTTGGCCCGCTGTGCATGATTTTTTTTCTTTACTTTTGCTGTGCATGAATTTTTTTTTGATAATTGCCCCCCCCCCCCCCCCCCCCCCCTTAAAAATAAAATGTTCCGTCCCTAAGGAGTGCTTGAAACGGGCTGTGGAATGTGAATGTAAATGTGGACTGGACTGTGCTTATTAAAAGATTCTAGATTGTATATTGTGGATTGCTAATATAAAACTCTAAAATGAAAACCGAGTGGAAACTGAGACCAAACGAGCCGGTTGCGAAGCCCAACGGGCTACTTGTTGATTCCGAATCAAATCCACACTCGTCTAATATTTCCCAAACAGTGACTTCTTTCTGTTACATTTGAAAAGACTACTTTTAAAAGCAATGAAATCAGTAAACGACTGGGCTATTTTTCAATTTTAGCAATTCTCAAAAACAGTATTACGCGACCGTCTGTTGACATCTGCACTCGCTTTGAATATTTAATTTATTGATTCCCGATTAAATATATTCACTCGTCTTTTATTTCCCAAACCATAACTTGGGGGGGGGGGGGGGGGGGGGGGGGACAGGGGGGTCAGAACCTCCCGCTTCCCGTACCTTGTTCTCCCGCCTCCCGTACCTTTATCTCCCGACTCCCGCCCTTAAGCATCCCGCTCCCGACTGCCGTAAATTTAAAAAACAAACAAACATCCAAGTCATTTAATTACCTGCGCAATTCTTTGGCTTTTCCTTAATTTGCTCTACATTAACACACTTTTTAATAAAGTTTCGACTTACTTAACACCAATAAACACCAATGAATACCAAACCTTTTAATTTTTGCTGCGAAAGGCGCAATTTATTATGTAACCGTAGCAACGATGTGTAACGAGAAGTTTTTGGCCTGTTTGGCTAAGTTAGAAGCGCTTGACGGAACTTTGCAAATATTGATACTTGACAACTGAAATACTTCGCGAAGGCGCGTGAAGGACTGAATGTTTAGCAAATAGTGATTTGCTAACGACGACGTGAAACGGGGGAGAAAAGCTCGGAAGAGCGGACTAGCTTGCTGCAGGCACTCGTTACAACTGCCAGAGGTACAGGGATCTAGTTTCCACGTCCCGATGAACAAGGAGGCGAAGCAAGAACTGAGACTTCTCTGGAACACAGCAACTTCTTTATTTGTAGAGTAAATCTCGTAGAGTGATACTTCACACTGAACTAGCTTGTTGGTAATCGCATCATGGTTGTCCGGCGGTACTCCGGTGATACTTCTTAGATAGTCGTAAGGTAGTCGTAAGGTAATCGATTTACAAGAGTTCTGAAGCTACTTTTATATCGTCTTAAGTAAATACAGGTGTTCACATAATTCAAAAGAACACAAAAGTACATTCAAAAAGACATGTGTTTGCTTGATAACGAGTTACAATTTGATTGGCTAAATTTCAGTTCTTTATAGTAAAACAAAGTTCGTCTCTTTCGGTTCCTATAGTTTTCCTACGATTTGTGTTAACCTATTGAAAAAGCACGTGTTGCAGACTAGACTGTATTGTAAAAAGTTGCAGATGATCTTTTGAAATGCAAATTATTCGGTGGTTAACAAAACAAACATCTGTTATTCTCTATTGAAAGCACACGTGTTCTATTGAAATAACAGTTCATTTTCACACTTGTTTTACGGATGTTCTATTGTTCATATACAAAAGTTGTCTGACCTTACTAAAGAAAACAGGGATATGCTACGATGGTTGATTATATGGGAATGATCGTTTTAGGTATTGCTTGTTATTTTATTCGAGTTTATTTGCTCGTAATTCGCTGATACTTTCATGAGTGTATTTTTCTCTCGTAACAGATGATATCTTCACATGTGAAGATATCATGTTTTTGCGCGAAAGCTCACCTGATATTTCACTGGTGTTTATATAGTACTATATAATAAGGGCCTGTTTTGGACTGTTCTTCGACAAAACTCAAAACGATAACTCGCTTTTAGCACAGCTTTATGCCGCCCTTTATTAACGTGGTTTCCATAATTGTTTATGGATGCTGATGATGCTAGTCATCCTAGTACCTAGCATCGATTGCAACCTTTGACACCTTTAGTGAAAAGAACTCCACTGTTGATGGACTTTTTTAGAATCAAACTTTAAGTCAAATTTAAAAGTTTTTCGTTTTCATGACAAGCTTTATCCGACTCTGTACCGTAGAACATCAGCTGGGTGTCACGATTTCAGAAGGACACGAATCTCGCCATGTCACGATGAAAACCAGAAGAACAATAACACCATTCCGATTTGCCCCGTGTCTGCACATGTCTGGTCACTGTTAATTGCTCCAGCAAAAGTACACAAAACATTCTTAGAAAAGAATCATCTAAAAAATGGTCCGGTTGTGGCTGTTGTGTGACTTGTGTCTGAAGAAGAGTATCTAACTTATATCTACAGGACTCTACAGTGGTAGCAAATTCAAGGAAGACTAAAAAATACAACATTATTATATGTAACATTATATATAACATTATTATATTGTCATTTAATTGCTGTGCTCAGTTTAAAACAGGAAAGCACACCGTGTAATTCATAATCTTTGGAAGCGATCTTGTCTTTATTTTCTATGAAGTCATTCTTCACAGCTTCCCACGCTGTTTGTCCCCCTATTCTTATCGGAATCGATTTTGCTTTGTCTAAAACAAAGAACTGGGTAGTAAAAGAAACCATGCCACACTCTCCAGCGCGCTCATTTAAGTAACAATCCGTGTAAGAAGTAGGCAATTCTCTATTGTTCCGATGCATTTCGCTTTCCCCACATAAGAATGTTTAGATTTTCGTACTGAGAATACGTCAACCTATGGACAACATGGTTTTGAAATAAAATTTACTGAAACTTTATTTTAAAGCGATGTTTCTTTTGTGTTACAAGATTTCATCCAATCGTGAGACTCCAAAACAATGGCCAAGAAAGACTAATTTTCCATGTTCCCCACATAGAATTTTTGTTGCATTAAAAATCACAATAGTTTTCACTAAAAGGGAATCAATTAGTAAACTAGAGATAAATAAATGCGCTGCCTGGTGAAGTTATAGTAGATTTTCATGTTTTAGCCAATGAGGTGGACGGTTTCAACAAAAGCACAATTCACACCTTTCTGCAATCCGTGGATTTGGGTTGCCTACTTCTTACACGGATTGTTACTTTTAAAAACGGCATTCCCTTGACACATCTCTGCACCACGCGTTAAAATCTTTGGTTCTTTCAGATTGAGAATCGTATGGAGCAAGCTCTCACGAAGGCCTTCCATGAATAGATCTGTCACTTCAGCAGCGAAAAATACTTAGGCCGAATAAAATTGTCTTCGACGACATAGATTTGGCTTGCTCGCTCACTTGACTCACTTCTATATCGACAATATCGCCTCAGCGCGCGTCATGTGCATTCATGCTTGTCTTTCATGACGTATGACGTAATCGGCACTAAAAGGACTAAAAGGGTTTACAATTTCACCGGAAATAACCCCAAGCGGTCCCTTAAGCGCGAATTTTCATTTGCTGGACTTTGCTTGTTTTCCCAGAAGACGCTAAATGCAAGTGACATAAAATTTTGGGATCTACTTTTTGAAAGTGCTGTAACGACTTAATTAATGACAAAAGTTCGCTTTGAATTTCTCTCCCGCTTCCCGCCCCTTTTAAACTCCCGCTTCCCGCCATGTCCTCTCCCGCCTCCCGCCCCTATTCTCCCGGGCTCCCGCCCCCCTGTCCCCCTCCACTAACTTCTTTCCGTTACATTTGAAAAGACTACTTTTAAAAGCAATGAAATCAGTAAACGACCGGGCTATGTTTTAATTTTAGCGAGTCGGTGCGTGTGAAGTTAGAACTGTAAAATTAGGTCTTGTTTTGTTTACATAATATCAGATATTATTACTTGAGAAGCAAGATAGAGAACAACAGCGTACAATTGCACGCTTTCAAGACATTCAAGGCGTTCATGAATGGATAGGACCGTTTGATATTGTGTTCGCCGCTTATTCCTGTGGGATTTTTGCTCCTGCAAGTTTTGTGTTTTATATATTAAACTTGCCATTTCTGATTTGCTTAGCGATCGAACTTAAGTGTCAGCTACTGAATGTAGTGAATGTAGTGTTGTCTTACTTTTAAACCCGTGTATACGTGAAAGCATAATGAGCGGGTTATCCGTTACCGAGTACCGGCGGTAACGGTGGCTAAATGAAATTCATCACAAGCCAGAGAATCGATTTTATTGCACGTATTAGAGATCCATCAGTCTCTTTGAATATTCACGCGTTTGAGTTAGTTTTCACACTTTGCGGGAGATTAGGCAAATTTCGAAACCACGGGAAAGAATGATTTTGCTGGGTATCTTTCTCGCTGTCTAGGCAATGGCTTTATCGGTGTTTATTATGTTTAATAAATAGACTTACGCCTAAGCAGTTGCTTTTAAGAGAGTGTCCACCATAGGACCAGGCAGGAGGTGATAATACTCAAATCACCGATTTTGCTTAAACTTGGCACAAAGGTTGAGGGTCATGAGTAGATACATGTACCAAAATATAAGGTCAAAATTTTTTATTCTCTCTGAGTTGTAGGGTTCCCCTTCGAAAAATGACCATTTGGCACAAATTTATGCATATTAATTAGCTAAATTTAGTCGAGTGGCAAGACAACAAAAATAGCAGCCTGGGAATAAAAACTACTAAATCGTATTCTATATTGATCAGTCTTGTAGGAAAATGTGTTATTGGAATCGGTTGCTTTGATTTGTTGCTTTTCCAATGCCGTAAGTGAAGGGCATGTTTGGTAATTTTCACGAGACGCCAAAATTAGGTCATTTTAGATCTTAATATCTCCAATGGGCAACAATTTAACAACGTAGTTTTAATACTAGAAGTAAGAAAAATCTTTATGCTTGCGAAAAATGCAATAAAATATTTGGGCAACTAAAACGCTTTTTAGTATGAAGGAATTTTTGCACCTCACTGATAACGGTTTATACGTTTTTCTGGCGATTTCATCAAATTTCGGTAATTAAAAAAAGTGGTTTAATTTTAATGAAATTGCAAGAGAAAGACAGCAGATGTTCAGTCATGTTCAATGCAAAAAAACAATGGAACACTTCTCTCTACAATAACTCTGAATTTTACTTTCAGGCACAATAAGGGACACACAAAAAGCAAAGGCTAATACATACATGTCATTTAAGTGCTTCGGACCCATTGTTAGGGTCCATTGCGATCCGTCCAAATCCAGTATTTTTATAAAGTTCGATCTCTTAATTCAGCTTCTCGTCGATATTTATCGTGCAGTTCATCGCTGCTGACTTTGCTATGAGAAAATTCATTGATACCTTGTTGTAATAGCTCCAATTTATGCCCGTAAGAGTGAGACAAATAAGTTATAAAACCACAGGAGAACAATAAACGCCATCGAAAACTGACAACATAATGTCCGCCATTTTGAAGTTAAATTTTTGAGTCTGTGTTGTGGTCAGTATGGACAACGGACTACCGAATTACCGGATCGACTGACAACTCGTGCGGACCACGGACTACGCATAATATAACGAATAACTTGGTGTAAAACGAATACAGGATATAAGATTTGGACTGGTTAATTTTTACAGTCGATTTACAAACATTGATTATTTAGCATTACAGAAAACAGTCCATAACTTAAGATTCGTGACCAGAAAATTCAATACTAAGTCTGGAACATCGAATGATTCCTTGACCGCTCTAAAACGCATATAGGATATAAGATTTGGACTGGTTAATTTTTACAGTTGATTTTTTCGAACTTTAGAAATAAAGATTTGTGACCGGTAAAATTCAATACCAAAGAGTCTGGGAAATCGGATAATTCCTTGATGACAGTTATCTTTTGTTTGTCTTTTGCTACCAAAAGTAGCAAAATGTTTAATGTTTCATATTTTACAACACCAGCAAAAACTATTTGCAATTTCCGCATTTTCCCGATAAATTTGAATTTTTAGTAGCTCCATAGCCCAAAATATTTACCTTATCTTGTAGAGCACATCACAGGCTATCTATTATAGATAAAATATTTCCGAAATATTGTTAAAGCGCAAAAAAAAAAACAAGAAAGGAGTTGCAACCACCCCCCACGGTGGGAGTATAAGTTTGCGTGTACGTCAGCGGGTAATTTTTACAAACTTTTTGAAATTCATGGCATGGAACTTTTCATTTCTTTTTTGGTTGCACTTGGATGAGTTTCGAGTATAGAGTGATAATAATAAGATTTTCGACGGATCATTCAAAAGGCAATCAATCTGACAAGCTATCTGTTTCCATGCCTGAAGGTTTGATTTGAGTCCATCATGTCTCATGCGCAGTAAAAAATATACAGGTAAGAATAAGATCCAAAGAGGTTTTGATTTTTTTTTAAATATACCTAACTAGATGCTTTTAAATATTGTTTAGTAACTTAGTTGCAGTATAACTTTCCTACCGATCCCTTACCTAGCCTTAACGAAGACCTGCGGCCCGACAGGGTACGTAACTACAAATGGGGTTCTTGTCTTTAACGGGGTCTCGATTCCATCACTTTTTGTCTTAAACGGGTATCTTTCATGGAATAATGCCACAATCACGATAAGCATATATATTAGTTTATAGAAACCTCACCACAAGCCGAATTTCAACCCGTATTTTGTTGGCACTGACTTCCGTTAACTGCGGTATTGATACCCCTCTCCTCCGCCCCAGAAGAACATTCTAGAGAGGTTTCTCTCTTCCAGATATTTTTCACAAATACAGACATCCACTATTCTCGATTACATAACAATCAGTAGCATATTATTTTCCCCAGTTTATAAAAACATTTTTTTTTAATCCGCTAGTTTGTAATCTGTAGTGCATAGTCAGTAATCCATAGCCCCTAATCCGTGGTCCATACTGTAGTCCTGGCTCTACTGTAAATTATATATTGCGGAGCTTATCCCTCAGAATGGCAGAGAATGTTTACTTCTGTGTCCAACCTTATGAGCTAGTCTAGATCCACCAAGGGCTCATACTTTGTTTCACCCACAAACCAAAATGAAAACAAAAAACAAAGAAAGCAACAAGAAACACACGACAAATGTCGAATTATTTTTACACAAAATTATGCGTTATATTATCCGTAAAATTATGCGTAGTCCGTGGTCCATCGATCCGGTAATTCAGTAGTCCGTTGTCCATACTGACCACAACGCAGGCTCAAAACTTTAACTTCAAAATGGCGAAGAATGTTTTCAAAACTTTATGTTGACAGTTTTCGATGGCGTTTATGGTTCTCCTGTGGTTTTATAACTTATTTGTCTCACTTTTACTGACATAAATTGGAACTATTACAACAAGGTAGCAATGGATACTCTCATAGCAAAGTCAAAAGCGATGAACTGCACGATAAATATCGACGAAGAGCTGAATAGGAGATCGAACTTTATAAAAATACTGCATTTGGCCGGATCGACCCTAACAATGAGTCTGAAGCACTTAAATGACATGTATGTATCAGCCTTTGCTTTTTTGTGTCCCTTATTGTGCCTGAAAGTAAAATTCAGAGTTATTGTAGAGAGAAGTGTTCCATTTTTTTTTTGCATTGCAAATGAAGTATGACAGAAACCCTCATTTACAAACTTCATGAAATATGCTTCAGAAAGCTTTTCCCGCTAATTCTAGGATTGTTATAAGCAGAATGATGCTTAGCTGAACATTTGCTGTCTTTCTCCTGCAATTTCATTAAAATTAAACCACTTTTTTTAATTACCGAATTTTGATGAAATCGCCAGAAAAACGTATAAACCGTTGAGTGAGGTGCAAAAATTCCTTCATACTAAAAAGCTTTTTAGTTGCCCAAAAATTTTATTGCATTTTTCGCAAGCATAAAGATTTTTCTTACTTCTAGTATTAAAACTACGTTGTTAACTTGTTGCCCATTGGAGATATTAAGATCTAAAATGACCTAATTTTGGCGTCTCGTGAAAATTACCAAACATGCCCTTCACTTACGGCATTGGGAAAGCAACAAATCAAAGCAACCGATTCCAATAACACATTTTCCTACAAGACTGATCAATATAGAATACGATTTAGTAGTTTTTATTCCCAGGCTGCTATTTTTGTTGTCTTGAGTAGTTGATAAAAGACTATCCTGGGCCACTTTCAATTAACCCCAAATTTCACATAATTTTCAACATTTATCTTTTCTCAATCATTCGCTAAAAATCACCAGTTCCCACCAATTCCATCTTAAGTGTAATTCCACACAACTTCATCTTTTCTGTTCAGTTTCAACAACTTCCCAATTCGTTGAAATTAAGGGGAAGTGGGGTTTTGGTTATTTGTGTGAAATTTGGGGTTAATTGAAAGTGGCCCAGGATAGTCTTTTATCAACTACTTACGTCAAAATTTAGCACAAATAATTTTGTCCATTTTTCAAATTCTGCAACGGTCAATTCCAGTGTGGGAAAATCTCTCCCAAAATGAAAAAACTGCATCTCTCAACCACAACAAAGTTCTATCTGGGTCAAATTCTGCAGCGGCCAATTCCAGTGTGGGAAAATCTCTCCCAAAATGAAAAAACTGCATCTCTCAACCACAACAAAGTTCTATCTGGGGAAAAAGTTTCTCCGGAAAAGAAAATGTCTGATTCCGAAGATGAAGACGAAGAAATAGATGACACTCCTGAAATTATTCAAGAAACATATACAACCATATGGCATTCTCACAAAAACCCCAGACTTGAACATTTCAAAGTTGTCATCCGTAAAAATCAGGGGAAGAACCAAATTCCACTCAAAGATCTCGAGTTTTATCAAGAACAAATTCTCTCCCAAATTCCCCTCCATGAAATCACAAGAAAAAAAGTCAGGGAGTTTGTCAAAGCTTCCAAATGGAAAAAAGTCAATGGCAACGATCATGAAATTTTCAATCACATAAATCACGACGGGAATGATTATGAGCATCTGGAAAAGTTTCTCATTGACGATTTTAAATATTTTTCATTGACATATGATGATCTTCACCCAAACAGAAAAAAGTTTCTCAATTTCAATCAAGTTCTTTTCACCCTGTTGAAGAAGAATGGTTTCAACCCAAATGAAGATGATTTCAAACTGCTTATTCTTCCATCAAGAAGGGCAGAACAAGAAAAAATAATCCAAACCATCTTCAAAAAATTAAATTGGAAAGAAAATGGAAGCCAGTGACCATGAAAATTGTTCCACATGCTCAGAGGAAGAAGAAAGGAGTGATGATGAAACCCCCACAACATCTGACGAGGAATTCATTGTCTCTGATTCGGAGATGGAGGAAGCAGAGCAAAATGAAGAAGAGGAAGACTCCATTGAACTCCTCTTTGAATCATTCATCAATCTCCAAGAGGAACACAAGATTCTCAAAAATGAACTCCAAAAGCAAAGTTGTCTCCTCTGGGAAATCCACCGGGAATTGAAAGAAAGCGGTGTTGTCAAATCCTGAATATGAATGACAAACATTCATATTCTAACGCGTCTTCTGGGTATCACTCAGCCACTTATTTTTTGAGATAAGTTCTGAAATGCATCACATCTTCACATGTTTGTTTATATTTTTTGATTGTGAGAAGATTATCGCATGTTCTTTTGATTTCTTCCAAATAAGATGTCACTGGTGGTCTTTGGAGAATTGAGTTGAAATAATTCATCGTTGCTGTTTCAATCTTTTTCGTTTTTTCATAATTCTCAGAAAGTTGGTCTTCATTCCAGCTATGAATATGACAAAGCTCGCTAAGACCTAAATTTCTTAAAAAATAGTGTTCATTATGATCAAATCGGTGTTCAACATTCATTATTTTATTTTAGATGAAAACATAAAATAATTTTAATTTAAATGATTGATTTATTTTTAGCCAAGCTTTTCCGTATCACTCAGCGGAACCCAGGAATTGAATTTATCGGGATATCCTTTCCATTTAACGAAAGCTTTCTTTTTCTTCTGGTCGCGGCGAAATAACCTTTTCAATGCGAAACACGCTTTGTGTTGTCCTTTGGAGTTCCGCCTCGTAAAATGATCCAGTTATTTTTTCTCCCAACAGATCGACTAACCTATACGTTACAGGATTTGTGTTCAAAACCTCGTCGACGACAAATATCTCCTCTGTCCAGTTCGGGGTGAAACCTTTATCGAATATCTTTCGTTTGTATTTTGATATTCTAACCCTGTCGTCAACTTTGAATTTTGCTGGGTTGTGTTTAGCATAAATTAGGTCTCCGTATAAATTAGCGAACACTTTTTTCTCATTTTTCTGTTTGTTCGCCTCTGCGGGTGACATCTTAATGCTTGAATGATAAGTGTTATTATATTGATTCACTAACCTGCTTAGTTTGTCCCAGTATATTGTATTATTGTTAGCAGAAAACATCCGGAAGAGTTTCTCCTTCATCGTCTTGTTCCAACGTTCAACCACAGATGACTTTTCTTCATTCTCTGTGGTATACAATTTTATCCCATTCTTATTCAGGAGATCCTTCATAGTTCCATTGAAAAATTCACTTCCTTTGTCTGTCCAAAGCATCTTCGGTTGTCGCTTCATGCCGAATATGGATCGGAAAGCATCGGCAACTGTTTGTCCTCGCTTGTCTTTCAGGGGGTGAATCCAACCATATTTTGAGAAAACATCGATCACCATCAGGAGATATCTTATTCCTTTGTTCCACTTTGAAAATTTCCCCATCTCGACCAGATCAGCTGCCCAGATCTTGTCAACGCCATACGCAATGACTTTTCGTTTTGGGAAGCGTCTTCTTATTGACTGGTGAAGTTCATTTGTCAGATTTTGAGTCCAGCCTTCACTCAAAATCTTTTCCCGTTTTTTGGGGCACCCAAACCAAGTTTTTGTTTTGCATCAATCACATTTCGTGCCAAAGCATGACCCCACTGTCTTTCTTTCCAGGGAATGGAATCCAAAGCGGCAACCATTTTCCTGTCTGCTTTATTTTTACATTGACGCGGGTTTGATTGTTTTGCGCAAACTGAATAATCAACATCATGCCTCAAAGAGACTGCATCTGTTTTTCCTGTTGGTTGTTGCATAATTTCAAGAATCTTTCCCTTTTCATCGAATCTGACTTGCTTATCCAATGGGTTCCACGGACCAGTGAAGTTATGTCCGGGAAGAGTGAAACCTTTCTTTGGTCTTGGCAGTTTCCCAATCAAGTTGTGAACATCTAAAGCACCGCCATCTAAATCTGCTCGATCTGTCTTATATTTTCTATTTGGTCTAATCGCTGTACTCAGTTGGTTCAGCATATCGGAAGAGGTTTTGGCAAGAAATGGTTTCATCTTATCCAAAGCAAAATCCAATGCTTTCTTCTGAGCGTTTTTATTCCTCATCAATTCACTTGCCCCATAACGACCCATTTCAACTGTTTTCTTTCCCAACCACGGAATTGCATGTGTAAAACCAGTCAGTGCAAGTTCACCTATGCCCCCACCTTGTGAGGGCAGATTTAGTTTCCCGAACTTTTCACAAATCTTGTTTTTTTGATTCCACAGGAAGCGCAATGACAAAACCACATCTTTCTTCCATTTTTTGCGGTCATGGTTCCAGATGGACTGACACATTCAGTTTGTTTCTTCTCCTTCACGCAATATGACTTCATTTTCAATCGAAATATTCTTTTATGAATCTTTCATTTTGCATTGTATCAGTCAGACTGAGAGGCTGGAGAATATTAAAAGTCTTTTCCCTGCGCCCATTGATGGAGGAAATAAAGACAATAATACCCGCAAAGGACACTGTTGATATTTTGATACTGACTGCTGTTCCAAATCACCGGTTTGTTGCTTTTAAATTCTTGGGGAAATCCCATTCCAAATGAGTCGAAATACCACGTGAATTTTTCACCCGGAGCGCAACAAACCCAATGAGTTCCTGCATTTTCCAGCGAATCCAGATTAATGATGCAGGGACTGTGTTTTTGTGGCATGAATTGATCTCTCGCAAAGATGCCTTTGAAATTAGGAATCCTCAGAAAATCAATCCACTTCAACAGATCAACATTATTCAGGGGTTTGTTCACGAATTTTACAATATTGCCCCGAGAATTGGGATGTTGTTGAATGGACTTTTCGATCCCAGCAGAAGTCCCGCTCCTTTTTTGGATTTTTTTTTTCCCATTCCAACAGGGTTTCGTCCCCAGGTTCCGACGAATGGAGGAGGTCGTGCCCAAGGGGTTCCCAATCTGGGAGCACCTTTTCCTTTTGGGCGTCCAACTCTGGGAGCACCTTTTCCAAACAAATTTTTAACCATATCAAGTGCCAGTGGAATTCCAATGGATGCCAGCACAGTTCCCAACAATCCACCAGACTGTTTTGCGGATGGTGTCATCACTAACTGTCCTCCTGATTGCAGGGCAACCAAAATATCCTGTTTCTGCTTTGATGTCAACAAATGTTTATTGTCAATCAGTTTCTGAATTTTATCTTGGGGGATGAGAAATCCACCCACTTGACCCGCTCCCTTTCCACTGATTGCTTTCACAACTTGACTCGCTCCTTCACTCGCTAAACCAGCCAATGCTGACAGCCCAAGTGTTTTAGCAGAAAAAAGACTTCCACCTTGTTTCATCACTTTTCTGATTTGCGTTTTCGATATCTTTATCTCAACTCCCTTTCCCAAAGCTGCTGCTTTGCCAATTCGTTTCTTTTGATTGGCTGTTAGATCAGTTCATCACTTCCGCTTGTTTGATTGCTACCCAATCTCAGGGTGACTGGATTGTTTGTTCTGAATGCTCTTCCAAGCTTTTGTTTTTGCCCTTCAGATAAATTTACTTTATATGGGTGATATGTTGTCATTTTAAATGATAACATATGTTTTAGGCAATGACTAATTCATTTCCAATTTTATTTATTTTAGCTGTTTCCTCATAGAGAACTACCGCATGCACATTGAAGTTTGCAGCCGCATTGGCATTCAGCGTATATCTGAATATCAACTGCTTGGGATCTCTTGTTGGTTTTTTAGTTTGATAAGACAAGTCGAAATAGATCAATGGAAAATAATTTGTATAATTAGTCAAATTCAGTTGAGTCCCAGTGTTGTAGTCATTTTTCCTCATTGCATAAGACATGACATCATTAAATATTCTTACTTTCGATTCTGCGTCATAATCTGTTTCAGGATAAAACACCCCATTTCCATACTCTAATCGGCAGGTTGACAAGGATGAGTTCCCATTTGCTGCATTCAGCTTGAAAATGTCCATCAGATACGGGTTATCTTCTGCAACATCATCATTGGGTGGAGCGGATCTTTTCAGCCAAACAAAAATATGCTTCACATTATCAATGGAAGATGATATTTGAAAGAACCCTGATGATCGTGTAGGAGCTGATTGTTCATATGTCTCCCTCAGATACGTCCATTGCGTTTCTTTCAGGAATGAACTCATAAATTTGTCAGCGAGAGAATCTTTTGGTGTAAGTCTTGGCACCCAAAGCAAAAACCGATTCACAACAACTCTTCCAGGATCAGTGCCATTAGCCATATGAATTAATTCATCATCACTCTGGAGATTAATTTCGAATTGCAGCTGCATTGGAACCAAGAGCTTATCTTCCAGTTCTTCGAAAAAGGAAAAACGATTCAGGGGGATAATCACGTTAACATCTTTCGCGCCTCCAGTCCCATCGTTTCGAACTGCCTGAGTTTGTAGTCGCCTCGCTTCAAATCCTGTGTTATTCGCTGCTGTTGTTGTATTCGTATCTAGGTACCAAAAACTGTTCTTTGCTACTGATCTGCTGAAGTCATCGGAGTATTCTAGCAAATTTTTAACAAACGTGACTTTATGCAGATTATCAGGTTCATAAACAATCTTTGTTGCAGATCGGAGCGTCATATGCTTGATCAGGGAGTGTGCGCCATTTATTACTGTTATCCTATCAGCAGCAGCGTATCCAGCGCCGTCTGCTATTTTCTGGAGTTGAAATTGCACTTCGAAATAAGCATTATGCCAGTCATAAAACGCCGATCTATCATTAACGGTGAATCTATAACCATTTTTTCCTTGTGGTTGCCCATTAGCTTGGGCTCTGATTACATCATCCAACTGGAATCTTACTAATTCATTTCTTTGAAGATATTCATTCGTTCGAAAAGCCATTTTATCTTCTTTTATTTCTTTTTCACTTCCTTCGCGTGGCTCGCTTCACTCCCTGTCCAGAGATCAACCTGTTCAAAATAGACGCAGCACTTTCCCCGGAGGCTGGGAGTGATTGTGGTCGGGCTTGTTTCGCTCGACTCGCTGGTTTTCCTGGTGGTTTTCCAATTCTCATATTTCCCAGTTTTTTCATGATCAAATCACCTGATTTCTCAACTGCTGCTTTGCCGAGTTTTTCCCCAGCGTGAGAAATTCCTGCGTCCAATGCTTTTTTCGCAAATGGTTTCGCGACTTTCTTGAGAATTCCTTTCAAGGCTGGTGCCGCCATCTTTTTCAGCGGCTTGAAGATGGAATCAAAAATGATGCCTGTTCCTTTATGCTTATAAACAAACTTCCCTAATTTGGGATGATAATAACGAGAAAATTCATATGCTTTCATTTTATAGTCTTTTTTTTAATATCAACGAGAATGCTGTGTCTGCACCATTCAGGTTAACAATTCTTCTTTTCCCATCAGTGATATAGATGCGAATGGAACTGATTGTGTTTTTATTCACAGGGCAGAATGCTATTTTTCTGGGTTCGCGCTCAAAACTATATGATGCCTGCAGAACAGATGTGGAAAAGGAATAAATGATGTCAGTCGCTGCCCCATCCACAAGTGAATCATTTGTCAAATCGCAATGAATGTTTAACATATCAGTATCTTGACTTAAATTTGGTACTTTGGGGCCCATATTAACTGCCTCCTTCAAAATCTTTTTCTCAAAACCCACAAGATCCCCGAAATTGGATTGTGTGAAATCCAGTTGATAATTTGCTTGAAGCGTTATTGTCACTCTAAAGGTTTCATTGCTGAAAGCAAGATTGATTGGAAAAACATCTTCTTTTCCAGCGGATTTCACCACTGTTGCTTTCTGGATGAAATCATTTATCCCAGAATACTCCCAAACCCCAGCTGGGAAAGCAATATCAGAAAATGTGTTCCCACCATCAGAGGAAAACCTGATCAGTTGATTTTCATATTGAGGATTGATGTTATACCACGTAAAACTCATATTGATAATTCGTTTCAACCCAACAACATATTGTTCATTCGGGTCAAGAATAATTGGCTGATTGAATTTTGTTGTGAAATTCGCAGGTTTGTTTTGTCTGTTCTTAACAGCGTAAGATGACAGAACGATTTCTCTTTCCATTTTATGGTTTGAAATAGTTTTTGAACAGCTTCTCATGCTGGGATCGATTGATCACTGACTCTTTCAGGAGAAGATCGAGAATTTCCATCCCGGTGTTTCTTATGCTGATGTTTGTATTCCCAGCAAGGATAGAGCCAATAATGACCTCAAGTTTCTGGAGAAGATCTTTCGGATTGGAGAAAAAGCGGATGGCCCCACCCCTCATTTCCGAACCGACAAATGTTGTCGCTTTCTTTTTGTAAAACTTTATGTATTCATTTAATGCTTTGAATGAACGATCTATGCCTTCATGCCTTAACTGTTTTTGCTCTGCAGTTATTTCCCCCTTTTGGAACTTTTTAGTCCAAGACGCTTTAAAGCCTTTTAATTGATTTCTTCTATAATTTGCAATCTTTATAAGATTCATCACATGTCTTTTTATCTGCGTTGATGAGAAATTTGGGTCATTGAGGATTTTGCCCACTTTCTCATATCCCTCAATGTCCAAGTTAGCTAGTATTTGATCTGATTCCTCTTCACTTCCATAATCAGGGAATGGATCTTCTTCTTCCTTTTCTGGGAGATCTTCTTCTTCTTCTTCCTTTTCTGGGAGATCTTCTTCTTCTTCTTCTTCCTTTTCTGGGAGATCTAGATATGTTGTTGGGAGATCTGCATATGTTGGGAGATATGCAGCTTCGCTTCGCTTGGCTTGGCTGATTTGTTTCTCTTCTTGTGGAGGGGCCCTCTCATCAAACAAATCAGCAACGCCCATGTCTTCAAATGGATCTTCTTCTGTTGCATAATCTGGGACTGGACCGACTTTCTTTTTCCTCTGGAGTTTCGGGGTCACCAAATTCGATGCCACAACTTCATCCAGTTTTGCTGTTATGGGACGGAACATTTTTTCAAGTCCGATTTGACTTGTCTCTTCACCCAACTTTTTCTGGGTAATGACATCGTGAACAAAGTTGATTTTTTTCCCAAAGCGGATTTGCTTTTGGCCATTTCTTTCCATTTCAATAGACTCATTTTATGTCCACAGATACAAATTTGGGATGAAGAACAAGATGTTGAACATGATGTTAACCCATAAAATGAAGATTCCAAATTATGATTGCCAAGACCCAATCACAAATTTCAAGCAGCTGCATCCTTTCATGCCGGATCGAGCTTTCAGAATGTTGATCTGTGGCCCTTCCGGATCGGGGAAAACAAATGTTCTCTTGGATATGATCCTCCGCCTGCTCTACTACGATAAAATTTATCTCTTTGCGAAAAATCTTGACCAAGCCAAATATCAACATCTGCTGAAAACATTTCACCCAATCAGCAAAGAAGCTGGGTATGACATCGTGGAAGCATCCCCGGATGAAATCATCCCAGTTTCTGAATTGTCAGGGGAGAATCAAAAACTGGTTGTTTTCGATGATTTTGTCTGCGAGAAGAACCAAAAGCCATTGGTTGATTATTTTATCCAGGGCCGGCATAAGAATTGCTCTGTGATTTATCTTTCACAAAGTTATTTCCAAACACCAAAAGATATCCGCCTGAATTGTTCTCATTTTTGCATCTTTGAATTCCCCAGCAACAATGAAGTTTCCCTTCTCTGCAGGGAAAACAATGCCAACAAAGACGATTATGTGAAGGCAACGCATGATCCGTTCTCTTTTCTCTATGTGGATAAGCCGAGGAAATTCATTGCCAAAAACTTTGATGAAAGACTTTAAAATGAGCTATTCAAATGGATTGCTTTCTGAAACAACAAGCACTTCCCGGGGGGGTCGAGATGGAAAAGATGGATTGCCAGGAGTTGGTTTTAAGCTGACATCAGCGGGGGATTATGATATGTCAAACAGAAAACTGGTTAATGTTGCTGAAGGAACGGGAAATGACGATGCAATCACAAAACATCAAGTTGACTCGCTAGACAGAAGTGTGGAAACCAAACTGATTCAACTGAGTGCAGATTCTTTGCAGGTTGATGGATCCTCCCATATGACAGGAGACTTGGATCTCAGGGGAAAGAAACTGATTCTTCCTGGAGAGATTGACATGGATCGGAAACTGATCACAAATCTGGACACAGATAAATCCAATGATCTTTCTGCTGTGAATATGATCACTTTGAAGAAGTTCCATCCCAACGCACCTCCTTCAACGCATGAAGTAACCAAAGACATGGATTTGAAAGGACTTTTCCATGTCACGCATTCAAAACAACAAACTTATGCGGATCTTTCCGCAAACTATAACAATCTGATCTCCTATGATGACGCAAAGAATGTTTTTCTCAGTCGGAAAGAAACGTTTCCAATGGAAACAAGCTTGGATATGGGAACCCAGTTCATTTATAACGTGAAAGATCCAACAGCAATCGATCAAGCAGCCAACAAAAAATATGTGGATGACCATATTGAATTGGTGAAATCATCAATTAAGTTTGTGGCTGAGCATGTTCTTTCCCAGACTGGAGGAACAATGACAGGCCCAATCGATATGGGGACAAAAAACATAATAAATCTGGGAGCGCCAATAAACGACAACGACGCAACGTCAAAATCTTGGGTCGATTTGGAGATCGCTGTTGGAAGAACACAAACAGAAAATGAGTTAAAAAAATTCGTGAATGAAACGGCAATTTCCCCCGCTGGAAATCTGAAAGATGCATTTCGCTTTCTCATGAGTGATGCGGGGGAATCTTTCAATGGGCATGATTTGCAAATTGTGGGCGTTGTGGATTTCCCATCTTCTCCGCATCATTTCAATAAGAAGGCGTTTCAATTAAACATTGGGAAAGATTCTTCAAATCTGTTTTCTGGGAGAATGGGATTTAATATGCGAAATCTGCCTTAAGAAGAATTCACTTTGGTTGCTGAGTTCTTTCCCGAGGCCATGACGAATGTGAGCGTTGACGCTGTTTCCACGAGTTTGAATATCAACCAACAATCAACAAAGAAGTTTTCCAACTATTCTCGATCAATCATTCACATGCATAAATGGCAGATTTCTCCACCGGAATTTGTCTTTTTGGATTTGAAATGGCAGGGAACAGCAGCAGCTCCTTCAACAGGAACAAGTCATTTGATCGTTTATGGAATTGAAGGATCCCACGCAGATGTTCCCAGTTCTGTTTATGATTCTCCATTCATCTTTGACTCGGGGAAAATGGTTATGCAAAGAGACTTGGATTTGAATGGGCAAAAGTTATTCAATGCGCCTAAACCCAGGTAAGTCATTATGGGAAAATATGAAAACGGTAAACATGGCAATTATCTCTTCTTTGCAGATGATGACATAGACGATCCAGATCAATATCACTCATTTGGTTTTGACGTTAAAATCATCCAAGTCAGTCTTTATATTCATGACAGTGTTGGAACCATAGTCCCTAATCAAATGTTAATGACTTTATTCTCCCAGATTCCAGGGGGTCGCACTTTTACTATAACAGGAACGCCTTCCTGGGGCGCACATTCAAAATTAGTAGTGTTCTCTTTCAATACAACTATTCCTAAAGAAAGAGAACTAAGTTTCCACCTGTTCCATCATAGTGTAACTAGAAAAGCAAAAGCAACAGTTCTCATTGAAATATGAGTTCTTCTCAAAAAATGAAAACAGACAAACAAAACATCTTCAGTTTTAACCACATCGATCCCAACATTGGAGAAGAAAAACTAGAAGAGATCAAACAACTCTATCGATTCTATCACAAAAGATTTTGGTGTTTGAAAAGAGCTCACAAACATTTCAAGAGAATGAATTTGTTTGTGAATTTGACATCTTCCGGTTTATTGGTGATTGGCGCAATTGCTGGGGGAGTGACAATGAATCCTGTGATTTTGGGAGTGATTTCAGGTGCAGGATTGCTCTTGAAAACAACAAATGAGTTGAAGAATTGGAAAGAAAAAATCCAAATGGCGAAGTTTGCTTTCACAACGTATGAAAAAACATTGACTGATTTGCGTTTTGCTCTTCGATCTGGGGAGTTTGATCAAAAAGCTTTCCTCTCTTCAATGGAGGCAGTTGATGGAATTGTGATTGATTTGGGGTTGGATTTGGAGAAATTTGAGGAGAAATATGATTTGTTGTTTGAGTGAGATTCATATCCATTGGAGATGAAAAGAACTCAGACTTCCTCCTCTGCAGGAGAAGGAGGCGGTTTCCATGGGGATGGGGGTTTGGGTTTGGGGGGAAGAGAAGGTGGCGTCGGTTTTTCCACTTTTTCCACCTTGAATTTTTCTCCATCGCTTCTCCTGCAGAAACTGTTTCTCCCACTCTTCAAAGCATTGCGAATAGTTCCCGCATCTATGCCCAGATCATTTGTGGCCGCTAATATGCTGGGGAAAGTTTTTGTTGTTGATGCTGAAATGACGCGGATAGGAATTGATTGAATCTTCTTTGGAGTCGGCGTTTCATTTTCCAACCAAGGATTCACCAAAGGACCTTTTTCAAAGGTTCTTGCCATGAAGAGTTTCCTCCCATCTTTTTTAACATAACAACCTTCATGATTGCACAATCTATTGAAGGAGGCATAAACCGCCTGACGAGTCACTCCAATCCACTGAGCCATCTCTGCCATAGTCTCAAAATGTTTCAGGGGTGGTCCTTTGGGAGAATGACGAACTTCAAATCGCGCAGCAGTTTGTTCCACAACCCTGACTTCTCGTCCTTGGAAAGTAAAAACATTCCTCCCATCATTAATTGCCTTATTGAGAGACTTTGGAAGGAACTTCATAAATCGGGCAAGAGCAGCTTGTGAAGAATATCTTTCACTGAGACGCTCTTGCTTGAAAGCATCTATCAAAACCCACATTTTCATAGATGACAAAAAAGAAAAGAAAACCACAAGAATGTTCTCAAAGATTTTCAAAATTCATTTCTGGAGAAGCATTTTTATCCCAAACTTCTGGAGAAAGATTTTCAAAATTCATTTCTGGAAAAACATTTTCAAAATTCATTTCTGGAAAAACATTTTCAAAATTCATTTCTGGAAAAAGTTTTTCAAAATTCATTTCTGGAAAAAGTTTTTCATCCCAAATTTCTGGAGAAAGATTTTGTCTGCTTCTTTTTTCAGAAAATAATAAACCTCTAAAAACGTCCAGCAGGGAAAAAAACTCAAAAAAAGTGAAATGAAAAATTCTGAAAATGAAAAAAACATTTTCATCCCAGCTTTTTTCCAGTTCGATAATAAACCTCTAAAAACTTCCAGCAGGGAAAAAAAAACTCAAAAAAAGTGAAATGAAAAATTCTGAAAATGAAAAAAACATTTTCATCCCAACAAATTTCTGGAGAAAGATTTTTCGCCGAATTGGAAAATGATTTTACATCAAAGATGTCAAATCAAACTTCATTTTCATCTTCATCTTCATCTTCATCTTCATCCTCATATTCGTCAAAAACTGAGGCAGTTTGAACCATTTCCTCCACAAGGACTTCATCCACAATTGCTGTGATTGATCGGATGTTTCCGCAGAAAAGGTGCTTGATGGAAAAGACGACTTGCCCGAAAAGTGGCATGCCAATGAGTTCTTTTTGTTTCAGGATGGGTTTTTTCTTCCCATTGATTAACTCCCAAAAACGACAAGAGAAATCCGTGTTGGAAAGTTTGGAGGGATAAATCTTTGCAAAGATCTTTTCCTGCTCAGATTTATCCACTTTCAAGAGAGTGAAATCTCCGTCGCGGAATTTGGCAAAAGACGGACCAAGTTTTTTCACTTCTTCCCGTTTTTTCACTGCAGCTGAGTTGAGATGAGATTCCAGTTCGCGGAAAAAGGGGATGTTTTCTTCAGGGAGATTTATTCCCAAAGAGAAAGAATTTCCTTCATGAGCAAAAATTTTGAACTTAGTTTGGAGTTTCAGTTGAAGTCGTTGATCATTGTGGGAGCATGGGAGCAGACAATAGGTGATCTTTCCACCTGATCGCTTTAGAGGATCTTGGAGAGTGATATCGGGGATGGAAATTTTTTCAGGATTCATTTTCTTGACTGAGACAAAAAAATGAGTTTTTCACACCGAATAGAGCCATTTGTCCATGAACTGCCTGTCTTTTTCATTTTTGACTGGAAGAAAACCAGTAGCCATGTCAACAGCTTTTTGAAAGTTTATTTCCATTTCAACCCCTTTCATCCATGCGATGTCTTCATCCGTCAACCCACATGCTTTGTGAAATTTGGGATGAATCCAAGTGGCATGATTTTTTATTTCGTGGAGTGATATTCCTGTTTTCTTCACGGAAAAGAAATCTTGCCCCTCAATTGTAAAAAGTTTTTCTTTAACTATCATTTTATTCATTTTTTATCCAATGGAGAAAAAATTCAAAACGTGGCTTGACAATTTTCAACGCATTTATTCATCCCAGCCTGAATGTTTGAGAACATTTTTGACATTCTTTTTCTTGCACGAGCATGTATAAACTTTTCATCCGCAGCTTTCACTCTCATGAGATTGATAAATTTCTCCAGTCTGGGAGATGCCCAAGTGACGTCGTGAGATTTCTCAGTTGAATCCAGAAAATGAGTTTTTTTCTAGCAGAGTTGATTGAAAAAAACTGTGCGCGACAACCCAAATCGTTCCTGAATTTCCTCTGCGGTGAAAAAATCTTCCCCATCAATCTGGATAAATGGTGACTCTTCTTCCTCCTGAATCCAAAAGGTTTTTTTGTCCGCTCTTCTGAAATACTTGATGTTGCCCGATTTGAGAACTCGTAAAATCGTTTTTGAGGTAAGGCCAGTTTGTTCACTGGCTTCTTTGAATGTGAAAAAGATTTGCTTTTCTTTTCCTTCCTCTTGAATTGAAAACTTCATTTTAAATGGAGAAAAATCTTTTTTCCCCATTTAAAATGGCAACTTTGGCTGCATGGAAATCATTTGCGCGATCTTCAAATCTAAAAGGGTGGTCGCGATTGAGGAAAAATGAATTGGTGAAGTTTTTAGTTGAAAATCTTTGGCAAGGAGGAGGATTGGAAGCAGCTCGGAAAAACCCCCTGAATTGGAAAAATAGAAAAATTAGTGCCCCTATTTTGATTCCGGAAAGAAGAAGAGTGACTGTGAAAACCATTCCCAAAATGACAAAAAAACAAACAGAAAATATTTCAAACTGGTTGAATTGGTTGGAAAATGTAGATGATGTGGAAATTAGGAGAAGATCAAATCCTGCAGTTGAAAGATTGAAAAAACAAACCAAGGAATTGTGGGAACAAAGGTTGGTCGTGGAAGAAGGAAAATCCGCTTTGAGAGGATTTGCAAGACAATTTGTCATTCAAGGAGATGATTCCCCAACTCCGCAAGATTTTCTCCGGAAAGCAAGATGGCAAATTATCCAGCTCTTGCGAGCAAATCCACAAACAAAAGTGAAATGCATTTTGAATACCGAGATGTCTCAAACCAGTTGGGCTTCTGGAGAAGAGATAATTGACACTCCAGTTTTCCATTCCCAGCAGAAAAAGAATTTGGGGAACAACGTTGAGATTGTTGATGATATGGAAAGAGAAATGATTGAAAATTTGGAAACCTTCAATCGCAGGGGAAGTAATTGGGTGTTTGAAAGAGTAATTCGTTTAGAAATTCATTTTGTACGCTGGAACCCACTGCGAGGATCTTCCTGGATTGCTTTACCTCCAAACTTGGGGAACAAGAAAGCTGTGATCAACATGAAAAATGAAGACGACATGTGCTTCAAATGGTGCATTGCCAGAGCATGTAATATGGTTTCATCCCATCCAGAAAGAATCACACCGGCTTTGCGAAAACAAGCAGAAGAATTGAATTGGGATGGTTGCAAATTCCCCATGGCCGTGACAGCAATCAAACAATTTGAGAAAAGAAATGCTGAAATTTCAGTGAATGTTTTTGGCTGGAATGGATCTGTCTTCCCCCTGAGGATTACCGAGGAAGAAAAAGAACGCCATGTGGATTTGATTCTGCTGAAAAATGAATTCAAAACTCACTTTTGCCTGGTGAAAAATTTCTCTCACCTTGCAGCCTCTCAAGTTTCACGCAATGGGCATGAAAGATTTTTCTGTAAAAGATGCCTCAATTCATTTCCCAGCGTGGAAAGTTTGAAGAAACATCAAGTCATTTGCGGAGAATTTGAGGCGACAAAGATTGAAGTTCCAGGAGGCACATGCTCTTTCAGCAACTTCCAAAAGATGTTGCATGTGCCAGTTGTAGGTTATGCGGATTTTGAATCCATTCTGAAACCCACAAGTGATGATTTGGGAAAGAATACTCAGAAAACTCACGAGCATATTCCCTGTGGATTTGCGTTTCATCTCGTTTCCCCATTTTTGCAAATGGAACCCGTGTTGAAAAGAGCAAAAGATGAAAATGAAGAACTTCCCAGAGATTTCATTCGGGAATTGATTTTCCATGTAAAACAAGCTCATCTGAGTTTGAAGAAAAAGAAAATGTTTCCCCTGACCAACCAAGAATGGAAATCATTTCGGGAAGCCACGGTGTGTTGGTTGTGCCGAGAAGAATTCGGGGAAGATGAACTGTTTAAAGTCAGAGATCACTGCCATTTCACTGGAAAATTCAGGGGAGCAGCGCACAAATCTTGCAACAGAAAGTTTCAGTGGCCAAAATTCACCCCTGTGTTTTTCCACAATCTCCAAAATTATGACGCACATCTTTTTGTGCGGAGTTTGGGAACAGTGGATGAAGTTTTGAGCGTGGCATGCATCCCCAACAACGAAGAGAAATATATTTCTTTCTCCCTGAAGTTTGAGTTGAAAAAAGAATGGAAATGGGTGAGAGGAGAATGGAAAGAAATCGCTGTGAAACATGAAATTCGATTTCTGGATTCCTTTAAATTCACGCTGGTGGGATTGGCATCGCTGGTGCAGAATCTCCCCAAAGAAGAACTGAAAGAAACCACCAGATTTTTTGGAGAACGCAGTGAGTTGGTGTGCCGAAAAGGAGTTTATCCCTATGAATTCATGGATGGATTTGATAAATTTGAGAAAAAACTGCCAAAGAAAACCGCTTTTTTCTCCCGATTAAATCAGGAGAAAGTGACAGATGCAGATTTTCAACACGCCCAGAAAGTCTGGGACATATGATGCCCGATTTAGGGTGTTAGCTCTATTGTACATTGTACACATTCATTGTATTAGGTAAAATTATGTATTCTAATATATTCTATGGTATTGTATTCTATTGTATTGTCGTTCTTTTGTGCTCTAATATTCTATTGTTTTAACAAAAGAATAAGTGTTACCCCTAAATCGCGCATGGTATAGTCTGGGAAGAATTTGAGATGAAAAACATGGGAGAATTCCACGATCTTTATTTGAAAACGGATGTATTGTTGCTTGCTGATGTCATAGAAAGTTTCAGAAAACTTTGTGAAGAAAACTATGGATTGGATCCAGCTCACTTCTTCACTGCCCCCGGAATGGCTTGGGATGCAATGTTGAAAATGACAGGAGTGGAATTGGAACTTCTGGGAGATGTGGATCAGTTGTTGATGATTGAAAAAAGGATCAGAGGAGGAAACGCAAATGTATTCAAGCGATTTGCGAAAGCAAACAATAAATATTTGAAGGATTTCAACCCTGATCAAGCTTCCAGTTTTCTGGTTTATTTGGATGCAAACAACCTTTATGGGTGGGCAATGTCACAGCCTCTTCCAGTTGGAGAATTCCAATGGATGGAAGAAGATGAATTACAAAACTGGGAAAACTTTGTGAATGAAGAAGGAATTGGATGCATTCTTGAAGTTGATCTCATTTATCCCAAAGAACTGCATGACGACCACAATGATTTTCCCCTGGCTCCAGAAATCTTGATGTTGGGAAAAGTGTCTAAGTTAACACAAAATCTGGGGGATAAAGAAGACATGGTTTTGCATGGAGAGAATTTAAAACTCTTTCTTTCCCTTGGAATGAAACTGAAAAAAGTGAAAAGAGGTATTAAATTCAAAGAGAGACCTTTCATGAAATGCTACATTGATAAAAACACAGCCCTGAGAGCCAAGGGGCAAAATGTATTTGAAAAGAATTTCTTCAAACTGATGAACAACTCCGTATTTGGGAAAACCATGGAAAACTTGAGAAAACGAGTTTCCATTGAACTGGTGAAAGATGTTGAAAGGGCAGAAAAAATGATTAACAAGCCCAACTTCGCAGACGTGAAGATTTTCGATGAATTTTTAATTGCGATCAAGATGAGGAAAACGCGAGTGGTTATGAATAAACCCATCTTCGCTGGGATGTCAATCTTGGATCTATCCAAAACTTTGATGTATAACTTCCATTATGGGTATGTGAAGAAAAAATGGGAAAAATGTTCTGTCCTATATACCGACACAGATTCTTTGGTGCTGGAGATTGAAACAGAAGATTTCTTTGCGGATATTGCGAAAGATGTGCCAGAGTGGTTTGACACAAATGACTTTCCCAAAGATCACCCAGCTGGGTTGAATGGAATGCCAATTGTGAAAGAAAACAAGAAAAAGATTGGGCTGATGAAAGATGAATGTGGAGGCGCAATTCTGAAAGAATTTGTTGCCCTGAAACCGAAACTATATTCTTTCCTGATTGAGGAGAACGCAGAAACCACTGGAAAACAAAAAGCAAAAGGAGTGAAAAAATGCATGATCAAAAAGAGTTTGAGACATGCAAACTTCGTGAAATGCTTGAGGACAAAACAAACGCAAATCAGAAAACAAAGTGTATTTCGCAGCAGGAACCACCATTTGTTCACGGAAAACATGACCAAAATTGCGTTATCCGCCAATGATGACAAAGTTGTGATTCAGGAAAATGGAATTAACACGCTGGCTTTGGGGCATTGGAGACTGGAGGAAAATGTCTGCTCATGAAGAAGGGTTTTCCAGGGAGTGACCTTGGAATTTGTGAAAATGGACAAAATTCTTTGTGCTAAATTTTGACGTAAGTAGTTGATAAAAGACTATCCTGGGCCAATTTCAATTAACCCCAAATTTCACATAATTTTCAACATTTATCTTTTCTCAATCATTCGCTAAAAATCACCAGTTCCCACCAATTCCATCTTAAGTGTAATTCCACACAACTTCATATTTTCTGTTCAGTTTCAACAACTTCCCAATTCGTTGAAATTAAGGGGAAGTGGGGTTTTGGTTATTTGTGTGAAATTTGGGGTTAATTGAAAGTGGCCCAGGATAGTCTTTTATCAACTACTGTCTTGCCACTCGACTAAATTTAGCTAATTAATATGCATAAATTTGTGCCAAATGGTCATTTTTCGGGACAACTCAGAGAGAATAAAAAATTTTGACCTTATATGTTGGTACATGTATCTACTCATGACACTCAACCTTTGTGCCAAGTTTGAGCGAAATCGGTTATTTGAGTATTATCACCTCCTGCCTGGTCCTGCCTGGTTTTCTGGTGGACACTCTCTTAATTCGACAAAAAAAAACACAAATCATTCTGTGGCTGTCGGTCTAAATGAATGGATATAGGACAGCAGCAGAGATCCCAAAATTGAAATACTTATTTAGCTTTCAATTGGCGTGGAGAACTCGAAATAATCAAGAGATTACTTGGGAATAAAACAGGAAAGTTCCGTATTATTAACCGAGTTGATAAGGTAAATTGGTCACCATAAGAGACGTCTCGATTCGTTCAGTGACGAATGGCCGCGAAAGCGCTCGAAATATCAGCTTTTGATTATCTTTAAGGTGGCCAAAAAAATTCCAAATAGCCTTCGGCTTGTGTTTCTATAGCTATCATAACTTTATAGACAGACGAAAAACTGAATAAATCTCATGCATTCTATATTTTGCTTGAAGCCATGACTTGATTTCAAAACATGACTAATTATAAAATAACGTATTGGTTACGAAAATGGGCTCATTTAATATTTTCTTGAAGAAAAAAAGGACACGAAAAGATGAGTTCCCTATACAGTAAATCACATTAATTTATTTTGAAAGACGCAGTGTTAAAAAACGACACCATCAGACAAAAAAAATGATAATTGAATTTCAATTTGTAATTTGTATATGCATAATTTAAAGTTAGGTTCGTGTTTCTATAGCTATCATAACTTTATAGACAGACGAAAAACTGAATAAATCTCATGCATTCTATATTTTGCTTGAAGCCATGACTTGATTTCAAAACATGACTAATTATAAAATAACGTATTGGTTACGAAAATGGGCTCATTTAATATTTTCTTGAAGAAAAAAAGGACACGAAAAGATGAGTGCCCTATACAGTAAATCACATTAATTTATTTTGAAAGACGCAGTGTTAAAAAACGACACCATCAGAAAAAAAAATGATAATTCAATTTCAATTTGTAATTTGTATATGCATAATTTAAAGTTTGGTTTAACTAATGTTTTAAATAGTTAAATAAAAGTCAACGTGTTGTCACGAATACACGCCGATGTCGAGAGGTAACACTCCACAACAAAGTAAACACATTGCTTACATGAGAAGTTAGCTTATTTTTTTCTAGGGAAAGCTAGCGTTTGCGGTGCCGTTTCTTCGTGCCTCACTTTAAAGGTAAGGTCTTTGCTTTCTTGGGACTTTATTTGAATTCACTAAAAGGTGAATCACGCTACCAAGCCGGTCCAATTTGGCACTGCACGGGTAAATATGCCTTACTTAGGACAGTCTCTGGCATACCTCGAAGATTCGTGGCAAAGGGCTTTTAAACAGAAAGTTAATATCATAGAGTAAACGGTACTTAAAGTGAAAGTTTTCTGCATCTTCTCAAGCACGTTTTGGCTTTGCCTAAATTCGCTAAAATCACTTGTCGCAAAAATTAAAGATCTGCTCCAACGATTTTGCTGAAACTTGGTAAGGGTATATATTAAGTCAATGTAAGCTGATTCCAGAAAAATTTAATACAAATATAACAGCAAAATGTTTCACTGGAGAGATTTTTTTCAAAAAGTGGGGTTCATTAAGCTCGATTATCACTAAAAATATTTGTTCCCAGTTAAATCGAATTCTATCATTTTATTGCTAAATAATAGCAGTAAGTTTTCGCAAAGTTTTATAGGCATCGCTTTACCCGTTTAGAGCCGAAAAAGTTATGACCCATTAACAAATAGATTCCATTTGGCCGTGTGTCTGTTCAGTTATAGATCACAGATGACGTCAAAATGTGGTAAGAACAAAAAAGTGGCACACGAGCCGCAGGCGAGTGTGTCACTGATGTTCTTACCACATTTTGACGTCTTCTGTGAGCTACAACTGAACAGACACACGGAACAGAAAAGTAAAAAGAGTAAAATTACGAATTTTCCTCGTAGCGCTCGACTGTTCGAAGATTTGTTCCAGCTTAGGTATTTTTCAAGTCGCCAAGAACACTTTTCGTCTTGGTTTCTTCTTTTTCTTGCTCGTAAACAGCTACCGCTAAACATTTTTTAAGGCTTTCACTTGCTCAATCCAGAATAATCTCGCAAACATTTTCAAAACTGTGCGCCATGTTGGACAAAACAAAGCAAACAATTTTTCTATGACGTCAGCCATGCGCCTGTACTCTGATAGATCATAAACAACGACCAATCACAGAGCGCGTAGTATTCCGTTCATTGTATAAAAGTTTTTCATAGACGAGTGCACCCGAAATAAAAACGGAGCCATCTTAAGGTATGATCAATTTTAATGGGTAATAGGCCTATTTTAGTTTTAAGACTAAAATTTTTACTTGGTCCGAGGTTTAGGGGAATAAAACAAAAAAAATAACATTGAAGTTCAGAGATGAATAACTAATTTATTTTTTTTTCTTCCTCTAAGCCTAGGAGTCTAAGTCAAGTTAGAATTTTAATATATCGAAATTAGCCTATTCATAGTGTTTTGCATGTGATTTGATGCGGGACCTTGATGAGTATCGATAAGAACCGGGAATTTACCTTAGGTCTATGTCTTTACCTTGAAATCGTATATCTGTCCAAATACGTTACCTCCCCCTAAAATATCTTTTAGCCCACGCTCACAACATGATATTTTGGAATAATAATGATGTAATAATGCCAAAAGATTTCAAAATAGTCTTCGGCTCGTGTTTGTCTGGCTATTTGTCGTTTTCCTAAACTTCCTCTTGTAACCATAAATTCAAACACTGAAAGCTGTTCCCATTTCATACATTCTGTACTTTGCTCGATGAAATATACATATAATGAACGGCACCATGACATGATTTAAAAACGTTATTTCTTCACCCGCTGTTTTTGGTCGTTTTTTAAAATTTTGTAAATCAGACCGCTATTTTATATTGAGTTTCTTATCAAGATTTTCAGTAATGCAATTATTCGGCTTAGAATTAATGGGATTTTGAACTGAGATGAAAGAGAGCTAATTAAATTAACATTGATGACAGCTACAAAACATGTTTCGAGGGGTTTCGACCTCTTTTGATGGAATATCTTTGTTCATTCGAAACAAAAGGATTCACACCTAGGGCGCCAATAAATCCCCACAAATGCTGGAAGAACGCGACGTTAAACGTCGTCTTGGTCCTAAAATCGGGGCTCTGGCTTGTTATGACTCTCTCACTCACTCACTCGCTCCTTCCATCAGCTGTAAACTTAGTGAGTAAATGCTTTGTTACGAATACGTTTCGTAACAAGAATTCAACGTGAATCTAGCGATAACAATAGTTAATTTGATGAAAACGAATATAGACAACAATAAAGCTTACAGATGTTTCGCATTTGGAGCTTTTAGTGCAACATTAAAATCGATCTAAAAGGATTTTGCAACCGAAACACGCGTTTTGATGCGTATCTACCTTAAAATAACAAAATTTAGTTTCTTTGGAGCATGTGTTCTTCGACAGCGCCGTGGATTGAGCTTGTGGCTTAGTCCCGGACGGCCCGAGTTCGAGTCTACTTAATTAAAGTCCTTTTCTTTTCCTTTTTTTCTTTCTTCGAACTGGACATTATGAAAGTGATGTACTTTTTTTTTCGTTCGTCAAAAATCCTTACTTTTAATTTAAAAATATATATCGAACCGTGTCAGTGTGAAAACGTAAGCTTACGGCAATATTGCGTTACGCGTTAGCATTTCTTCTTCACGGGTTGGCTATTAAGAGCCTTTGATTAGACATAATTTCAAGCTTATGTTTCTCCGTAAAACAGCACTCAAAACACTCGGGAATCAATGCTGCAATGAGTTAAAGGCGCCACGAGTTCAAGCTGTGTACAGCTTCTTGTTACGACTGAATTTGAGCACGTTTCTTCAAAACTAACGAGAACACAAACAAAAAGTCAATCACAAATTGATATCAGCATAAATTCCCATCGAAAAATCTAACTTCTTTTACCTCGGCTTGACTCGGCTGCTTGAAAATTCTTTAAAACTCCGCTTCTTCGAAAGAAACAGCCCCGCATTGAAAAAAATGTATGAAGTTCATCAAAGCAAGATTTCATCGCTTAAAGCTTTCCTTTTTCTCCACTACAGCGGCTTTCCATTTCGAATATTTTAAATGTGTGTTATTACTCCGAGGGTTCTTACCATTTGTAGGAAAAAACCGGTTGGGGTGACCGTTACATAATGGTATGCGACCAACCGACGAGATTGCCCTTATCTTTTTTATCTCGATTTAGCGATTAAAATTTTTCTAAATTCAAATGGTAAGGTAATTTCCAACGTTCCATTCCGAAACGGAAAAGAAAATGGTCAAATGGAACAGAATTTTCCGACGGTTCATACCAACCGAGATGAAAGGACTACCTCAAAACGTAGTTCACAATTTCCAACCGAAATTCCCGAAAAATTACTGTTCCATTTGCTTTCCAACCGAAATTACCGGGAATTTTGGTTAAATGGTAAGCACCCCGATACTACTAATAGGAACAATAGGCCGTCTCAAACTTGCCGCATTATACCAACTCAGGTCAAAACAAAAGACAACTGACACAGACATCCTTTAATACAGACATAGATCCAAACAACATCCCTCGACCAGGACTCGAACCAGGGTTTTACGTTACTGCGGCTACAACGCAATGTCTTAATTACTGGACCATCAAAGCTGTGGATGCTATAGTTGAATAAAACTAATAAGAGGGTTCGGAAACATTCAAGCTTCGAATTAATGAAATTGCACAGTATAACAAAACCCGCGCTTTTTACGTTACTAAAATCCACAACATTTTTATAGGCGATACATCGCTAGACTCTTATGTCGATTTTTAGTTTCCCAGCGATCACCCACTTTAAGTTTTTACAACATGACTTTACCGGCGGAGAAAAACAAACTGAATGTTCAAACGTCAAATTTTACACATGTTAAGATTAGCACCTTTGAAAAATAAACAAAGCAGCCAATTACATGCGCGTGCTAAAACAATAAACCCACACTTTGTTGAAGTACAAAATGTATTTTTCGATAACAAACTATGACATAATTATACAGGCTATTTAAAGCTTAGATGGAAAGGAACAGACAGAGTTGGTTTAGTCTTTTTGATCGAGTTTGTACAAAGTACTCTTTGATTCCTTTGGTTTTCTGTGTCTCACCAATCATCGCAACGAGCAAGGGTCTCTTTCAAGAGTTTAGTTTTGTCCAAAGGAATCTTGTGATCGCATATGGGATCATGCATATGGGGCAAATATTTTTATTATCATACCGAAAGCATTTGGGACATTTCACGACTCCGGTTACATGCACATTTGAACTTTTTGCCTCAATTATTTTCACGCTTTCAGAGTAGCTACTATCTTCGTCGTCACTTATATACTTAATTAACCAAAAACCGCACAAAGTTGCATTTTCAATACTTCAGCAAACAGTGGTATAGCCCACGAACAAAAAAAAACACTATTTACAAATAGTAATAAGTTACTCGTGTCAGGGCCAGGGCTCCGTTTAAACTCGCTATATATACTGATCAGAAGTCCCTGGGTAAATTAAGAAGTAAAAATATCAAAAAATGCAAAAACACGAAGGTCACACAAACTTGATATGGCCGCAATGTTGTGTTAGTCTAAAGATATTGCAAATGATTCTCTAGAAGGCAACTTTCTATGTCTAATTTTATATGAGTAGGCCTATCAATCAATTTAAATCAACTGGTGACATCCCTCAAAGTAAACCTACATGTAATTTTTAAACGACAGCATTTGCAAACCCTAACATCTGTAAGTTGGCAGGATTCAATGTCATAAAATTTTAAAGTGCCCCTGTGATTAAATTTTTGATTTTCATTTTTTTACATTTTCGTGTACAATTAGATTTTCTTACTCATCTTGCCAAATTTCAATTCGTTACGAACATCAGAAGTCATTTTATTTTAACATTTATTTCCGAGAATATACGGCCGCCATTAATCAACCTTGTTCCAAGGCTTGGTTGCAAATGAGAGAAAGTGACGTCAAAGACTCAAACATACCTCACGGGTTGAAATTATAATAACAATAAGTATTGAAAATCACGCGTAAAGCGACAAAAACTTTGGAGTTGTTCTTCGTGCAATTTTCTATGCTGATTGTTATTATAATTTCAACCCGTGAGGTATGTTTGAGTCTTTGACGTCACTTTCTCCCATTTGCAACCAAGCCTTGGAACAAGGTTGATTAATGGCGGCCGTATATTCTCGGAAATAAATGTTAAAATAAAATGACTTCTGATGTTCGTAACGAATTGAAATTTGGCAAGATGAGTAAGGGGCACTTTAAATTTCCTACATTGATTTTTTGTTTACTTTTCAGAATCTGTGGAGAATGAGAAAAGAAAATTATTTAGCCATAAAAAAGTAGCGGTCACTGACCATCCAAGCGAGTTAAATCTAAGCAAAGTTAATGCGATGGCTACCAGCCCTTTATGTGCTTAGATTTCTCCCTCTGTGCATGGGCATGGCATTGCGATGTAGCATGGCATTGCGATGTGAATTGCATGTGGAGTAAGGATGCACATATTAAAAACATGCTTAAATTTAAAGTCTTCTATTTTCTATTCTATATTAACAGACTGTTGAAAAGGCATCCCTTAAAATATTCAGTATAAACAAAGGTGGATTTTCTACAATTACTGGAGTTATGGCCAGTTAAATATGGTGTGCAACTCATCAGCTCCTATAGATCGGCCCTTGATTATACATGCGGCACGTCGGTTTAGCTTATCAAGGTAGCCCTTACAGCCTATTCCACTGCTGTCCCAAACGGCTGCGCAGTAGTCAAACAAAGGTAGCACCATCGTGTTGTATAGTGTCACACGTGTTGGCTTCGGCAGCACCTTGCGCGCGCGGCGCAGCATACCCAATCTAGAGGAGATCTTTTTGCCTAAAGAGTCTATGTGGTCTTTCCAAGATAGGGTCTGGTTGGTCCATAACGACACCAAGATATTTAAAAGTATACACCCTGTCTAAATCGGTGTTATCTGCCCTAATTGAGAACCTATCGACTGCACTGAGTCTCTGGTGCGTACCTATAAGCATTATTTTAGTTTTATTAACATTAAGTATCAGAAAGTTGGAGTGGAACCAACTGATTAAATCCACTTCGATCCTTGCAATCCTGCAATCCTGCACTTTAGCTCCAAACTACTGCTTTTGTTTTGCTTTATAGAATATTTTTATCTCATTGAGTTGTATATTTGGTGGTATCTGGCGTTATAACGTGGAAACAAGTTAAGATAAATTTTGCTATTTCGGCGGCGGGCAGTGTCCCGTCTAACCGAGACTCAATAATAATAATAATAAACTTTATTTGAGTGTCAAAGTATTTAGCTTACTAGCTAATCGTGGACACTAAAAAAAAAAGTAAAAATAAATATGAATTATGCTAAGATAAGTTAAAAAATTGCAATTCTTGACTGTCTAAAATATTTACATTTAAATCGTTATATAAAATAATCGATCAATATACAAGGTCATTAAAAAGATGAATTAACTACGCTAAAATAAGTTTACAATTTACATACTTCAAGAAAAAAATTAAGTAATGCAAATGTTACAATTAACACACTCGTCCCCAATCAAAGTAGCTAGGTCTTTCTTTCTTATATATTTTCGAAAACTGTCCAATGTCCTATGCTGCCGATCACTTGTTTTTAGTTTTGACCAGAGATATGGACCAAGGTATCTTATGGAGTGTTTGCCGTATCTCACCGAGGTGTATCGGGGAATGTCAAAGTCAGCATTTCTTAAAGAGTACCTTTTATTTTGAGTCTTAAAAATTTCCGCAATGTAGTTGGGAGCGAGGCCATATAGAACTTTGTACATTAAGGGGGGAGAAACTTAACTACAAGGTGGTTGCTATGGAAGAGTTCCAAACGTCATATAATGAGTTTCTTTACTTCCTCGGCTATGATGTTTGGTCACGTTCATTCTGTTAATGGTACCATTAAATTTCATAAGTCACAGCCATATTTGGTAAGTCACGTGACCAGAACCTAAAAACCCTTAAAACTCAAACATCTTACATTTTTTTCCAATAAAACCAATGTCAACGGCTTAAGAACATCCTAATAAAAAATCTGTAGCATGGATTTGTTAAAATTCACGTAATTGAAAAAGCTATGACGTCACAAAGGTGTATTTTGATACATTTTCTTTAATAACTTTCCTGTTTTTTCGCCTAACGGTAATTCCATGCTACAGATTTTTAAAAAAGTTGAATTGCGTATGATTCGGCAAAAAAATCAGATTTTTATCTCGTTTCCTTTGAGTTTTTACGCTTTTTCATTCTTACGCGCGGTTGGGGACTGGCACTAGTTACGCATGTGCAATGTCGATTTAGTGATGTCTTGTGTTCAGTTTCATAGTTCCCACCACATTAGCAGTTTATGACACGTGAGAAATGCTAACCATGAAATAATGTCCCTAGCAACGACTCCAAAACTGTAGTTAAGTTTCTCCCCCCTTAAAATCGCAATATCTTGGAGCTGCCTATTATATAAGGAGGGCAATTCTGCACGACGTAGTAGATCTTCATAAGTGTCAGCTGTTTGGCTGTTAAAAATAACTCTTAAAGCACGTTCTTGCACCCTTTCCAACTTTCGCCTGTCCGATTTCTTACAAAAGTGCCATACTGATTGACAGTACGTTAAATTGGGAAGAACTGCTGTTAGATATGACTGGAGTTTGGTCTTACATGGGATCAAGTTGCGGAGTCTTGCCAGCGCTCCTACTTTCTTACCGGTTATTTTACAGATGTCACTGATGTGGTCACTGAAAGTTAGATCATCATCAATATTTACTCCTAGAATCCTTAGATTTGCTGTTGGTTTGAGCTCTTGATGATCGATGTTAAGGGTGCATTCATCCTTTACGACCTTATCGCCCCTTGGGGGTACCAGGGTCAAAACTTGGTATTTCTTCTGGTTAGCCTGGAGAAAGTTTGCCTTGTACCACTGCGTAACATTTTCCGCTTCCTTCGTAAGATCGAGGATGACATCCTGGATTTTTGGTCCACTTAAATAAACCTGATGGTCATCAGCATACATGAACAAGTTACTAGTGTACGTTTAGAGACAGGTCATTTTGAAACAAGTTCCATAGCAACGGACCAAGCGATGAACCCTGTGGGCAGCCCCTTAACTGATCCTTCCATGTGCTTGTCATACCGTTTATTTTGACACAGTTTTTCCGTTCGTTGAAATAGGAACGCATAAGCTGTAAGGACATATTAGAAAACCCGTAGGCCTCGAGTTTCTTAATCATAAGCGCGTGATGTAACGAATCAAATGCTTTGCTCATGTCTGTTGACAACACCGCAACGCACTCTTTGTTATCCATTGCGTTTCTCCGGTCCTCTACCAAACGGATTAGGTTAGTCTCACAGCTGTGTGTCTTCCTATAGGCTGACATTTTATCGTATAAATGACTATCAATGCTCTCTTTGATCTGTTTACTGAGCAATGATTCGAACACTTTTGCTATTACGCTCAAGATTGTCACAGGTCTGTAATATGATTAGCACAATCAGTCCTGTCTTCTTTTTTGAAGACTGGGTCCAGACTCCTCGCTTCCAGCTACTTGGCCACTGCCCACTCTGAATACAGGTATTAAAGAGTCTTGTTAACGGAGGTGCCATGCTGACAGACGTTAGTTTTAATATTTTTGGAGAAATTGCATCCCAACCCGGCGCTTTATTCGCATTTAACTTCCTCAATTCGTTTTCAACAGTACGAGAATCCGTGGTAAAGGTTATGGTAAGAATGGCGAATGGCCTCC
Organism: Dendrophyllia cribrosa; assembly: GCA_024195265.1. Lineage (NCBI taxonomy): Eukaryota > Metazoa > Cnidaria > Anthozoa > Scleractinia > Dendrophylliidae > Dendrophyllia > Dendrophyllia cribrosa. Next base: position 22,207,753 of record JAJLRJ010000003.1, on the reverse strand, counting down.
ACGCTCTGATGCATGTTGAAGTCCTCTTCGCCAAGTTGTAAAACACCCTGGCCTCCAATATCATTCGCCATTGTTGAAAAGTAATATCCAAATACTTCCGTTACATTTCTCTGATCACTGATAATGTTGTCATCAATACGTAAGGCCAAAGAAGCTTTTTTAATCTCAAAAGGCAGAACACATGGACGTCGCAGAAGATCGCCACGTTTCTTCTACACGACATGGTCCTAAAAGATTATTACGACATGCTCTTAAAGGATTTGATCTTCTTTACGATAAAGAGCGTGCTTTGACAAAGCAGCAGCTTGACAAGCTTATCACTGCTGTTATGTCAGGATTGTCACTTGAAGACATTCCTGGTCAATACAGTAAAATAATCTGGTTTATCAACGCACCAGAGATAGAGAAGAAATTAAACGTCATATGGCAAGAAGCTATCTTGAAGCTTCTTGTAGATTAGTTTTTACAATCCCTTTCTCTTAGTTATTGCGGAACAACGTTCCGCATTTCTTTTTTGCTCGTCATATTACGAAAAAGACCACACTACTGTAACAATTTTTAATATACAAATCATAACAGGCGATCAACGTTCAATTGAAGATTTGTTTCCTTATGTATTATCCACGATGGATGACAAACCACAGTTGAGCCTCCATGACTATAAAAATTTCAAGGCCTTTCTACAAATGAGGCGGACAGGCTTTAAGCAAAAATGTGCCGACTGGGTGAGAGCAAGGCAAAACACCATCGGATCTGTTTCATCTGTTCCACGTCTACTTCACAACAAGGCGTATATTGTTTGAGAAGGGTGGAATACAAAGCATCAGCGCTTTGCCAGGCGATCCTACATTTAGCCAGACAAATAACAACTACGACATCGCATCATACAGAAGGATCTGTGCTGAGTTCGGCGTTGATCCGAGCAGTGATTTCCGCTTCAAACGCGGCGCGAATCATGGACTCGGCAATATGTTTATCTATGTTTCACGCGGGGGTCCTGTATCCACAGGAATGAGCTATCCAGGAGACAAATCCAAATTCAGTGAAGAAGGCGGCAATGCCAGCGACGGCACCCTTGTCTATTTCGTCCGCAACGACGATGGCACTGCTAAACAGTTTGAGTATTTTGTGCCAAACGTCGCGCAATGATTCGCGCAAGTCGGTCTGTCACGCTTGAATCAGTCAATCGAGGCCTTTGTTTATTGTGCTCCAGGTGCACAGATGAACGTCCGCAGCAGCATTCTGGGAGATGGCGGGCGAGCTAAGGAAGCGCAGGGCGAATTCCTCGTCCTCATGGAAGACGCTATCAGAACGCCTGATCTCTCAAAGAGCGTGCAAAGATACCAGCTTGCCATCAAGGAGTCAAAGGTCAGATTGGACTTTGCAACAGCTCCAGGGGCCTGGCTCATGCCGTCGCACATGGTTGTTAACACAGAAAGCACTGTGGGCTACAACAATCAGCTGAAGCAGGCAGCACAAGGGATGAGACTGGGCGTGAACAATGGCATAAATCTGGGCACATAAAAAGTAGGCATCACACACATGGACGGTGGGCCTCCTAAAACAAACCGACCCACCAGCCACCCCTCTAATCCCATTCACAAAATAGCAGTGACGTCAGCTCCTACACAATCTAGCAAAACCACCGCACCGGCTCCTACGCAAGACCCTGAAAGTAAGCCAGCTCCCACGCAGGCAGACTCTGGAACCGAGTCTCATACCATTAATAAGGCGATACTTGCCATCGGAGCGGTTGCTTTAGCGGGCTTCCTTGTCTGGATGCGCTAGAAATTGCGTTTGACAGTCTTCTCAATCAAGAAGGCAGCCGCGGCAAGGATTAGCAGCCAAGCATTTTTGCCGAGAAAGCTGATCACCTGACCGGCCTTGCGAAACACAAAGCTCACAATCACACAAGAAGGCCGCGTTTTTTCAGACCATTTCCCACACCGCTGGCTACTGTTTTCATCCTTTTTGAGAGGGAACTCACGATGGCACCAATAGTGGTCCCAGCAGCAAGCAAAACGGCTGTGACAGTGAAGACGTATTTTCGGAATATCTCTTTCAACCGATCACGTAGGGAAAGTCCTTCCGTGAGGCGCTCTCTCTCGTTTACAAGCGCCTCTCGCCGCTCGGTGTTTTCCTGAATCTTTTCACGAGCGTGTTCACGGACAGCAGGCTCATTGTTTTCGTCGTCGACAACTGCCTGGTCTTCTTGGATGTTCCTGTCAAGCTCTTCGATCTCTTTTTCTTTTTGCTGAATCAATTCAGTCCTCTTTGGTCCGAGAGCTTCCTTGATTTCTTTTGTGAGTTGTGGGTTAAGCCTATCTTCACCGGTTGACTTTTTTTTGTGAACAGGGGATATGATTTTGTTTTTGTTCTCACTAATATTTGTGGAAAATTGATAGACATGTAGTTGGATCCCTAAACATTATTTGAAAATAATGTTGCAAATATTTTAGAGAAAATAGGGGTCCAAAGTATTAAAATTTTGCAATGGTATCATGTTAATTTTCATGTCTCCGATTCTTTTTTATTTTTTTATTATAATAATGAACACCAATAACAAAACTTACAATAAAATAAAAAAGAAAGGAAAAGAAGGAAAAAGAATTAACAAGTGTGACAATCAATTAACTAATTACAAAATGGTAACTATTTTCACATACTAAGACTTATGTGGCCACAGCTAAAAGGTATGACAATTAGTGCCACCAAGGCGTATGCCTATATGTATATGGAGAAAGAGGAGAAAAGAAATACGGTGTGAATATCAGGAAGGTTCCATTTTCGCATTAAGGAGTTTTCAGCTTTAGATTCTAGTTCATAAATAAATTTAAGGTGACACAAGAACGCGTCCAACTCAGGTCTAGTTTCTTTGTATTTACATAACCAAATATAATGTCTTGCTAGAAGAAGCAAGAAATTAATTTGGTGGTGAGACTTTCAGGAGTCCGGTCTCAGACAAAGCGCTACGGCGCTTTCTAAGGAAAAATGTCTCTCAATCATTCTATGGTACAGCATCCATCTCTCAAGGTTAGCCCAAAAGGAGGATGTCTTTTTACATGTCCAGAAAAGATGGTACAGACCATCTGATTCTTCACGGCAAAAGGAACACATTGGAAAAAGGAACACATCTTTTATACCTATTTTAGTTAAGAAATCATTTGTTGGTAGTCGCCTGTGTAATAGTTTAAATTGAAACTCTCTTAGTCTTACACTTTTAGAGTATTTGAAGGCTAGTTGGTAGGCCTGTTTCCAGTTAACATTCTCATCATTTTTATCAGTACAGTCGTTCAGCCATTTTTGCTGGCTATGTGTCGGTGCGCTGCTTATTAGACTAATGAGTTTGTTATATACTAGTTTAGTTACTTTCCGAGTTTTGGATATTTTTGTTGAGAAACTATCGTGGATAGAGCTAATTTGTAACGAGCTGTCCTTGCACTTTTGCCAGGCAGATTTCAGTGCCGATATTATTCCATAGTATATGAGAGGGTTAACTTTTATGTTGTATTTGTCCTGAAATTCATTTTATGTGAAGTAAGTTTTATCTGCCCTTCTCAAGTGGTTTATTTTGTATATTCCTTTAGAAAACCATTCTTTGTAGAAGATAGGAGAATTATCCTGATAAGCGAGTTGTACCACAAAGTTTGCGTTGAAAACTGTGCATCGGAAGCAATAAGTCCATCGAAGTTAACTTCTGACCAAATTTCTAAACTCTCTAATAAAAGTATCTGTTACTTTGATATACTTTGTGGTGTCTTTTTTGTCGAGATTACCAGTGAGTATTATGTCGCCTCCATATCTTTTAAGTTCTAAGTCAAAGAAAATTTTCAATTTCCCATGGTTTTATGAATCCAGGTATTTGCTTATCCACGCAACCTTTAACGACTTATTGAAAGCTTCCATATCGACCATTTTTAGCTCCCCATTTGTATAGTCGTTAATTATTATGTTTCGTTTGATCTTATCCCCTTTAGCGTTCCATAAAAACGAATAAAAAAGTTTGTTAACCTCTTTGATGACCTTCTCATTCATATGCAGAGAGGATAGAACGCAAACCAATTGAGAAGCCACTAGGCTCTCTAGAACTGTGATTTTTCCTAGAAGAGTAAGCCTACGGTATTTCCAGGAGCTCAAAATATTACGGACTTTTTTCAATTTTTCATCATAGTTTAATGTTGCTGTCTTTTCGGGATGCACAGAAAACCACACCCCTAGGGCTTTTACTTTATCGTTTGGCCATTTAAAATTTCTTTCCGGAAAGGGTGTAACCTCCTTCCCAGTGTTCGCTCCAATCCAAAGGGCAACTGTTTTTTTACCATTGAGTCTGAGACCGGAAAAATCCCCAAACATGTCCAGTGTCACAAAAGAAGCAGCTAAAGATTCCCTTGATCAGTCTAAAATTAGAGTTGTATCGTCTGCGTATTGGCTTAACCTGATTTCCATTTCATTTGCAACGATTCCTTTAATATTTATGTTTTTCCGAATTGTTTTGGCTAAAACTTCAACTGAAAGGACAAAAAGGTAAGGCGAGAGAGGGCAGCCTGGGCAGCCTTGCCTAACCCCCCTTTGGATGTTAAAGAAGCTACTAGTCCAACCGTTGTTTAAAACACAGCTTTCTGTATTGTTGTAAAAGACATTTATCCACTTTGAAAAAGAAGGGCCGAAACCAAAAAACTGAAGCGTTTTCTTGATGAAAGACCGTTCTAACGTGTCGAAGGCCTTTTCGAAGTCTAAAAACAAAAGTAAACCTGGAATGTTCTTTTCTTTTGCAAAAATAACACTGTCAATTAGTCTGATGTTTTTACCGATGAATCTTCCTTTTATAAAGCCAGTCTGGTCGTTGTTTACAAGCTTAGGAAGTACAGTTTTCAATCGATTTTGTTGCTATTTTGTAATCGCAGTTTAGAAGCGTTAAGGGTCTCCAGTTCTTAATAAAATGAGGTTCCGCGTCCTTTTTGGGAATGAGCTTAATAATGCCTCTTCTCTGAATAATTGAAAGTTGTTCTGTTTCGTGTGAAAAATTAAGAGTTTTGATAAGAGGTATTTTTATATCTATCCAAAAAACCGTATAAAATTCAGCTGGTAGACCGTCAGTTCCTGGGGTTTTCTCTGACTCCATAGCTTTTAAGGCTTCTAGGCACTCCTTTTCTGTTAACGACCCCTCGCAAAGGTTCTGCTCCCCCCAAAGAAAAGTATATCGTGATAATTAGACGTGTTAATTTTGGATGAGTAATGGTTTTTTTTTATAGAAAGATTCACACTCACTTAAAATTTTGTCATCTGACGTGACAAAATCCGTATCATTGATCTTCAGCTGGCTTATCGTCCCCTGGTTATGGTGCCTTTTTTCCATATTCATATTCATATTCATATTAAGCCCCCAGGACCTCCTTTCAGTCGGTCCTGGGGGTATAGAACTAAGGACGGTGAATTATTCATATAAGGTTCTGTGGGGTTCTCTAGCCCTTAAAAATGGTTAGCCCGCGAGATACATTGTCTAACTACTATCTGTTAGATCAGTGAATGTGTTTAAAGCACTTGTCCAAGCGGGTAATTCCACCTCTCGGAGCCTTTCTGGAAGACTTTGGGGTGTGGCATTACCAGTTGAAGAAATGTGTACCCCTTGTATATATACCACTATGGTACGCTTCGCTCTTGAACTACAGGATCGCGGTTTTCTAATTTGGCTGCACAGTTATAAGATGATCCCTCCAGCTAACTTCCACGAGAGGGATTTACTTGTGTTTCACAATTTGATTGAGCCTGAGCTTCTTAGAGTAATTAAATTAGAAGTTGATCGTTTAGGCCCAATAAAGCTTAGTTACACTATAATGGTTAGGCTTAGAAAAGAAACTAACAAAGGTGTAGAAAATACTGAATCCTTCTTAAAACAGGATGTGCCAATACTCATTAACACCTTTGATCAAGGATCAATTATAGGAAAACTTAATGCCGAAATAAAAAGAAAAAGAGAGTTACTCGCTCTTTTGATAGAAAACGGCTCAGAATGGGTTGTTGAAGGGTTTTCGACAGTTTTTCTCGACATTTCGAGAAATATGCCAATAAGAGGCGGTTCATATATCCCTCTTTCTCCAAAACTCAAAGCAAAACAAGCAATTGTGAACATAAAGAATAGAGATCATGCTTGTTTACGGTGGGCAATGAGAGCTGCACGTTTCCCCGTTGCGGTAAACTCGGATAGGCCAAGTAGATATCCAATAGACGATGGATTTGACTTTACAGGCATTTCCTTCCCAACGCCTTTGCATGAAATACCGAAGGTCGAGAAGCTGAACAACATTGCAATCAATGTCTTCGGCTGGCAAAATGGAAAAGCAGTGATTTACCATGTTAGCGACATGGAAGGCCAGGAAATTCCACGGGTTAACGTCATGCTCCTTTCCAACAATTATAGTAACCACTACTGCCACATCAAGAGTCTAAGCAGACTTCTTCGCGATCAACACACTCCAGGCCGCCAGGTTCACTTCTTTGAGAGATGTTTGCAAGGCTTCTCAACAGATATAATTCTCAAAGACCATGAAGACTATTGACCAAGCGAGTGGATGTCACCGTACCAAAGATCCCTTGCGAGAGAGTTGAATCTAGGGAATGACAGGACAAATAAGCTGCTCCTCACTTTGAAAGACAAGAACAACTATGTAATTCACTACCGAAATCTCCAGCAGTATCTCAATCTCGGGATGAAGCTGAAGAAAGTGCACAAGGCGCTGGGTTTCGACCAGAAGGATTGGATGGAGCCCTATATAAGACTGAACACCGAGCTCACAAAGAAGGCCATATCAGACTTTGAAAAGAACTTCTTCAAGCTCATGAACAACTCAGTCATCGGCAAGACGATGGAGAACCTCAGAAAAAGTATCGATGTAAGGCTTGTTCGGGCGAACGAGATAGACAAGCTCCGGAAGTTAATCGCCAATCCACTCCACGCAAGGGGTTCAATCTTCGGAGAGAGTCTTGCTGGCATCCAGATGCACAAAGAGAAGATCAAAATGAATAGACCGGTCTACACAGGCATGTGTGTGCTGGATCTCTCCAAGACTTTGATGTACGACTTCTATTACTTCCATCTGGAGATACGGCTCGGAATGCCAGCTTTTCTATACCGACACAGATTCCCTGCTTCTAGAAATCAAGGCAGAGGATGTCTACAAAGACATGAAGAACGACATCGACTTCTACGACACGAGCGACTTCCCAAAGGACCATTTCCTTCATAATCAAAAGAACAAGAAGGTCATCGGCAAAATGAAGGACGAGTGCGCTGGCGTGCCAATCTCGGAGATCGTGTGCTTGCGTTCGAAGATGTACTCAATCTTGTTGGGAAATGAGAAAAACATCAAAAAAGCAAAGGGCAGGACTAAGGTTGTGACAAAAAAAGAAATACTACACCAGAACTACAAAGACGCTCTCTTCAAAAAGGAAGCCTTCATACACGGTATGGACATACTTCGAAGCGAGGACCACCAGATCTACGGCGTGCATCTAAACAAGACAACACTGTCACCATTTGACTCAAAGCGCTGGATTGCAGATGATGGAGTCCATACGCTGGCATATGGTCACAAAGATATCGGTGGCAACTGAGTGTCTGGCGGCACAACCATCAACTCCTCACGGACGAAGCCCCGCTTGGGTCCATCGTAAATATAGTACACGACCGGCTCGTTTGGTTTGGTAACAACCCTTTCAATGTTGTAGACCTTTAAAGACCAGATTGGATCGGTCGCCCGCCTACAACCACCCTCCAGCTCGCCCGGGGAGGGAGCTTTTTTTCGTTGACTTCCACTGGTCTCGAATAGGGGGTAGAGGGCTTGGATGAAACGGCTTTCTCTTTGATTGCTTGCGCGAGCTTCTTGCCAGTTAATCTGGTTACTTCATTGTTTAAAGCTGATACAACGTCTGGCAGCCTTTTAACCCATTCAGTCTATCTCTGGCCGGAGGGAAGGCGCATTTCAACCGCATACTGGTGTCCAAACAGGCGTTCAGCCAGGGTTCGGTTCAATCTTTCAACTATCGCTTGGTCTCTGTGGATATCAACGCGCCCACGACGAATAGAAGTTTTGTTATCTCCCATAGCCTTAGTCACAGCACCCATAAATTCACGCCCAAGGTCGACCTGTAATAGTTGTAGCCATTTCAAAGGCCCGCGTCTGTAAATCTTCTGAAAGGCTTTTGAAACCTCTAGAGACTCTTTCGAGGTCAAGGGCTCTGCTTCTTTGTAGCGGCTAGCCACATCGACAACAGTCAAAGCATATTTGTAAACCTTTCTCCACGAGGAAGTTTGTCATGGGGGAAAAAAAGGAGATCCGCTTGATGTACCGCATTGGGCGAGAAGACATCAAACTTCGGCCGAGGGATGTAGCGTGGTGCTGGGAGGTAAATCTGCCAAAGGGCTTGTTTGACGAGCCACTTTTTCGCTACCTCATCAGAGACGCGGAAAGCTGCAGCTAGCTTTTTCACAGCGGCAATGCCTCTCCAATAGCCTTTTGGGCTGTAGTAGATCTTTGAGAGTTTGGAGTCCATATCTTATGCATTGAAAACTTCAAAGCTCAGTTAATTGTTCTTGTTCATTTGCTTTCTCCAGCATTTCAAAGAGATGGTCACGGACAGCTGTATCTTCATCTAAAGCTTTGAAAGCGTTGAGTTTTTCCAATGAAGTTGCGTTTTCGTCACTTACAATCTTTACATTTTTTGGGGAAAATGCTTCCAATAATATCTCCATGCCTTCAAGCCAAAGATAAGTGAGACTCATAGCTCCGGCGATGTAGAGGGCTCCTTTAAATGCATAGCTTTTGTGATCCATGGTTGTATATGTAAGATTTTAAAAAAATATTTGTTTTTTAAAGAAAGCGAAAAGCTACATACCCAAGAGCAAGTGAGCCCGCGCCAATAAACAAGAGCTCGCTTTGCTTCTGCTGGAGACTGGGTTGAATGAAGTCAGAGAACTCGGGCTCTTTGGGAAGTGTTATTTGTTGGTCCCGGTGGGTGTTGTGTAGAGCGCCAGAGCTTGGTCGGTGTCTGAGAAGTTTTGTTTTGCTTGATCTTTGATCCGATCATTGGTTGCAATCCAGTCGAGGAGCTTTGTGCGGTCTTTCTGATATTTGGCCCAAGCCGCCTGGTAGGCTTCTAGAGCTTTATCGTGCCTGGTCGTTTCTTCCAGTGCGGCTTGGCTGCTATCCCCAGACAAATATTTTGCTAGATCATTGCCTCCAGTGAAAGCGGCTGCATTGAGAACTGCTCCAGCAACCATCAAGGCGATTGCGGTGGCCATTGTTGTCTGTGTGTATATATTATGTTTTTATGTTTTGTATTTTTACATCGAGATTGGAAGGATTTTCTGGTCCTCAAGGTATTTCTTCAGTGCGATGCTCCCACCCAAAGCGGAGACAATCAAACCGCCAACCCCCAGAATGTAGTAGCCTGAGTTGTTGCTGTTTGATGAGTCATTTGTCGAGTATGGGGATGGGTTTGGAGTGGGGTTTGGAGTGGGGTCATTTGCCGCTTTAACAGCTTGTTTTTTGCTTCGCGAGCCATACGGTTGCGCTCTGCTAGTCTTTTGCCAGAAGCAACACGACCAGGGTTTTTTGCTGGAGCAGTTTTTGGAACATCAGAGGTAACGTGCGTGTTGGTTGTTGTTTCTTCAGGTATCGTCTCCAGTCGTGGCGTATCCATATATAGAATGTTTTTAAAAAAAACCTGCGCTCGTTTCTATCTGGTTCCTACCTGATTCCTACATGGTTCCTATCTGGTTCTTGTCAGATTATTTATCAACTTCATCAAATCCCTCTAGTGGGTAGCCTTCACTGTCTCTGCTTGGATGTGTGGGTGGTATGAGCTCTTCACACACTGCTTTTTCCGGCTCTTTTTTGAAGTCGATGTGTTTTGTAGTGATCAGAGCAGCATTGGCCAACGCTTAGAATCGCCCTCATCGCAACGCAAGGAGCCAGCAAGGGATGACAATTCATGGTTAATCATGTAGTCATTTTTGAGTTCTTTCTGCAGCTCTTTCACGTTGTCAATCGAAACAACCATGCCAGCGCCTTTGCTGACAAGCATTATAACGCTGTCAATCAGAGATTCGGTCGTCTTGTTACCGACATAGCCTTCATACCTTTTTTAGTATTTTACAACCTTGTCTGTAAGGCGTTTCACCTGCTCGTGTGTGAGATGGACGCCGATAGCTTATTTTGATTTGCCAGTCGAGACCAGAACCGCCAGCTTCTCGCGTTGAGTTGGAATGTCATCAGCTTGAACAAGGGTACTGTAGGCCCCGCAGAGCTAACAGGGGCTGCCTCTAGCATCTGCATGACTTCGTTTATTGCGGCCTCTTCTCCAGAGTTTGCGTGTGCCATCGTGTGTATATATTAGTGTTTTTAATTTTCGATTATTCTCTTGATGTCAGGCAAAAGCCTTTCAACCTCCTGCAAAAGCGAGGCCATGGTGTCTGGCATCTCAGTGAGTTTCAAAGGGTAGCAGTTAAGAAGCATGAGACGCAGATCATCCTCACCAGCGGCTTTGATCATTTTGAATTGCATTGCTTCTGTCTTGGTCTGTAATTTGTTCAAAATCTGGTAAAAAGCTGTTAGCTTGTGGAGACTGGTTGGGACGTCCATATTATATTATAGTTTTATATCTTCACTTCGATTCCATATGGATGTCGCAGAGAGAAAACTAGGTGGGAAAACTTGCGCTCCTTAACCCGTGCAATAAGCTCTTTGTACTCTTCGTGTGTAAGCTCGCCGGCATAGTCTTCGAAGATGGCCTTCGTTGTTTTGCTTGATGGAGTGTAAAAAAGCACGATTGCGGCCACGTTTTCCCTAAACGGTTTCGCAATGCTGGTTATCTGTTGAGTCAACACCCACACGCTTACGCCACTGTGGCGCGCGCTGAAGCCAAGATTAGCCAGCTGGCTCGTGCGGCCTTTCACGTCTTTCGAAGCGGCGCAGTCATCGAGAATGATGAGAGTGTTAGTCCCGTTGTAATGGAAACTTGCTAGTTTTAACCACCATTCAATCTCATGCTGCTGGCAGTCTATCACGAAGATGCGTGGCTCTTTATCCACGAAACCATCGTAGGTCCTGTTGTGGACAAAGGTTGGGCATAAGAGCACGATACAGTCAAACTTACCCCTGAAGGGGCCACGGAGTTGATTCAAGAGATACTGTGTTTTGCCAAAGTTAGTCGGCCCAATAATTAGGGCATTGAAGGGCAGCTTTCGTGGGTCCATTCAATGTTTTCTTACACTCAATGTATATAATGGTGTGTGTGTTTTTAATACTGAACCGCCTGCAGCTGCCTGTCCATGATGTTCATCTGTGAGTCACTGATGGTGTAGATGTGGCAGTGCGCGTTTCCCGAGCCGGAGGTTGTTCTTTCAATCTCAAGGTGCACGCCGTCATTTGTGTTGACGAGGCGTTGGCCATTACCGTGCAGAGTTGTATCAGCCATCGATCTAAGATCGATAAGTAGGCCAAACTTGTTGCCCGTGAGATATTTGGTCAAATTCATGTTGGGTCACCCTCGAGTTCTCTTCCCGAAGAGTCGGCTGACCTCTCTCCACATGTCACTGCCATCGATGCCGTTGTTGTAAACCTTGTTTGGAGAGCCGTTTATGGTGACATTCACTTTGGTGATGTCGGGGTTGAAGTATTTTTCGGAGTCCCTGGCGCCTGCCGCGTAGGGCTCGATAAAAAGGATAAGAATGCCCTTGAGTGATCTGCGCTGCGGGTTCACCCTAAGATTCAGCGTAGCGTCTGAGCCTTTCGTAAATGGCACCACCTCTTCTCGCATTGTATGGTCGTAGGCGAACTCCTTTCCGCTAGAGTAAACGCTCGTTGTCTCGTCAGCTAGTTGTTTGCTGCGGATTGTCTCGTACTCAAGCTGGATATTTGTCAACCTATACACAAACTCACTTGCATCCGAACCCCTTACAACCTGAGATGCCGGTGCAAGCGTTAGCTCGAAGATAAGATCTTCAGTTAATAAGTAATGTACAAAGCGTTGACAGTGAATATATAAGTGAATATATAAGTTTGTATGTGCGGGCTGTAATGCCTGTTATGTCGGCGAAACAACCCGGCATTTTTCCACACGCGTGCGTGAGCACTTAGTCAATGACAGGACCTCTCACATTTTCAAACATCTACTGAATTCTGAACATTGTCGTACCTTGTGTTCACGAGATTGCTTTCATATTTTAGATCACGCTTCTACGAGTTTCCAACTTAAGATAAAAGAGGCTTTTCATATTCATAGAGAAAAACCGTCTTTGAATCAACAATTATATCATGTAAATTTGAAACTATCCTTATAATTCTCACATTGCCACGCTTTTATTTACATTGTTGTTACTAGCATAATTAACATTTGTTCCCACTTATATATTCACTGTCAACGCTTTGTACATTACTTATTAACTGAAGATGACAGAAGTTGCTGTCGAAACATGTTTTTCAAACTAAAACGTTTTGTCGTTTTTCTTAAAATTATAACCTGCCTGCTAACATCAAGACCTTTAAGATAAGATCTCTGTAGAGGGCCTGCGGGTATAAAACACCGTGGTCAGTCAATATCTGGTGGTCCAGATTGATGCGGTATTTGTTTTTGTACACACTCTCCAGCTTATTTGCATCCGCATCAGAGGTCTTCTTATCGCCGGCAGCAGACACTCTGGATGCCCTCCGGTAGCATGTTGTCGCGCTCATCCACTGAGAGAAACAGATCCTAAAAGATTTTGTAAATGTCATAGCCAACGGTGTCCTGGGGAATGGTGGCGGCAAATTTCACAACGAGTTTGTCAACCAACGCCCGAGAAACATTCTGTACGAGATAGTTGTTTGCGTGGCCGCCGGCAAGCTCGATGTTAAAAATCAAGGCAAAGCAAGCCTGACACAATAACCTCATGTTCGTTGAGCTTGGGCACCGAAACGTACAGGGTCTCGCCGGGATTGGCCTCAGAGCGGCCAAATGTGATGCGCTTTACGGTGCGCTCTGCTTTCATTGCACCAAGATTCTTCTCGTTGTGCGTGGGCAGGAGGTTTGGTTGTACAGCCATAGCCAGAATATATATATGTTTTATAAAAATATATATATAGTTTGTTACATCATGGCAGAAGGCGGATATGAACCAACAACTGAGAATGAGAATCCTTGGGAAGACTGGGGTTTGGCCACGATGGTGATGATGATGATGACGAAGAAGAAGTTGATACAAAAACCCCATTTCAACCAGGCGGCTCATCCACCCCATATTCTCCTGGTGGCGAACAGATTTAAATGCATACATTGCCTCGCGAACAAAAGTGGCTTACGACAGATTAGGCCCAAATTGGTTACGGTAAAAAAGCAGGAAATGAAAGAAAAATAGTTTCCTTCGGGCCAAAGGGCGGTGAGACTCCCATTTTTAAGCAGGATAATTCAGGCCTTCTTAAATCGTTCACAGACAAGTTCAAAGAGGCACTTGGACCAAGCGCTGAAGAGGTTATCTCCGAAGACAGTACAGCTATAAGGGAAGAAAGACAAAGACTAAAAGAAGCAGAAAAACAACTGAAGGAGGCGGAAAGGCTTGCTGTAGAACAACAAAAAGCAGCAAATGATGTGCAAAACCTCAGGAACAGAATCGAACAAACTCAAGCGAGGATTGACGCTCTGGAACAGGAACACGGTTCAAGCGTTGACAGTCAAACCGAGCTAGATAGACTGAAACAACTGAAAAAAAAAACCAATTTGAAAACCAGAAAAAAGAATTAAGTGCCCTTCAAAAAATACAAAAACAAACAGACAAAGACCAGGCAAAGGTTGGCAAACTCAGAACACAACTTTCTTTCAAAGAAAAAGAAAGAAACGATGTTGAAGCAAGACTAAATTCCACTAAACCCCTTGATGATCTGAAAGAAGAAGAAGCCGAGATTGAACGTCAAAACGAGGAAGACAGGCGCGTGAAAGAGGATGAGAACACTTCTCCCTCTGACAGAGAAGCCGCGGAAGCCCGAGTTGCAGAGCGAGAAGAAGAACCGGCAAGGCTAAGAACAGGTTCAAGAAAGGGAAGAAGCCCTGCCTCTTAGGGAAAGGATCAAAAATCTTTTCAAGAAATATGGGTGGACCTTGCAAGCGGTTGTTCTGGCTGCTGGTTTAATCATAGGAGCTGTAACGCTTTCTGTAATGAATGCCTTGAAAGCGGGGACTAAGGCTGTTGGAAATGGGCTTAAAGAACTTGGCAAAAAAACTAGCCTCCATCCTGCCCGGCCTCATCGGCTCGATCGTGAGCTATATTTTCAAAGCGGCCGGACAGGTTATCTCCTTTCTTGGCGAGCACGCTTGGCTGCTAATTCTTGCCGTGGTGGCCTTCTTGGTTGAAAAAACCATCAAACGCAAGCGTTAACGCATCCAGGCAACAAAACCTGCCAAAGCAAGCGCGCCCACAGCAACGATTGCCTTGTTTACGTGATGAGCATCCGTGCCGCTCTCTTTGGGGGTCTCTTTTGGTGTCTCTGGTGCGGGAGCTGGCGTAGTGGCTGGCACGCTGGGAAATGGCTTTGCGGGCTTTTCACCCAGACCCTGTGCCTGTGTTGCCTGTTTGTGAATGGGGTTAGATGGGTGACTGATTGGTGGATTGATTTTTGTTGGTCCACCGTCCATGGGGCGCAGTGAGATTAACATCTAGGTTCACACCAAGTTTCATCCATTGCGTTGCCTGCCTAAGATTGTTGTTATACCCCACCACGCTCTCTGTGTTGATAACCATGCGTGATGGCATCAGCCAGCTCCCAGGGGCGGCCACAAAGTTTAGGCGCACTTTCGTATCTTCGATGGCCTTCTGATAGTGCTGTACGCTCTTAGAAATGTCATTCAATCTTATGGCATCCTCTAGGAGTGTGAGGAATACTCTCTGCGTTTCGAACGCTCGACCTCCACTCCCAATAATGCTGCTGCGGGTATTGGCTTGTGCACCCAGAATGCAGTACACAAAGACTTCGATAGACTGGTTCATACGCTCAAGTCCTGGTTGTGTTAGCCCTTGTGCGTAATCTGGCACAAAATGCTCGAACTGGGTCTTCGCGCCATCGTCGTTGCGAACGTAAAATATTTGATTGGTGCGATAATCGTCGTCGCGCTCATCCTTGAACAAAACATGGTCGGGATCACCGGGATAGTCGTAATTGGTAGAGTGGACGTCATCTCCAAAACCCCAAATGTACACATTACCAAGACCATTGTTTTTGCCGTATGTGAAACGGAAGACAGAACTTGGGTCGACACCGAACTCTACGCAAATCTTCTTGTACGATCTGATGTTGTATTTGTTGTCTTTCTGGGGTCGTCTGGCAAAGCGCTAATGCTTTGTTCCCCACCCATCTTGAAGAGTATTCGTCTTGTTGTGAAATAAACGTGAAACCTGTAAAACGACCGGAGATGCGGTGTTTGAGAGAGACTGGAGTTCTTATCAAACAAAAGGTCACGCGAGATTCCGCAATCAGTTGTTGCACACCACAGCGCGAAGTTCAGCTGTTGTGGCCAAAAGCTCATATGGGGCCCGCCGAGCCACTTTCTTCCATATTTCCCGGTTGTGAACTTTATCTGTGTGTCTCTGAAAATATTTCTGTATTTCATTGTGAAATAATCAGTTGGCGTGTTTGCTCTTCGTCATTCAAAACAGCGCCAATCCTCATGTCTTTGCTTATTGTCTTAGAAAAATCAACAGCAGGGATTGGATTTTGTGTATTTCGATTCAACGTCAGCTGATAGGGGAAGCCACCAATATATTCAAAGCCAAGAGCATCTTTCATGGCTTGAGTCCAATCTTTGTGGGCTATTTCTGAAACGAGCGCCCATGAGCCTGGGCCCTCTCTGAAAAGCACTGTTCCTGTGGCTTTGTGGTTATCATCAAAGTCGACTTGTACTTCAAACCTAGACATATCAGCTCGCGGGAAACGCTTTTTGAACTCTGATATTGCCTTGGCTTTGGCCGCTGCAGATAGCTTTGCTGCTTCTGGTGATTTCAGCCAAGCTAGTACAGGATCTACTGAGGTTTGTGTTTGCTGTTTTTTCTTTATATATGGATGGTTATAGGCATTTAGAGGAGTAAAAAATGTAGGTGGTGGGTCGTAGTTGTGACCTCCACCGGGACGTCTGCCAAACATGTTTATATAAATATATTTTTTTTAAATGTATGATATACACAATGGTTGTGCTAACAATCGTCGCGCCTTCGAACCCTCACACCATCTACTTTGATCACGCGCTTCCAAAACCGAGTTACATCCGGCTCATCTCTTGCTCGCTTTACAATTCGTGGAATACTTTGAAACAAAGAGGAGAGATAACATTGTTTACTTACGGGTCTAGTAAAGAAGCAACTGTCAGGAGACTTCTTCCAGGGCATTACACTCTTGAAAATTTGGCAAAAGAATTACAAAACGTATTCCAAAATGAAGAGTTTAATTAGCAACCGAGACAGACACGCCATTGGGGTCGATGATCATTTTCAAAGAATATGAGGAAGAGGTGAAACTAGACCGCGATTTGCCAGAATTGCTTGGTATAAATCCTAAATTGCTGTACCCAACAACATTCATCAAAGGATTAACGTCACCAAGCACTTACTTTATCCACTGTGATCTGATTGATAAAGAACAAAACCTACTCAATGGGAAGCCTTCGACAGTTTTGGCTCGATTTGATATTCGTGGAAAACTCTTTGAGAAAGTTTTCTATGAATCAACACAGCAAAACGTCTTGCGTAACACCGCGTCTGGCGATTATGTAAATAGCGTGTCTCTATCAGTCAGAGACGCAAACAATGACCTTTTTGATTTTAATAACAAGCCCTTAGAACTTGAAATAGAGATAAATTAAAAAATATATATATACCCCACCATGAGTTCTGCCAATGTACTGCCTCCATCGGCTCCGGAATATAGCCATACTGAACCGCTCTACCCAGGATTACCAAGTGGCGATGACTTCCGTCTAAAAAAAAATCTCTGACTTACAGAAAGAGCTTGAATCAGAAGCGGGCCACTATAGACATGTCGCAAAAAATATAAACGAACCCACTCCATTGTTCACAGTTCGGCTGTAGGCCTTGGTTTTATCTCTGCGGGCTTATCCTCCGCCACAGTGGCAACAGCTTTGACTGGATTTGGAATAATTGCCAGCCCGCCACTAGCCAGTATCGCTGCTGTTTCAGGATTTTCATCATCATCATCATTCATCATCATTTTATTAAACAAATAAATTATTTACAAAATTATAGGCACCCGCAGGTAGTATCAAGCTAATCGAGGTGGGTGCTTTTAGAAATAAATAGATAAATAAGAAATCACATTACAAATAAAATACGGAGATAAATAAATTGGTACATAGATAAATAAAGAAACTGAGTCTTACAAGATTTTGAGTGAGACATTTAACAAGTCGGATAATTATTTTCACACGTCAAAATAAAATAAAACAAAGGAGAATGTCAAGAAATCATGTCTATTATTGTGGGCACGTTAATATACGAATCAGCATTATCAAGTGTTTTGAGGAGTAATTTTCGTAAATTATTTTTGAAAGCATTTTTAGGGAGTGTTTTCAAGGTGTTCGGCAGCGCATTCCAGACCTTTGCGCCTACCCTCGAAAAGGACTTTCGTTGAATTTCCAATTTTGCACCTTTAATGTAAAAGTTGTTAGAAGCTGAAGCTCTGGTGTTATAAGAATGCACTTGGGAAACATTAGTAAACAGATTCGTGATATTCTTTGGCGCAAGCTTATTCGAGACTTCATACATTAATTTAGAAATTGTATCAAAGTAGATAAAGCTCAGGGGCAGAGTATTAGCATCAATAAATAATGGAATGGCATGTTCGTCCTTTTTCTGATTATATATTAGACGCAGAGCTCGCTTCTGCAGAATTAGAAGTTTATTTAGATGTGATTTAGCTGCTTGGCCCCAGATTGAGACAGCGTAATTAAGATAAGGAGAGATAAGAGCTTGATAAATATTAAGTAAAATCTGCCGCGGTACAAAATGTCTGAGCTTCGCAATAATTCCTACTGTTTTACTTATTTTTAGAGCAATGTAATCAATATGAAATTTCCAAGATAGATTAGTATCAATTAGAATACCAAGAAATTTAATGTGATCTTTGCACTCAATAACAACATATTTGTTTTTCTGATTGTCGAAAATTTTGATTTGGAGTTGGAAGGAAAGAACCTTTTGACGCGGACGAAAAATTACATAATTAGATTTCTTGATATTTATGGTAAGTTTATTAGCAGTCAGCCAGTCGCAAAGTTTTCTTAATTCAATGTTAACGGTCATTTCCATGGATCTTAGTTTTTTGTCAGCATATAATAAGTTCGTGTCATCAGCAAATAAATAATATTTAAATTTATTGGAGCAGCAAGAGATATCATTAATATAAATCAAGAATAGCAAAGGGCCCAAAACAGACCCTTGAGGGACTCCGCATAAAATATTTTCTTTGTCGGAAACATATGAGCCAATTTGAACGGTTTGTGTGCGATTGCTAAGATAAGAGGCAAACCAGTTATTAACAATTCCTCTAATACCATAATGATCCAGCTTGCCGAGTAATATATTATGATTAACTGTGTCAAACGCCTTTTTTAAATCAATAAAAACTCCACACGAGAACATATTTTTATCCATATTAGTTTGTATGGTACTAACAATGTCTAGAGCTGCATGTTCAGTCGAATGTGCCTCTCGGAAGCCGTATTGCGAGGTCAAAAACACATTCTTTATGTCCAAGAAAGTTGTAAGCCGCTTATATCACAGGAAAAGTTGAAAATTTACATGCACATGTAAAAATAAATTTACAACATGTAAATATGGATTTGCATACTTTGTAAACTGCTATTTACATGTTAGGGTTTTGTAAATAAAATTTACATGAAATTTACAGGTTTGAGCACACATGTAAATCTACTGTAAATTGTTATTTACATGGTTCTTGTTACAATGAGAAAAAAAGGGTCATGTAAATAACATGGAAATTATTTCACACACATTTACAGTATCTAGACCCTGTAAATAACATGTAAATCGAAAAGCGGAGCTTGCAAGGAACCCTGTAAATAACATGTAAATCGAAAAAGGGAGGCTAACCTGTAAATAACATGTAAATCGAAAAAGGGAGGCTAACCTGTAAATAACATGTAAATAAAAAGGGTGCTATCCTGTAAATAACATGTAAATCGAAAAAGGGTGGCTAACCTGTAAATAACATGTAAATCGAAAAAGGGAGGCTAACCTGTAAATAACATGTAAATCGAAAAAGGGAGGCTAACCTGTAAATAACATGTAAATCGAAAAAGGGAGGCTAACCTGTAAATAACATGTAAATAAAAAGGGGGGCTATCCTGTAAATAACATGTAAATACAAAAAGGGAGGCTAACCTGTAAATAGCATGTAAATCGAAAAAGAGAGTCTGTAAGGAACCTTGTAAATAACATGCAAATCGAATGAATGTTTTGTTCGCAATTTTAGAAATAAAGATAAAGGTTGCCAATTTCCATTTATAAATTGGGCCCAAAACTACACACGTTTCGCCCATTACATATATGCAAGCTTCTATTTTCGGCGCCGTAACTTAAAACACACTATAATTATAAACAAGAAATTTAGACTGGCCGAGACAAAACTGGGCTTTATTTATACAAAATAATGAAACTCAAGAGAAAATGAAGTAAGAGAACAGAATTACGTACCCCATGATAATTATTTGAAATCTATTATTAGTTAGTGGCCGTGCTGTGAAGGTTATTTTTATTTTCGTTGTTATAAAAGGTGACAGGCCTAGCACAAATCCTGCTCGTCGCTAAAAGCATTTTAGCCCAGCTTTAGAATAAGTCTACCCCAAGTACGTGTCTGAGAGATTTTTCCATTCAGATCAAAATAAAGATATAACAGGCCTGTTGTTCTAAATGTTGTCCTTTTTTTATCTTAGGAGAAAAGTTCTCGCTGTGATACTGACAGGAGGAATTTACGCTTTCCAGAGCCGTTTAGAATATTTAGTTACGCCGTCATTTCAGTGTTTGCTAGCTCTTGGCGTAACAATAGAGTTTTTTTGGCTCGATTTGAAAGAGTTGCAAGATCAGTAGTAGCCGCTTAATAGGAATTATTCGCTGCTTGAGATCAGTTCATTTCTCAGTACGTGATTTAATGTGAGCGCAAGTCTGCGGTTAGCATAACTTGCGATGTAGTGTTTCTTCATCACGACTAGCAGGTTCTAAGATCGAAGTCTTATGCGATAGTAACGGTCTATATTGGAATAGTGGCATCTTGCGATTGTTTTTAGCTCCTCGGAGTTTATTCTGCGTTTAAGTTGATGCATTTCTCGGAGCTAGGCAGTATCTCCATTGTCAGATGCATCACGTCATTGCATCCGGTTTGAAATATTAGAATCTCCAGCATAATAGCTGTTTAGTAATTCTTACAGATGCGAGTGGTTTCTTTTAAGACATGGCATTGATAAATAAAATATATTTGTCTATTTTTCTATACTATTTTTCTATTTACAAGATCTAGATAGCCTTCCGTTTTCAATTTACATGTTATTTGCAGGATTTAGACAGCCCCCTTTTTCAATTTACATGTTATTTACAGGGTCTTGACAGCCCCCCTTTTTCAATTTACATGTTATTTAAAGGGTTCCTTACAGGCTCCCATTTTCAATTTACATGTTATTTACAGGATAGCCCCCCTTTTTCGATTTACACGTTATTTACATGACAGCCCCCCTTTTTCAATTTACATGTTATTTACAGGATTCCTTACAGGCTCCCTTTTTCGATTTACATGTTATTTACAGGATAGCCTCCCTTTTTGTATTTACATGTTATTTACAGGATAGCCCCCCTTTTTATTTACATGTTATTTACAGGTTAGCCTCCCTTTTTCGATTTACATGTTATTTACAGGTTAGCCTCCCTTTTTCGATTTACATGTTATTTACAGGGTTCCTTACAGGCTCCCTTTTTCGATTTACATGTTATTTACAGGATAGGCCCCCTTTTAAGATTTACATGTTATTTACAGGGTTCCTTCTTCCATTTACATGTTATTTACAGGATAGCCCATTTTTCGATTTACATGTTATTTACATGATAGCCCCCCTTTTCGATTTACATGTTATTTACAGGGTTCCTTACAGGCTCCCTTTTTCGATTTACATGTTATTTACAGGATCTTCTCTTGTATTTACATGTTTCACTCAAAATATTTACATGTTATTTACAGGTTCGACAATAACATGTAAAAGGGAAATTAGCATGTAAATTATTATTTACAGTATCTTTACATGTTATTTACATGTTATTTACATACAATGTAAATTTTCAACTTTTCCAGTGAATTGCACGCCGTTACTTCAACACGCAAGTAGCATAATTAGTCACCCTTTGGCAGAAATTATGAATTTATCCATTCAGTCAGGAACTTATCCGTCTAAACTAAAAGCTGCAAAAATTGTACCTGTATATAAAGCTGACGATAAGCTTGATCCCAACAACTACAGGCCAATTTCTCTTTTGTCAAACTTTAACCGTGTTTTTGAAAAAGTGGTATAGGACAAGAGTATAACCCGTGCGATTTATTATGGGGAATACATAAAATTTCGAATGAGATTTCTGCGGGAGTTACTGGATCAAAGAAAAATGATTCCGGCTGTTGGTTGTTGATAAGGTAATCCCTATAATGAGATCTCGAAGGAGGAAGATCATCTGCTAGGTTTGGACCTACAGATGCGAAGTGGTTATTAAGAACATTGGATATGTGCTTTGGATCTCTAATTGTTTGCTTCATGCGAGGTTCTCTAATTGCAGTGAGAGATTTATTTTTCCTTCCTTTGTTACCGATCAGATTATTTATCCCTACCCAAATTTTCTTAATATCGGTCAGATTATTGAGAAAGTATGTGCTGAAATGGAGTTTTTTGCTCAATCTAGTCAAGATTACAATTTTATTCCTATATAATTTATATTTGTCGATATCCCAGAGAGAAATAGCTTGTTCTTCCTTCTAATGGAAGTTAAAATTCCTTTGGTAATCCAAGGTTTAGAAAACCTTTTGATTTGACGGCGAGAAATTGGTTTTAGCGGTGCATATTAATTAACCGATTTATTTACCTTGTTATAAAAGGAAGAGAATAATTTTTCAACATTTCCATTAGCTTTGGAAAAGGAAGAATCCCAATCTATATTTGAAAGGTCCGTACGGAATTGTTCAGCAGAATAATTGCAATAATTTCGAACTTTTGTTCGTTGAGGTTTCACTCTATCTCGAGATTGACTTGAAATGCAAAATTGAGAGAAATGATCAGTAACATCTGTAATTATATTACCACTAGTAATTTTTAGATCAGTATTAGTTGTGAATATATTATCAATAAGAGAGGCAGAATTAGCATAAATTCGAGTAGGCTTATCAATAGTTGGGAGGAGATAAAAGCTCTGTAATGACAAAAGGAATTGATGACTGAAACTAGAAGTCTCAATTTTGAGCAAATCTATATTAAAGTCGCCAACAATATAGACATGTTTTCCCGCAGACGTGTACTTTTCGGCCACTTCATCAAAATAGGTTTGAAATAGATCAGGGCTATTGTGTTGCCTATAAATAACACCACAAATAATATTTTTCTTTGATACAAAATTAATCTTAATCCATAACGCCTGAAAAGCTTCATTAGAAGTTCTTTCCAAAACAAAATAGTCTAACGTGTCATCAATATACATACCAACACCTCCAGATGCCAGAGGTGTTGGTACGTATTCAAATTCATACCCCGAAAGTCCAGAAAAAATTAGGTCCAAGTCTGCATTAGTAATTTTTGTCTCAGTGACTGCAATAACATTAAAAGGGAAATCAAGTTCTGATAACACATGCGTTTCTAGGTCTGAGAAATTACGTTTGAGGCTTCTGATATTGGTGTGGAAAATCGAGAATGTTGATTGATTTTCACTGTTAGTGAATGTGTTTTTTAATTAATTAAAACTGTGAGGAGAATAGTAGCAACTTCGTAGCATATGACAAAACATGTTACTATCAGGATTGATGTTAGTATCTTGCGTAGTATTTAAGCTAAAAAGGTCAAGATCGTAAACACTCTTCAATTTATCTAAATACTTCTTAGTCGGTAAACTTGTTGCTAATAAGTTATTAAATTGCCCATGATGATTAACTATATCTGTACCAGAATATGGCAGTTCTCGAGATAATAACTTATTTTGTCTTTGAGACTGTTTATCGCCTCTGAAGATGTTAGATTATTATTCCTTCAAGAATAATAATAAAAATAATTAAAAATTACCCTGGACCGGCTTCTTGATTCTCCACAGATGCGAGGTCTTCCATTTTTGTCAGCTTGATAAATCTTGAAGTGTCGCCCTTACGGAGGAATACGGTCGACGTTTTTGCCCAACAATACTTGAAACTATGATGATTCTTGTAAATATTGGCGTGGTACAAACGTTGCTGTAATCGTGGTGTGAGGTGATGATAAATTGCAATACGTTCAAATGCAGTATGAGAGGGAAGCCCGAGATCTTCAGCCCTTAGGTTACGCGCAGCTCTGCTGGCGGCCATGACTTTGTCTTTGGCCAAACGGCGAATAAATTTACAAATGATAGCATTGGGTTTATCTTGAGCGCTTGTTGACCTACTGGGAACTCTGTGAGCGATATCAATATCTTGTAACGTGATGTCTTCAGCTCCCAGGCTCGTGAAGATCTTCAGGCACAGGTTGGAGGTTTGTTCAGCCGATTCCTGCTCGTTAGCTTGAGGGACTCCAACAATTTTTACGTTGTATTGGTAACTGTATTGTTCGAATGCGTCGATAGCTTTGGCGACTTGATCAACCAGCGATGAAATTTCAGCTAACTTTTTCGATAGGCGTTTTACCTCCTGTTGTAGAGAATTACTCGAGGAAGTCAAGTCGTCATATTCATCGCTGAGATACTGGAGACCATCTTGCTTTTCTTGCTCGCTGGTAGAGCAGTTCACTTTTGCCTTTAGCGATTCCATTTCCTTCCCAAAATTCTCCAACTGTGTTTTAAGCGAACGGTTTTCCTTTTGCAATGCCTTTATATTTGACATCCTTAACTATTAGCTCAAATAAATGTGTAAAAAGAAAAATATTAAAGGAGCTCATAAACGTGCGACCGATCTGCTCGGCCGCGCATGATCTGCTGGCCTTACTGCATTCAGTAAACGGCTCGAAAGAAAGATCACGAAACATGAAATGATCTGTACCCTCGCCCTTGCTAAACGAAACTCTGTCAACGAGTTGGTATCTAAGGCTCTCGCAGACAATCGCATCAGTGATTCAGAATTTTCCATCATACTTCGCGAGGTACAGAAATACCATGAACTCAAAGCCTTGATTCGCTCTGGTGAAAACAAAACAAGCAGACAAAATAGATTGCCAGATCTTGAAAAAATAAGGAAGGAAATACGCGCCGAAGAGCGTTCTAAGTTGCAAAAAAAGATAAGTTCTTTAGCCGCACAATTCAAGTCAGATTTGAAAGACTAAACTCAGGGTTTCGTCTACAATACTTGGGGGAAAAATCCAGTCGCGCGCCCCAAAAGCGTGATACTATATAACGCCTAACTGTTGAAAATACATTGAAATTCCGAAGCGCCCCCTAAATTCAGAAGCGCCCCAACTTTGTTGAAAAAAGTTTTTCTGGGGCGCTTCGGAATTTTTTTTTTTTAAATAAAAACGGGGCGCTTCGGAATGTATTCGTTGAAAAAGTTTTGTTGGGGCGCTTCGCTATTTTGGGGCGCTTTGTAATGTTCGAGAAGTTTCGTTCTCCAATTGAACATTTATCATTTTCTAAAAATAAAGATGACGGGGTTGCGAGATACCGAAGGTTATGAGCGTTTTATCACACAACTGTCTATCGTTAGACGAATGGATGAAAAGAAAAAATACGAGACACAACTCTCTGTATTAGATCTCAAACATAAACAAATCATGCTACGTTCACTAGCTAGCAGTAACTATCCACCCGAACTTCACCGCTCACAACTACCAGAGAAGCTCTATGCCATCTTCGAAGCTCTTAGTTCTACAGCAAAACAGGAGTTAATCCAACAATACCGCGAAAGCCGGTTTGTTATCATTTCAAACAGAATAAACAAAAGGATAAAATCGTGTCTAGAATGTGGCGGTACATTTTCACTCGAATGTGATTCAATAGAACTTAGTTGTACAAAATGCGGCCGCGTTAAAAGACTTTACTCGTGAGCAACTCCACAAAAATATAAAGGACATGAAAGTAAAAGGCCGCTCTACTTCAAAATATGCGTTTAATTATTGGCTTGATCATATACTCGGAAATGACTCATTGTCAAAAATAGGCGACAGCGAAATGGTTTTATCAGAATTACGGAGGGAAATGGCAAAAAATAATATTCTTCCAGCAGTACTAGCAATAAATGTTTTGAGAAATTTACTGCGTCATATCGGCCGTAGTAATTTATTCAAATACTCTACTATGCTGATAAGCGTCATTTCCGGTAAAAAAAAACCCGCACTTGACCTACGAGCAAAAAGGTCAAATAAACATCATTTACTTTCGAATAAGGGATTACCTACCCAAAAGCATTTATTATCCCTTTTTTATTTACAAAATCGTAGATCTAATATTACCAGAAGGGCCACAACGCGAGATTTTATCTTACATACAACTTCAGAAACCCGCTACAAATCTAAAGAACGAAATTCTTTGGCGTTCAGCTACTAATACCGCGGACATTAATACTGTGCCGTAATTTAATAATCTAATTTACTCTCTAAAAGGTCTATCATAAATTCGCTATCATCGCTGGTGTTTGGTACTGTTTCGTCTAAGCAACCCTCGATTTCCTCCTCGAAAGAGATTTGTGTTATTTTTTTTCGTAAACTAGATAAATTCTGGTGAAAACGCTTTACTAATCCTTGAATGTTTTCTAAGAAATTTGGTTCTTTTGTTACCCAAATTTCAGTCAAATCAAGCAGTTTCCACGCAAAGACTGCTACTGGTTTTGGCCTTTCAGATGATTTAAGTAATGCTTCACATAAGAACGATAGTAAACTTCATTGTTCTGCGGCAATGGCTCTTTCCCACATAGAATATCTTTGATTTTAAGAATAGAGGAGGAGGTGATGGTTCATAATTATATTTCATTATAAAAATACAGAAAATCCATTTGCGTCAAATATATTTTAGGAAATGTTCGTGCTTAACCAATCAGAATAACAGAAGATAATAGCTACTAATTTTGCTTCTTTAATGAAGTTCCCCAAATACAATATCTTTTAAAAATTGCATGTTGTGCGATTGGGTCTCAAAATACTTGAAACCTTAAACTATTTAGACTTTATGCACCTTGAACCATAACTTTTTAGCAGTGTTTGAGTCTAGGCCAATGAGATCGCTAGTTGTAACAATGAAAATAGTTGACATTCCATCGTGCATTGCCGTTCAGCACTATCCTTCTTATGCGGATCATTACTTAAATGCTTGTCGCATAGAAATCAATCGCTCTCTCTCCTCACATTCATCTTGTTTTGAAAACCCCATTCTCACTTTGCTGTAACAACATCAGATGTTTTTCTCTGCAATAGATTTCATTACATACTCAAACAAGGCTTTCGATGTTTCATGGGCACCAAGGTCAATGAGGCTTTTTTGATATTTTGATATTTTTTCTTTGCTAAATAACTAGCAAACTCCCCACGCAAGAGTTCTTTTGTTTTTTGTCTTGTATATATTCCCTCCGTTTAAAAACTGATTGTGGCCTAAACTAGGTTCTACCTGTTTTAAAGAACACAAATAAAAGCGTCCACAAATAGACCTTTGTTTACTCTTTCTCCACTAAAAGCAAGGCCTGTTTGTATTTGATCTCTATAATGATGAGGGATATTGTTTATAGCTATTTTCCTCTTGAACGGGCATTTAAATTCTAACAAAACTATAGTGTTATATCTACTAATAAAATACCCGTCTGGACTACAGGTAACCTTTCGATAAAGCGGATGATCGCTTGCAAGATTAAGAGAAATACTATGCCCAAAAACTGAAACAGAGTGTTTTATTTCAAAATACTTGCGTATTAATGGCTCGAATAGGTTGCCCCAAGTACAGGCCGCAATATTGAGCATATCTGTGGGTTGTATTTTCTTTAAGAGCAAGCTTTTTCGTGATTCAAACGGTGAAGATCCTGTCAAGGCAGAGATCTCTGATGCGCCGATAGTATTTTGTCTGGCTCGTACCCAGTCGGCGCTCTTTTGTATCAAGCCTGTCTTCCTCGATTTAAGAAAGTTTATGAATGCTTGTGCAGTTGCCATCACTTGTATATACAAAGGGTATACATTTCTTCAATTGGTGATGCCCCACCCCAAAGTCTTCCAGAAAGGCTCCGAGAGATGGAATTACCCGCTTGGACAAGTGCTTCAAACACATTCACTGATCTAACAGATAATAGTTAGAACATGTATCTCGCGGGCTAACCATTTTTAAGGGCTAGAGAACCCCCACAGAACCTTATATGAATAATTCACCGTCCTTAGTTCTATACCCCAGGACCGACTGAAAGGAGGTCCTGGGGGCTTAAAACTAAGGACGGTGAATTATTCATATAAGATTCTGTGGGGTTCGATTCTCTAGCCCTTAAAAATGGTGAGCCCGCGAGATACATGTTCTAACTACTCTATAATTCTCTCAAATTCCCTTGTATACGTATTTCATTGTTTTGTAAGATCTTCAGATTTTTGCGTATCACTGTCTTTTAAAAAATCGATTTCCCTCTGTAGGGTAGAAATTATTTGCTCTAATTCTGTTTCGCGTTTTTTTGTTCGTTTCTTTTTAGATGATGCATAGTGAAGCGATTTCTCCCGTACTTTAAGTTTTATCATTTCCCACAATAAAGAGGGGCTAACAGATTCGTCTGCTTTATATTCATTCTGCGTTTCTTTGATTGTATTTTTAATAAGGCTTATGTAAGCCTCTTCTGTTAAAAAAGATGTGTTTAGTTTCAAGAAGCCACGTCCCCTAGAGTTTGAATGTAGGGATAAAGTCAGTGTTATCATGGAATGGTCGGTTTTATAACCAGGAACGATATCTGCCTGATTAGTGTTACCTATTATACTCTGACTTACCAAGAAGAAATCAAGTCTACAATGGACCTCAGGAAGTCGCTTCCTCAACTCCAGGTGTATCGCCTTTCATCGGGATTAAAGATTCTCCAAACATCCAGTAAATCTAATTGATCAGAAAAGCTTTGGACCGCTTTCAAACTATTTAAATGTGACCTGGCAAGGCCGCCCTCCTTATCCTTTTCGACATCAAAAACAAAGTTGAAGTCGTCTCCAATAATTATATGTTCGCATTGAAAACCTATTAAATGATCAAATAATAATTGAAAGAAAATTGGGTTATCTTCGTTCGGAGCATAGATGTTAGCTAGGGTTAGAGTTTTTTCATTGATTTTTAAGTCACATATGATAAAACGAGCCAAAGGATCCGTAAAAGCTCTCATAATCTGAAAATTGAAGTTATTGTTAAAAAGAATGCAAACTCCTGCTTTGTTACTCTCGTAGAAAGTGAAACATGCTTGATAGCCCCATTCCGTGCGCCATAAATCGTTGGTGTTTTCAGTGCAATGCGTCTCTTGTAGCATGTAAATTTGGAAATTTTTCTTGCGTAGCCAATTAAACACTTCTCTTCTTTTGGTATTGTCCCTTAGTCCCCTGACATTTAACGAAACAATTCTTAATTCCATAATGATTGTAGGTTATTGAATAATTTCTTTTTCAGTGGACCTTAAGATAACACCTTGGTGTGTTTGTCATACCCTTTCTGTTTGGCCTTACAAAATTTCTGCATATGATTAAGTGAAAAAAGTTTTACAAACAAAACATTACACAAAGGAATAGTATCTATAGTAGACGTAAACAACCCTAGAAATCTGTAATCGTATACGATCAAGACGAAAAACACCAATAGCAAAAAGGACAACAACAAAACTTCAGAAGATAACAAACAATAATAATAGTAATAATAATAATAATAATAATAATAATAATAAAAATAAAACCTGATAGCGCTGGGAAGGAAGGTAACTTTTGGAAAAGTCTACAGGGGTAGTTATTCCACTTCGCTTTTCCCGACTCGCTTATAACATTCAAAAAGTCAATTGTCAGAAATGCCTTCAATTACTCATCTGTTACATGTAGTTCAAGAGTTTTCCCTGGTGGCCACATCTTGCCTCGGATATACAGCTTGTTGTTATGTCTTACGAGGCGTTGTTCTGAAAGTCCGAGTTTTCTTGTCCTTTCCTCTAGAGCTTTAAGAGTGGATTCGATATTCTTCACTGAAGTTTCAATTTCGTCGAGCTTGTTCAGCTTGTTTAGGATCATTTGAAATTTGCTCTTTATATCTGCAGTCATTTCAAGAGCAGTCATGACTTCATCGTTGAACCCTTCGCCATTGGAAATGTTGCTTTATGCAGTGTGCGGACCGTGCTCTGCTGGTCTATTCATTGTAGTCATTAGATGACTTTCACCTGAAGGGCCCGGTGTAGACGCAGCTCCAGGCTGAAACGGTTGTGTTGTGTTGGCATCATCGTCGCCGTCGTAGTCGTTGGTCTGTGGAATGAGAGGATCTTTATCACCATCTTCCATCTTTGTGTATATTAATATGCTTTCTGAAATTTAGGAAACGGTAGAATATACGCGATGTTGGTGAGTGAGCAACTGAGGCCGGATTACAGAGAGAAAATCCGAACGCCCTCAAGGCTGACAGGACCTTGCACCGTGTCACCTTCAACCCAAACAAGGCGATACCGGGAGGATATACGTTTCTGTCCCCCAAACAAAACGAAGGGGTCGTGCTCGTCCCTGGCTCGTTGGCGCTGGTCTTCAGACTCGCTGTCAGCGGAGAGGCAAACAACTACCTGGTGAACAACGTCTCTCTGGCGCTTGTATCACGGTACCCTTCCCAACAGATAGCACTGCGGCTCAACGTGAAAGGCTGGCAGTTCCTGTCTCCACCGGCAAGTCAAAAGATGACGAGGGGAATATGAAGAGGGGAATATGAAGAGCGGAATATGACGAGGGGAATATGACGGGGGAATATATTGTTAGCAGGTATTGTCTTCAGTCCCGCCTCTTCCCTGTTACAATCAAAGCCGCACCCAGCTTTTCAGACACTGTAATGAACGGGGTTATGTGATATATTCCCCTGAAAAGAACAAAGAAAACTGAGCAAGGTGGAAAATAAACAGTCATACCATTGTCATTAACAACATTCATTCATCACAACATTGTATTTCCTCATTCGTTATATTTACCAATTTTTCACTACAAAAGCCACAAATCAAATCACCCATCACCTGTAACTCTTCATAAATAATTTTATTACAACCCATTCTATATATATACTAAAGATTTATTTTTTTATATATTAATTATGGTTGGAATAATGATGTGATAGCGTATGAATTTTTTATTTTTTCTGAGGATTCTGGTGATGAAACCATTTGAATTTTGGTATGAAAACGTAGCTGTTTTTGGATTCCATTGTTTGTGTAATCTCAGCCTAACTTATTTGGGGGATTTTTTGGTGGAACCATATATAGTTTTCAATAAAATGGAAACCAGATATTGAGAAAATGCGCTGGAATTGATTTGACGGCACCAGAAAGATGGAAGTGGAATTCGACATTTCCAGCATTTGTAGTTTCATTAACGCCAAAAAAATCATTTTAATCCAAATAACATTCGTTTAAGTTAACATTCGTTTAAGTTAACAGACATTCATTTACAGTATCTTAATGTTCTTTAACAGTAATAAATTTTTATTAACAACAAAGCAAATGTTACACAAAAAAGTTCATGTTCTAGCCTTCAATATGCTCGCCATTTAAACAGTGTGGTATGTAGGTTTGCATGAACATATACCACTGGGAGCATTTTCTTGCTGTTACAGTGTTCATATTTCTCCTCCCTGTTTGTAAATGAATTCTCCCTCGATAATCTTCTAGTGGAAATCCCTGTCGTCTTGCCTCTCCTCGATCATTCAGCTGTTCTTAAACTGCGGATTGTGAATTTTCTCTTTTTATTGCCGCTTTCAGCGCACTGATCGCTTGTTCCACTTTGTCGAGAAAAGGACTATAAGGTGGAAGCATCTTGAGCTCTGTATTGGCTGCTGGATTGACAGCATTCCGATGCGCCGGAGCTCCATCGTATATCAAATATGCCCGCTCGTCTGGGTTAAGTTGCTGTCTTGCTTGCACCAGGCAGTCGTTGAAGAGTCGTGCATTCTTTCATTGCTGTATTAGCTTTAAGTTACACATTCATTTTATTGAATGCTGCAATGTCACTAATGAAAATTTATTTCCTGGTTATGAAGCGGATACCACGCAGCTCTTTAGAACCTCTAATTTCATTGGACCTGGGTATTACGCAGCTCTATTGTTTTCAGGGCTAGGGTCCATTGTTGTGTTGTTGTTTTCTCAGCAAATCAGAGAAGACCTTGTAAGAGCTGTGCACTGCCTAATGAAAGGCAAAAGGTGTATATCTCGTTCACGCTTGCGCATCTCTACGGCCTTCCTAAGACTCATAAAGCCACGTTAAGTATGAGGCCCATTTTATCTGCTACTGGAACGTATAATTACAAGCTCGCCAAGTGGCTTGAAGAGAAGCTCAAACCACTTTCCATAAATGACTACACTATTACCGATGCCTTTGATTTTGCTGATAAAATTCGTAACCTTTCTGTTCATGACGATGATATACTGGTCTCTTATGATGTTGCAGCTCTCTTCACCAATGTGCCGTTGGATGAAACTATCAGCATCTTGGTCAACAAAGCCTTCACGGATGATTGGTTCAATGAAACCTATGGTCTTAACCTGCAAAAAGATCAGCTTGTAAATTTACTTGAAATTGCCACAACCAATCAGCTTTTTCAGTTCGATGGTCAGTTGTACGAACAAACGGACGGAGTGGCAATGGGCTCCCCTCTTGGCCCCCTAATGGCGAACGTCTTCATGTGCCACCTCGAAGAGAAACTCACACGCGATGGCTCGATGCCTCATCTGTACAGAAGATACGTTGATGATACTCTTGCAAGAATGCCTAATACTGATGCTGCCACTATGTTTCTTACCACCCTGAATGGCCTACATCCCAGTCTAACGTTCGCGATGGAGCTTCCTGTAGATGATAGGATCCCTTTCATCGGCATTGAAATTGTCAAGAATGGAATAAAACTTGAAACTCAAGTCTATAGAAAGCCAACCAATACTGGCTTGCTCTTGCATTTTCATATTCATACTGATAAACGCTATAAAGACTCTTTGTTAAAGACAATGCTACATCGCGCTTATGCTCCATCTTCCACAACAGATGCTTTTAATGAAGAATGCGCCAAATTGCGCTCCATTTTTAGTCGTCTTGATTACCCGTTGAGTCTTATAGATTCTGTTATTTCCAATTTCAATTCTCGAAACCCTTCAGTAAGCTTAGCGGAAAATACTGATGAGAGCAACATAGTCAGAATTAGTTTACCATTTAAAGATCAAGTTTCTGCTAATGCCGTTCGGAGGCAGTTGCGTGATCTTAGTCATAAGATTGGCCTTACTTTGCAGCCAGTTTTTACTAGCAGGAAATTAGAACAAGATCTCAAACCTAAAGAAGCCAAGCCGTCAATTGTTAATCAGCAATGCGTTGTTTATCGTTTTGTATGTGATCTGTGTGATGCAGATTATGTCGGCTACGCGCATTTCCCTTTCGTAAACGGTCGTTGCCATTTTAGCGACACTTAGAAAATTTTCACCAATTTTAGAATTATTTTTTCTATCAGAAAAAGAAAAATGGAATATAATTACCTGGAATCGAACCCGGAACCTCTGCATGCTAACATCTCTCTCTTTCCACTCTCTCTTTCCGGGTTGATCCGGCAAACCCAAGAAAAATTTAATTATAAAAGGTGCTTTTCTTAATATATATCAATAACGGGTCACCCTAACCCTAAATCTTACCTAACCGCGAATCTAGCTTAGATCAAATAATCGCTTTACCTAGGTCCAATTTGATCTAATAATGATAGCCTATTTTCGTCCCAATCCAGGCATAAACTAGAGAGAAATAGCATCGACCATTACAAAAAGGCTTGGTTACTAATGAATGCTAATGATGGCATCGACCGTTAAAAATGGCATCGACCGTTTGCTAATAATGGCATCGACCGTTAAAAATGGCATCGACCGTTTACGAAAGGGAAATCAGCGTCGGCTACACAGCCCGGCACCTTTTTCAACGTGTTGCTGAGCACAAAAATTCGGCAATCGGCAAACATTTCCATGAAGCGCACGGTGGGAGCGATCTTTTGAATGAGAGCCATTTTAAGATTCTGAGAAGGTGTCAAGGTAAATTTGATTGTTTAGTGTTTGAAATGCTTTACATCAAGAAATTCAAACCTAATTTGAACGTCCAAACGGACTCCATACGTGCGAAACTCTTTGTTTAATTTGTGATTTTCGCAATTATTTTCATCATTTATTGTTCGTCTTAGTATTTATACAACCTAGTTTTTATACATTTTTGACTTGATAATGACGTTACGGTAACGTCGAAACGTCGTCAGCTTTTTAGCTTTTTTTAAAAAATTTTATAATGTTTTTAAGAAATGTTTTGTCGCAATTTTTTATAGTTAAAACGAAAGTTGATTGTCTTTTTTCGTGTTTGTTTGTTTGTTTTACCTTGTACATAAAACGAAAAACGAGAAAACGGAAGTTGATTATCGTTTTTTCCTTTTAAGAAGGATAAATGCATACAACAATCAATAACACAACGGAAAGAGGTTTCTGTTGTTTTGAAAGACTTTATGGATCTAACAAACAAAACATTCCCTCTTAACGTTTTGCAAAATTTTCAAGAATTCAACGTTATTCGTATGTACATACAATCGTTCGCGACGCCAAAATATGAAACTTTACAGAAAGGCTCATTCTCGTTTCCAGAGCTTCACGGTTTTTTCTTAACTGATTGCGTCTCGTGTAGCTCTGGTAACGGACAATAATTCGAATTTTTTGATTGGTCGGTTTAAAATGAATGGGCAACAAGGTAAAAAATGTTACACTTTTACGCAAAAGGTTTTACTTCCGGTTGAATCTCAAATGTTGGCCCTTGTTTATCCTGCGTGGAACTGGAAATATGGCGACTACAGCAACAAAATCAACGTTTCAATTTCAACGCAATCAGTGTGTGTCTTAAAGCAAAAATATAAGCGAATAATGTCACCCAGTTTTTATTATCAGGTAAAGATACGGCCGCTAAATTTCAAAGTGTATCGGGATTTCCGGATTGTCGATAAATGTGAGCGATTCCTTTCAAAAAATAATCAGAATGTGTCTTGGAAGACGAAGCTGTGAGGCGGTGAACGGCCACGAATATTAAAAAAGTATGTCTTAATTCGTGAAAAGAACAACAAAGCTTGCTACAGGGATGAGTAAAGAGAGGCAGAAATCCTAAAGAAAGCCCAAGGGGGAAATAAATATTTTATGTAACACTCTTGTGGCGAAGGTACAAATATAAAAAAATAACAAAATTGAACTGAAACTTGGAGACCCATTTTGAATAACAACAACACAACAACGCTATCAGCGCTTTTGTAAACAAGTTATATTTTATTTATTTGGTAGCACTATTTGCTGAAAGTTGACATACAAATCTAGGGAAACGAAGGTCACTTCAAGCCCAATTAAAATATTAAACATGCATACACAAAACAATTCCTAGATATTTTTTTTACCACTGTTAGATGAAATGAGCCTAATCAATGATCACAGCGTGTCCATAAACAAACTTAGCTGTCCCATCAACTGATTTGTTCGGATACGATAGCGTTCAGTGGCGAAACAATAAATATACAGCTCAACCTTCAACAGGTCTCGATTTCAAACGGATGGAATCGGTTGAGTATCAAGGCTTTTCTAAAACCAGTAGCCAAATTACAAAAACAATCTTTCGTCTGAATAACAGCAACACTCAAAGCTTTTCTTGTTTCTTTTTTAGCTCGGTGTTTTCCTCTAATTGTTAAGTCTTGTACAGTTCTTTCAACCGCCACCATTCCACAAACGCGAAAGGCTTTCTTTCAATCGAGTCTTCGCTCCTTACTGCGCAAGCTTGACGAAGACACTGGGTACGAGGCTGGCTTTATTTATTTCCGGTTTCTGGTACTGAGCAAGCGCAATAGTACATTAATGCATTAGGCATGAGCTAACGGATGTCGTGGATTTCACGACATCCGGAAGGCTTTGGTCTCAGAGCCTTCGTTATTCCCGCTGACCAAACAAAACGAGGGCTCTGGGAACGAGAATGAAAAAAGCTTTGTTTGTTCTTTTGTCATATTTTAGAGAGAAAACCAAAAAAGGTTTCTTTTTTGCTTTTTTCTGTCCTTTATCAAGGAGTAGAAAATGAAAAAAATTGAATGGCCGAAACGTGCACGGACCCGAGACACTGTCCTTTTATTTCCATGTTATATCGCAATATACAACTAAACTAGTAGTAATCATAGATTATAGTGCGTCTCCTTATCCCGTGGTACCTTGTCTTAGCCTAGTACCTCAGTTTCATGAATTAATTCAGCCACTGTTGAAAAGGGCTATGTCGCGAGATATGTCACGCAGGCAAAAACGTCGGGCCGTCATCAAACAAATTCACGCTATCGCCGTAGAATCGGGCAAAATCCTGCCGTGCTGTGTACTCCGAAAGGTCTCAGATTTTTCCGACATATAAATAGTATATTTGTCTTGATTTCATTTCGGTTATTTCTCCGATTCTGAAATCATACTCCTCAGTACATGTACCAATACCGGAACCGGAAATGAGAAATTTCGACGTTTAAGTCACGCAACATTCAACGTGAAATTTCGCAAGATTTTTCGGATAAAATTACAACTACCAATTGCAAGTAAGACACAAGACTGTTGAATATAATTCCTTTATTAGCTAGACAAATTTTAGTCACAAAACTGCGAAATCTTTAGTCGCAAATGCGCCCGATACAGGCGCAATTTCGAGCACTGTAAAGTTAAATTATCTGCGTTCGCCTGGCGCGGCCGGTCAGTGAATTATTGCTACAAGACATAAGCGAATTGCACCGTACCGTAGAACATCGCGAAGAACGACGTCGGTATTTAGGTGAAAACTTCCCAAATCAGGCAGAGAACCACAGCAAAATCAAGATAGAACATTCAAAACATACCAGAACGGCAGCGAGGAAAATCTGTAACTTCTTGCTTGAATTCAAAGAGACCCAACAACTTACTTGGTCCGGAGAAGAACCTTCGTCCAATTTTTCCACTGCGTACTTTTACTAGGCATTGAAATATTGAGCCGTACGATTCCAAAATCGGGAAAATATCCGAAACTAAATCAAGACAAATAGATTATTCACATGTGACATTTCGGAACCCCAGCTCCCCAGGATGATGTCTGATTTCCACGCGATGCTGGATACTATTGTGACGTTTCAAAATGGCGCAGATTTGGTACCGACACATTTCTCGATTCGTTCCGCTTAGCCGACAAGATTAGGAAGCGTCTCCTTCGTCGACGCAATTAGATAAAAAGATTCTATAGGACAAAAACAGAAGCAGTTGTTTAGAGAAAAATTGCAGGATTACAAATTATAGAAGTGGATTACAGTTCATCAATTTTGATTTCATAAAAGGGGGCCAAGAAATCGAAGATTCCAATCTGGTGGAATTTTAAGTTTTTTAGTCGTTATTTTGTCTTTTTAGTTCATTTTTCTTTGCGTTCATCACTTTGGCGATTTTTTCTTCCTATTTTAAGACAATAAAGCAAGCTTAAGCACGCTCCTGGCCACAGTCATGATAAAAACGATATATTTGCCCGGACAGTGTCCCTTTAAAAGTAAAGCGAGAAGAAGACTGACTGGCCTATATAAACTGACTGGCCTATATAAACTGACTGGCCTATATTAACTGACTGGCCTATATAAACTGACTGGCTTATATAAACTGACTGGCCTATATAAACTGACTGGCCTATATAAACTGACTGGCCTATATAAAAAATTAAACTGACTGGCCTATATAAACTGACTGGCCTATATAAACTGACTGGCCTATATAAACTGACTGGCCTATATAAACTGACTGGCCTATATAAACTGACTGGCCTATATAAACTCTACTGACTGGCCTATATAAACTGACTGGCCTATATAAACTGACTGGCCTATATAAACTGACTGGCCTATATAAACTCTACTGACTGGCCTATATAAACTGACTGGCCTATATAAACTGACTGGCCTAAATAAACTCACTGGCCTAAATAAACTGACTGGCCTATATAAACTGACTGGTCTATATAAACTCACTGGCCTATATAAACTGACTGGCCTATATAAACTCTACTGACTGGCCTATATAAACTCCGAGACGAAAGGCTGTGTTTTTCAGCTACCTTGTTTTCGCTGTTTAGTCCCAGTTTTATTTAACACTTTCTTTCCATCCTAGTCCGAAGGTAATTAGCGTATCAAGCTGCTACCAGTTAATGGCTTTCGGTTCAAAACAAACTGATTTTTCAGCGCTTATTATAATAAAATAATAATTCAAAACCGAATGTTGAACAAGAAAAGCTTAAGTTTTACACGTAAGTAGACATTATTTTAATGTCTGGAGAAGGCTGAATTAAAACAAACCATGCATGACCATGCATGTTTGTGGAAATTCGCGGCTTAAGTAGAATATTGAACGCTCTCGCTCTAATTAGCTCCGCAATTACGACACTCATAATAGTCTTTTTTGTGACAGAAGAGAAAAATTTTTCCAGATCAACGTAAAATCTGTTCTTTTTTCACATGGCATTTATTTTTCACACGGTTTTGAAGGAAAATAAACAACCTTAGAAATATAAACATTATTTTCGAATATTTAAAATTGAAAACTGCCGGCGTGTGATAAGATACTTTGAAAGCAATTTAACCAGCATCCCGCGACAAACACTTTTGCTTCAAAGATTTCAATCCATAGCTATGTACACTATATTTTAACTTTACTGACCGTGAGTTAATAATACACGAGGAACAGAAAATATTACGACTTTATGCTTTAATGATATTGTCACAATATGCTGAACAGATTTGTTTGGCTGCCGTTACAGAACACTCAAGCGGCTTCTTTTCTGCGGTTCGCTGTTGGTTTACGTACAATAAAGTAATCTGGGACACGAAAGCATTTTAACTCAGAATTAAGCTTTGTTTGCCTCACTGTTTTTATCAGTTAAAAAAAGCCCTTTATTGTTTCTAGGTTTTTGTAATATTTGATCATATATTGTCTTGGCAAATAGAGAAAGTTACTTTTTTCTAAGTAAAATCTTTTTAAATCAAAATCTAGCTTCTCTTCTCTTCTCTTTCTGTCTTTTTTAATGCAACAATCTAAATTAAATGATCATATAGGTAAGTTTATGGTTCTGCTCACCACAAAAAATAAAATAAAAAAAAAATGTTTGTTTTTTGATCATGTTGTTAGTTGTTGACCTGTATGACTTCTTCCATACTCACTCAAGATTCGGGGCTAGTTATGAAGTAAAGCGAAAAACATAAAATAGATGTACTGAGAAAATATTCCTTTCGATAACAAAGAGATATTTTCAGAAATTAATACCAACAAATTTTGTTTGCATAGGACAAAAAAAAATGCAATTTTATCGTTACGAAGACTGTGGTTTTTAGAATTAAAGAAAGGTTTTCGCTGTGGCCTAAAAGGTTCCATTTTAATCGATGCTTATTTTTGAGGATATGCTGGTTGATAGCTTGTCAAACAAGAGCTCGTTCTTTCGCTAATTTGCGCCGACCACGGTTTCCTTTTTCTAATAATGGAGTATATAAATACCGTCTTTATGGTGTATATTCATCACAATTCCAATACGCGTACTTTGGATACAGGTACAGGCTATTATTTCAGGAAAGCCGAGATAGTCGATCGGCAGTAGGAATTCCCTCTAATTAAGGTATGCAATTGGTGTAAATTAAACTATAATATTAAAAATAATATTAGAATATTAAACTATATATATAAGCGTACCCTTCAGGTGAAACGTTGCAACTTATGAATACATGTAACTGAATCGCATATACGCGTGACATGCTGACAATAGCCTATTGTTATAGTATGCTAATAATAGAAAGTTACTGGTTACACAACAAATACTTCTTTCTGTCTACAAGTAGATACAAGCTCATTTCTACAGTTGAGTGAGCTCAGTTCTGGGTGGCAAATAATGATGAATTTCTCATATAGGCATAGATTACATCGTTTGGTTTTGTTAGAGTGGAGTTCACATTGTTTGATTGTTTTCCATTTGATTGAGCATTGGACATCTAATTCCATTGGACATCTAATTCCTTTAGATGTCCAGGTCTTATTCCACTCCTAGTCTTTTTTTCTCTTGCTCTCGCTCCCTTTCCCTCTTCTCTCACTTTTCTTTTCTGATCGGGGTCATAAAAACCCTTGTTTGGCCTAGTTGTAGTGAAATTGCTGTAATTTTCATCGGCCATGTTTTCAAAAATTCAGCTATATATATCTTAGCAAACGGTATGGAATGTTCCAGAACACGCTGACGTTGGCCAGAAATCGTTTTTTGGCACTCCTCTCCCGATCATTGCGAAATTTGTAGATGAGTGTAGGAGACAAACTGGTCCAGCGTTGTAATGACTACGTTTCACCCCTTGGCCTTCTTCAGGTTAAAACATATTTATTTTCAAATTTTATTGTAAATATGTTTTAACGCTGGACCAGTTAAAAGTTTGTCTATATATATATATAGACAAGCATTTTACGTTAGTTAAGGATCTGCATTGTTTGCGAGACCCCTCACAAGTTCTACGGTTATGTATATATATATATATATATATATATATATATATATATATATATATTACAAATTAGTGTGGGAAGGGAGATATGGACAACTAATTGCCTTAATCTTTGGATCACCAACCTATTCTCGTTAGGAAGGCGATTCACAACGAATTCTGAAATATATACATAGACAGTTAAAGTGAGAACAGAAATTTTCACAACAAAGATTACAAGGCACTTTTTCACGGCTCATAATGATATATGTTGCGTAAAAAAACGGTCGGTGTAAAAAAGCTGCTTTTTTACAAATATATATTTTGTAAAAAAGCAGCTTTTTTACAATTATATATTTGTAAAAAAACGGTCGGAAGACTATAACTTCCTCGCGATTTAAACAAGTGTTCTGACACTTTTTATACGTTATCAAGGGCTTAGTAAAAGCATTTCCCAGCAGAGTCTCTATCTTCAGCAACCGATATTAAAACATTGCTAAATGTTACGGACCGTTTCTTTACAATTCCGGTTTGTAAAAAAGCGACCCGGCTGCGCCGGATAAGACCTATTGAACTTGCGATTACCACTAATTACGTTTTTTTTTAATTCAGAAGGTACAGTTGAGTAGAATTATTTAAATAAGTATCGAAGTATTGTCCTGAAATCAGGTGTCTATTCCCGATCGAGGCAAACACAATGTATGTTAACCGTCTGACTGATCTCTCAGTAACAAACCGTTAATTGATCGGCAAAGCACACGGTTCCCATATGTATATTTTTATAGCTCGATATTTATATTTCCTCCCATGGTAATAAAAAAGTTTGCCAGTCTGGCGACTGTTTTGTTTCTGCTGCTATTTGATTCAGGCAAGACAATATGACATAAACAAAACAGTCTTTAATCAAACCATTACCAATGCTTTGACTGAGACAAACTTCAACTTCCTACAATTTGAATAGCTTTCTTTTTAAGCTACAACTCTCCCTGCTAAGCTTGGATCTACAGATCAATTTTCGTGACAAAATCCTGCAACGAAGTCAATCATGACAAAGATAACGTGTTCACGGCCGTTTCCGGTGTGCGACAAATACAGATCCTGTTATTTCTGAGGAAAATACTAGAAGTTAAAAACTTTCTTACATAAAATACAACATGCCGATAATGGCCAAAGCAGCACACCAAGCGCAATGCGAAAACGGACGCTAAAAGAGTTGAAACTCTACAAGAGCAAAAACCACAGAAGGCTAAAGACAGACTTGACCTCTAGTCCCTTGCACGCGGCATTTGAAAGGTTTTAATACTCAGTCTTTTATGTAAAAGACCTGTGTTTTTACAAAAAATATATTTGTAAAAAAGCTGCTTTTTTTATGTAAAAAACCTGCTTTATTACAATTATATAATTGTAAAAAGACAGCTTTTTTACGTAAAAAGCAGCTTTTTTACAATTATATAATTGTAAAAAAGCAGCTTTTTTACAAAATATATCTTTTGTAAAAAAGCAGCTTTTTTACAATTATATAATTGTAAAAAAGCTGCTTTTTTACAGATATATATTTTTGTAAAAAAGCAGTTTTTTTACAATTATATATTTTTGTAAAAAAGCAGCTTTTTTACAATTACGTAATTGTAAAAAAGCAGCTTTTTTATGTAAAAAACCTGCTTTTTTACAAAAAAATATAATTGTAAAAGAGCTGCTTTTTTATGTAAAAACCTGCTTTTTTACAATTATGTAATTGTAAAAAAACAGCTTTTTTACAAATATATATTTTTGTAAAAAAGCGGGTTTTTTACAATTATATAATTGTAAAAAGACAGCTTTTTTATGTAAAAAAGCAGCTTTTTTACACCGACCGTTTTTTTTACATAACATATATATATATATATTTATAATTTTTATCACAAGTATCCACTAGTATAAATAACTCCTCAAAAACTATATATGTTAACACAATAGAGGAAACAACTAGTTTGACTGAATTCCACCAAAATTGGTGGAATGCAGTCAAACTAGTTGTTTCCTCTATTGTGTTAACATATATATGTATATATGAATATTAAAATCCTCCGAAGAGTGAGCAATCACGAAACAGGCTTGTAGGGATAAAAGTGTAGTTTTTTTCTACTTTTCAATATATTTCGCTCTACTTTAACGTATAGAGCACTGTACTACGGAATAATTGAAACACAATTTTCTTATATATATATATATATTTTTTTTTTCAGAACACCAATGAAAAAAATGTGTTTTATATATTGTTTCATGAACAAAACATCTACACATATTGGATGCTTGTAAAAGATTATATATATATATATAATCGGGGACGCGGGTTCGAATCCCGATCAGGACAATTTTTAAGGTTTTCACTTTGTGTTTATTTATTCTTTATTTGACTGGTTTAAGTTCATTTGTGTTATTTATATTCGTCAAAAAGGCCTAGAAGCCTTCCAGTCAGCTCCTGTGAAAACTCTGAAAATTGTTCGGGAGGCCCGTGAGCCATAAAGCCTAAAGTTCGGCTGCGTTATTGCGTGGTCGTCCTGGTGGTGTAGTGGTGAACACATCGACGCTAGAAAGTCGGGGACGCGGGTTCGAATCCCGATCAGGACAATTTTTAAGGTTTTCACTTTGTGTTTATTTATTATATATATATATATATATATACACACACACACACACACACACACACACACACACACACACACACACACTGGTTTTCAAAAACATTGCTACTTCAGGGATATATATATATATATATACAATATATGTCTTTTGTGTACTCATCAAAAAGGTGATGACAGAATACAAGAGGACGCATATTCTTCAAAAAAAAATACAATGGTTTCTGTCAAATGTTTATTAGTATTGTTTCGCCTTTCTCACATCGTTGATAATTTCTTGCGCATTTATTGGTGCGAAAATCACGATTTTCGTTAGGGAGGTGATACTAAAGTGTGCCTGATCACCATTCTAATGTGAGGCTGTGGAATAAAATGTCGAAA
The DNA here is from genome assembly GCA_024195265.1 of Dendrophyllia cribrosa. Classification (NCBI taxonomy): domain Eukaryota; kingdom Metazoa; phylum Cnidaria; class Anthozoa; order Scleractinia; family Dendrophylliidae; genus Dendrophyllia; species Dendrophyllia cribrosa. The sequence goes on along the minus strand of JAJLRJ010000003.1, from coordinate 22,164,832 downwards.
GGCGTGCTGAAGCGCTCAGATTCATAACTTCTTTACTCTCGGTAGCGTATCTGGGTAGTGAGTGCAGAACAGTAGAGAATACATGGATCCATTGAAAATTAACGTTAGGGTTTATAATGACCCAAAGAACAAGCGAACGTTCAAGAAGTTTGCTATTGACGAATTTCCTATTTTGGACGACGTCGACCAAGCAAAGACAATCCTCTTGGACACATACGGGGAGCACCTTAGCTTCGGTGACATGGAGTCCACGGAAATTGGCTTTATTGGCTATTCAAACAAGAAATTTAAGATAGAAACACTACGAGATCTGAAAGAGGCTTTCAACAGTGGTGAAAAACACAAGGACAAACACCCCCTTTTTTACATCTGCTACGATGAACAGCCAAAGCAATGTCGGCAGAATACCGAAGGTTAGTGGAAATTTTATTGCTAAACAGCAACATTCAGCTTATTGAATCATGACACAGTGTTTAGAAATCACGGTAACTTAAAGTGGAGCGATTGTAGAATACGGCCACTTTTGAACGGTAAAAATCTACTGCTCCCGCCGTCCCGCGGTCCCACAGTCGATGAACAATAATAATTTCAAGCCGGTGAATGAAACGTAACGGTTGCTCCCGCGGTCCTGCAGTCCGTCAGTCGATCGCTCCGGTGCAACGCCTTTATAACGAGTAACGATCAGTAATATAGATCCACTTTCATGTTATTCTCTTTTTTAGCATCTACATCAGGCGAATCGCCTTTCGGGTGAATCTACGGATAGATATTAAAGCGAAAATCAAGTGCGAATTAGCGTGACTCTCATTGATAACGTGGCATCGATGCGCTAAATTATCATATTGATGTCTGCGGGACCGCGGGAGCAGTAGATTTTGACCGTTCAAAAGTGGCCGGGTATTCTGCAATCTAGCCCTTAAAGTTTATCCTGCCCAATTGCTCAAAATAAATTGAAATGAGGATCACGGTATTTAAAAGCGTAAAAAAGCATATATGTAGGGTAAAGAAACAAAAACAATACATGTATTTCATATAAATTGTTTTATTTTGAATCCCAGGTGACTATTAAAATTGAAATTACCGGCATATGCATCAGTCACAGGTTGTGGTAAAGATTGCATTTACACCTGTAATCTGTTCTTAGACTACCTGTATTGCGTATCTAATGGAAACTATTTCCTTCCAAACATTTGTTGTTGTAGAAGCATCGTCAGCCGATGAGTCAACCTCCGATGAGCCCATGAATAGCGCAAAGCGAAAACGCAAGAGGCCCTCGGCCAGTGAAAAGGAAACATCGCTCAACAAAATTGTAAAGCGACTACAAGAGATACACCAAAATGCTTGGCGACAGAGCGAGTATAGGCTCTGGGCAACGGCACTGGTAAGCTACATACGGTTTAATGTAATTAAAAAGCTGACGACGTAGGGGCAATAATAACGGCGGCATTATGCAACAAAGATTTCAGATTGAGGTAAATGCATGAATTGGCAGTGCAGTGGGTGAAAATTCATGCACGTATGAAGTCGACAATGAGGCAACAGTTGTTAAAGCGACTGTTTGAAATCATTTCACTACAAATTATGCAATAAACTACCCGACAAAATGTACTTTTATGAACGACTTGAGTTTTGTGCGTTCTGAGTCAGAACGGTGGCGACGCTTGATTATGTTTACGAAATTGCCAACAAAGAAATACCACAGTTTTTGTTATTAACTCTATTTTTTTTTTCACAGGATAAAGGACTGCATGATAGCTACCAGGAACCACCGGACTATCCTGTGTTTGGCGGAAATGCGGGCAAGAAGATGCTCGCGCACGTCTAGTGTTTCCGGGGTAAAATGCTCAAATAGACCTCTGAACCTTCGTATGCAAATGAACCATTACAGACCACACGTTCATTTCCACATGTCCTTGATTCAATTTGAAAGAAACTATTCTCAAGAGCAACATCACGTGGTCTGTAATGGGAAAACAAACAAACTAGGGTGAAGAGGTTTATTATCCCCCAGGGACAGGTAAATGTCTCCTCTCGACTTCCCTGTGCCCTGATGCATAAAACGACACGTGTGGTAGTTACGATACAATTACGGGTTACTATACGTATAATTCTTGTACGTACAGGACTTACGCACGGAGCCACTTACCTGCGTACTTACGTCACCAAAACCTGAGGCCATTTATGCCTGCAGTGGGCACTACAGTGAACGAACTTTAACATAAGGAGGCTATAAAGGCAACTCGGAAATGGCCTATTGAACTGTACTGGAGTCTAACTGCAACTAGCGGTTATCAGGAAGTTACAATATTAAACTGCACGTGATATTTTTAAACCAGTGATCAATGAATGGCAAACAGATAAATTATACTGAATATAAAAATGTTGTTCACTTAGAATTAGCTCGTTTTTAAATTGAAATCAGATTTTGAATGTTAAAATTAATTGTCTCAACATACGTTGTTCTGGGTCTCGCAATAAACACGAACATAATCGTGTCTATCATTACAGAAGAAAAGGTAGAAACAACGTACTTCTGACAATGTTATAACTGGGAAATATAAACGAGTCAAAGTCTTTTGAACTTGAACATCTTTTCACCAGATATTTAAAATATTAATACTATGTTGTGACTGTTTGTATGGGGCTTAAGTACAATATTCGTGTGCTGTTGTTAAATTAATTGTCGATGCATGCTACGGGACTTAATAACCACAATGCCCGTACAAGGACTGTACATCCATTCCACAGACGTTAAAGAAAGCCCTCAAAATCATGGCCTCTGGGTCGGGTGTGATTAGATACATCAGCTCATTTTCTCGAAGCCAGGCCTTGACGATAGAAAATATCCCCTCAATTGGGTTCAGTTCAGGGCAGTACGGAGGAAGAAAGATAACGAATGTTCCAGTTCCCTCAATTATCTCCTCTCCTCCTTCGACGTGGTGAGCTGCATGGTTGTCTATTGAAATAAAATATACAAGGATAATTTAGCGCCCAGTTATCGGTGGAGTAATAACAAAAATAGCTTGTCATGTCAAAGACAAGCAAAATGAGCAAAGTCATCCATGTGGTGTAGCTAACAAGGATTCTTCTGCAACTAGTAATATTTCTTTCAGTCAGAGAGAACCGCCTTTCCCCTTAGATTTAGCGTTTCGGGGAATTTTCCGCCCAAACCACCTATACTCATGAAAAAGGTAAGTAGTTTATTGAGCAATCTTATTTCATATTATGGACTGAATTACTGTTGCATCCTCTTTCTCAGCAAGAAAAGGTATAGGGAAACAAGTATTTTGTGGGCATTGGCGCTGACGCGCATTTCCCTTTCGTAAACGGTCGTTGCCATTTTAGCGACACTTAGAAAAATTTTCACCAATTTTAGAATTATTTTTTCTATCAGAAAAAGAAAAATGGAATATAATTACCTGGAATCGAACCCGGAACCTCTGCATGCTAACATCTCTCTCTTACCACTAGACCACTGGGTTGATCCGGCAAACCCAAGAAAAATTTAATTATAAAAGGTGCTTTCTTAATATATATCAATAACGGGTCACCCTAACCCTAAATCTTACCTAACCGCGAATCTAGCTTAGATCTAATAATCGCTTTACCTAGGCCCAATTTGATCTAATAATGATAGCCTATTTTCGTCCCAATCCAGGCATAAACTAGAGAGAAATAGCATCGACCATTACAAAAAGGCTTGGTTACTAATGTATGCTAATGATGGCATCGACCGTTAAAAATGGCATCGACCGTTTGCTAATAATGGCATCGACCGTTAAAAATGGCATCGACCGTTTACGAAAGGGAAATCAGCGGCGCTGACATATCTGACATATCTTCACTTACCCATTACTACAACAGAGTTATTGTTAACCCCATTGTATTGCTGAAGAATAGGGACGATTTCTTTTCTTAAAAATCGCTTAAATCTCCTTCCATTGAATCGTTTCCTTGTCATATTGGCGGCAATGACACCATTGTAGCTGATGGCAGCCATGCACGTTACTCGCGGAGACCAAGGAGTTTTGTAATTTCCAGTTGCTATGTCACCTCTTATACTGTAACCGTAATTCCTGGTGATTCTCCGATCCTGTCCAAAGAAGAAAACAAGCAACAAAACAAAAATAAATAGGCAAACAAATGTCCATCAGTCGCCCCAATAAAACTATTTCTCTTAACAAAATGGTTACGCGTACGTGCTTAAATTTGAATTCTTCGTGACGACCCTTCGTGACGAAGCTTTCTGATGACTTTCACGAAAATAATGATGTTTAGCTTTCATGCTGTTTTAGTGTAACACGTTTCGTAATACAGCACACTTACAAAAAAGCACTCGTCCAAAAATATCAGCTCTTCGGGGCGAAACACAAACATCATCTCCTGGTACTCTCTTTTTAGCTGGATACTTTTCTGAAGGGCAATTTTTTTGACCTGCAACGGATCAAAACGACAACAATTAAACGCGACATAACATTTTATATTTTAATATTTTGCCTTAAAACATGTAGACTTACCCGTTTACGAGAGAAATGATGACGTCCCAAGACACGATGCAGGCCAACGAAATTTGGCGAGCTTCCAGTTGTACGTATTAGATAGTTTTCCACCTCTCTCGCATAACTTGTGGGATTACCTAACACAAACTCCATCAGAACTAGAAGCTGAGCTCTTGTTAGTAGAGTTGTGATATCCGGCCTTCCGATGCGTGCTGGGCGGAAATGACCATATTGGCAAAATCTCTTTACAACACGCTGAACTGTCGATACAGATATTTTAAGCTGTCGAGCAATTGACCTGAAGGTTTTCGGGTCCATGAAGCGAAGCTCTATTATTCGCCAGCGAATATCTTTGCTGTACACCGTCATGGCTGAATGTCTTACAACGAGACGAAGGTTCTTAAATTGCTTTTTTTATTATTCTAATAGCATTTTTATTCAAATATTGTATTACATTCTTGTTGTTATACACATGCCGGCCTTCACATTCAAGTCTTCCAAGTCGAGTAACTGTGAAAACTTCTATTCTTCCCAAACTAACAAACTGGATACCCTCACGTGCATCACCTTTTTGATGAGTACACAAAAGATATATATCATATATATATATATCTCTGAAGTAGCAATGTTTTTGAAAACCAGTGTATATGTCATGTTGTCAGCCTTGTTTTTCAGTATTTCAGTTAGCGACCTTTAATATCAATCAGCTTACTTTTCGACAGCGCTGTTCTAAAATCGGAATTGATCGTCGTTGTTTTGTTCTCGCTTTTCCTGTCCGATTACACGGAAGAATCAATTTGTTTCAATCAAAATTGAATAACATAATCGTCATAAGAAATGAACACAGCTTTGATATCGTGGAAGTAGTTAAATTCTAGGAGAACGTATACTGTATTCATCATGGTTATTTTAAGATAGTTCTGATAGCCTTTTTAGAAAGACTTCTCTTTCCCCTCCAAGTGGGGCCCAAAGGAAGGGGTAACAAATTATTAAATTATTTAGTGTGTCCGTCCCAGTGAGGGTGGTCCTTGAATACACTGCCGTTAGTTACGTGTACCTGACGATTTTTAAAAGAAAGTTGTCTTCATTATAGAAACCATGAGTGAGATAAATCGCAAGCCAGAGCCATATATAATTATGTAAAAGTGGGAATGGTATTCTTGCTGCATCTGTTTTCACAACTTGATTAGTCCACGTGTAAAGATTAACACGAGAGAGATAGGCGAAAGCGGAAACATGTTTGTTTTATTATTCATCTCCGAATTTTGATTTTAACACATGTAGAATAACTTTGTATTTGGAATGCATTCTTTCGTTTCACGGCTGTTTATTTAAGCTAATATCCTAACCGAGAAGTATATACATCAACTAAGAAAGATTTATTAAACCTGAATATTTAAAATGTGTTATACTGAGTTGAAGCACGTTGCTTTAAAAAAAGAATCCGTTTGTATACAAAGAAATTGTGATTGTTGTAGTATGTATAGCTTTATTTAATCATTGTTGATAGTTCATTCATGAAAGTAAAGAAGTAAAAGTCGTTTTATTTGTAATCGGCTATGTCATACGTTTTCAGCTAACAAAGAAAAGAGTAACGTAAGTGAAAAATAAAGGGCAGCCACATAATGGAATCAAAACATTTTGCACAATCTATATGTATGAAATGATGTCCACGTTATTACAATTTTGACCATTTAAAATAAAAAAAGTGCCTCACAAAAACGGACTACTCAAACAAACGCATTGTGTTCTCCAAAAAGCTAAAATCTGTTTTTTTTTTATGTTTTAATATCCGGAGGCAAAATTCCTTCTTTATTCTTAAAGAGTAACACTTCTTCTTCGAAAACGTTGTGAACAAAAAGATGCGAGGAATATTTTTTCTGTGCTGTTACTAATCATATGTGAAACATCTATTTGTCTCTCACTCCTGTCTCGGTCGCTGGAATTATCACCGACGCAACAAAAAACGAAACTTTATTAAAGTCACAAAATTTAGGCTTTTGTTATCTTTATTTCATTATAAAGTCAAATAAAAAACAGCCAGAAATTTAATTCTTTTGAATTAAGCATATAGTGACGTTGTGCAGAAAAAGCAGGTGATGTGAAGATTGGGTATCTTATCACAACTTAGCTTTCTTCATTTGTTTCATATGTTGTGGTTTATAAAAAGTAATCTAACTCGGAGAGGGTTAAACCTAAAGAATGATAAGACCAAAATATTTTTCTTAGCTTTAACCTTTGTCTGAAATTGGCTGTGATTCCCCGGCCGGGCTGTGCCGTTTCAAATGGGTTTAATTTTAATCAGTGAAATGTATGTACATTTTTATGTATGCGGGTCAGAAAGGAAGGTTTCTAAAGTACCATTTGAAAGAAACTTTCTTCCATTATTATTTTGAAGTAAAACCCACCGATCACATGATGTAAGCAAGAATACAGAAACGTAAACAAGAATACAGAAGTTTTAAGTCTAAAAAAATAATTTGCACAGAGCATTTTTGAAGACATTCTATATACTTTTGAGAGCGGTTATATTAACAGAAAACTGTGATATCCTTCACGTAATAGAGCAAACTGAATTTTCCCTGTGACGTACAATGTCGAGGTAATTTCGATTTATTTATTAGATAACAATAAATGTCTTTAGCCCACTTGCCTCTCAGAGACAAAATACGTTCAACCAAGCATGATTTGTCATAACCAGAAGTCAGCCAGACATTTTGCGCTATACATGTCATTTTCATCGCTAAAAGAACTCGCGGTTGTAATCTTGACCACTGAAACCAAGTAATATAACCTGTCTGTAATTATGCATTTTAAGCACATTTTAGAAAATAAATATGATGCAGAAAAGTACGTTGGCAAAAAAGTACAATAAGTACAATTTTTTCAAAGAAAAATGGTAATTTGTGGTAATTTGTGTATTCTTTTTATTTGCTGTTGCTTGTATGGTGTATTTATATGAAGCTTTTTCCTGTAATGTTTTTTCCTTCAAAAAGAAATTGTATGATAAAGATTTGTAATAAATAAACTGTTTGTAACTGAGAAAAAAAGTAATATAACCTGTCAAATTGCACGAACGTGACAAGGCAAGCTGACGTAGCTGTTCGGTGGTAAACATCTGTTCTTTGAGAAAAAGAAAGAAAGAAAGCTTAAAATTGTCAGTCCAATTTTTTTTTCTTTAACTAAACGAAAAGAGTAAGCGATTGGAAACATAAATGCGCATGAACTGACGTCTTTTTCAATCTGCTTTTGGTTTGTTAGGATTGTTGGCTACGAATTTCGTATCTATTTGTGGTCAACATATTTCATAAAGCTGGTTTTTTAAAATTTCTCTGTATAAAGGACTAGGACGCAATTATAATATCGACATTTAATATGCTACACTATAAAATAATGAGTTAATTGTATTGATGTGGAGGTGAAAAGCACGAAAGTTTCAAGTGAAACTGAACACACAAAACAAGTAACTATCTTTATTAAAACTACTCGGCCTACACATTTTTAAATAGCGGGGGTTCGTTCGAGATCGATAAAAGCCCTATGATAGTTTCTTTGCCGTCGAATTAAGCTGCTAATTGGCGTGTTTTCAGATTTTAGTAGCTTGTAATTGTTTATGCTTTTCTTGATTATTCTGTAACCGCCATCCTCTTCTATTGACCAATCAACGCTTTCTAAAGCCACCAAAAATTGGAACTTCGTTAAAAAACCTTTCTTGTGTAGACTCGTGTTAAATTTATCTGATGCACGACGGGGCACCTATCACATTCTTTACATAAGAAGCGAGAGTGTTGTGATATGTTATCGAAATAGTCGCCTTCAAAAACGAGCGAACTACTCAACTCGGCTCACTACACTGCATACAAAAGCAAGCACGATTATTCAAGGTGAAATTGAAAGGTGGGTATCGTGGAGTACAGGCTAGTGAACTGATTTAAATAGAAATCTATTGCCATTACGCTATGAAAAAAATACTGATTTACCTTAATTCTACAGTTCTTACAGTCTTATTATAATGCCGTGTAACAATCATTCTTCGTTTCTCGGTAGCAATATTATTCAGCCTTTCCTTGTTTTGCTCAAATTCATCAAAACGGGTTCTGCTGGTAGCTTTTAGATTGGCAAATGGTTGTTAAATGTTGTTAAATGTATTCTTGGTCTTGTTTTACTATTTTAAAAAAGTATGTGAAGCCTTTTTATGTTTCTTTTTGTCAAAGCTTTATTTGAGATTTCACAGTAAAAGTTCATCAGTAAAAGAAAATGATGGTTGGCGTTTTTGTGACTGGATAAAAATCCTTGTTTTCTTTTTCCAAGGTCAACATTTTTTGGCAAAAATAACTGGCTGCAGATTTTAAACTTGAGTTGATTTTTGTCATCACCGATCCAGATGCTTTTTAAGTAAAAAAAAAAGAGTATTATCCTCCCAAAAAAACAAGCCACGTGAAAAGGTTTTCGTTTTAATCATTACGTCCGAATTTTTCTTATTCACAGTGTCGACTTTTGATAAAAGTTAATATGCCTAACTTCTTCTTTCACAACTACTCGACAAAAAGTCCTTTGTGGTTTTAAAAAATTTCATATTCTTTGTCGTTAAATTCTCTTCAAATAACCCAGTCATATGCTAATCTTGCTCGGTAAGTCGACTAATCCTTTTTGTCTTTTTTGGTATCGCAAAGAACTTGCACTCTTTTAAAGTTGTCAGACAGCCAAACAGTTTTTCTCGTTCAAAAACTACCCGTCCACACCAGCTGCTCTTCGTTTAATTGCTCAAAAACTAAAAGGTATCGTTAGAGATATGTGCGTTACCATTTACATTGAATGTAATTTCACAATCAGCATGTGGGCGGGTTTCTTGGATTATATTCTGGTCATTCCAAAATCAGAACCAGGGCGGTAGCCAGACGAAAAATCTTACCGAGGAAATATCAGAAAAGAAACTTCTTTGAGAGATCCAATGCTTGTACTAGTAATTAAAATTAATTTTTTTTACGGAGGCGAGTGCCTCGGTTCGCCTCACCTCGAACTCCTCGAACTCTTGCAACTATTCCTCTCCGAAGTACGAAAAGAAATTGCTATTTTGATTATGTCAACCTGGAATATTTTTGGTTTCTGAGAATACAACAAAAAAGTTTTTTTCAGCGTATTCTGATTCAGAATGACCATAATTTGTAAGCGTGTGCTTTATAAAAGAATCACTGATTGACTTCCTTTTGCTGATTAATAGCTGCCTGGGACCAATAAAATTGTCTTAAGTAATTAAAAGTACAAGTTAGGATTAGTTTGAATCATCGGAAAGAATGTTTGCTATGTGTAATAGAGTACTTCATTCAATAAATGTATCTAAAAATGACTTTGCAGCTTAACAGTGTCCCAACGTTACTTTTCAGAACAATGACTTGGCTATTTATCACCGTTTTAACAATCCTTGTCATTTCACAACAAGCCGCCTGTAATCCTCTCAGTAGACACAGGAGGACCTGGGAAGATGACTGTCCTCCGGGGGTCTGGGGATGTAAGCGCGCACTTTCAGAGAGGGAAAAAAGAATCGAAGACGACTGTCCTCCAGGGGTCTGGGGCTGCAAGAAGGACATGATTGAGGACCATGGCGAGGACTGTCCTCCAGGGGTTTGGGGCTGCAAACGAGAAATGAAAGTTAAGAATGATGACTGTCCGCCAGGAGTCTGGGGATGCAAACGAGGGCTGTTTGCGTCTGTAAAGAATTGGTTGACGTCTTCCAACAAGGGCAAAACTAAACGTTCAGTAAAGGAAATAAACGAAGACTGTCCGCCTGGAGTCTGGGGATGCAAACGGGAAAACAAGAAAGAGGAGGTCGGGGAAGAAGGATGTCCGCCAGGAGTCTGGGGCTGCAAACGAGAATCGGAAACAAAGAAAAACGATGATGACTGCCCGCCAGGAGTCTGGGGCTGCAAGCGTGAAAAGGTTCCGGATTTGGAAAAAAAGAAAGATGAAATAACTGCCGATATTTGCCCACCAGGAGTCTGGGGCTGTAAACGACAGGATTGATGAAGATCATAGACTAAGTGTTACAAGATAAACTCAATTAATTATGTCCGTCTTCAAAAGAAATGAAACATGGAATACGTTGTGAGTGTCTCAAGTAGTACACGTTCAATACAGGTGGAGTGTATGTCTGATCCGCCTTTAGATATATCGAAATGTATTATTAAAATTCCGGTTTAGCAATGTGTACAGTATGTATTTTTCAGTTATTAAAAATAAAGTTTAACATAATTAAGTCTAGAAGCGGGCTGTCAATAAAATCAAGTTTGAAATCCTAAATGTGGTCTACGAGTCAATTCTTTGATTTGAGTAATAACTCGTAAATTTCCTGTCCAATTAGCCTGAGCTTTCCAAGTGCTGAAAATGTTATGTTCTTTACAGTTATCGGTGTAAGAGGTGCGCAGCAATTTCTTAATCGATCCATTGAAGATAGTTTTTGGAGATCCGAAACCTTTTCCCGTGTTTTACGATAGCTCGATTGATTCACAATTGTGGAATTTGTTCAAACTTTGACTGAGGCTGGCTTAAAAAGAAACCCAGTCAGGGAAGACCGTTGAGTCTTAAATTTCGTCTAGATGATTGATGGATATCTTCGATAACTTTGTTTTTATATTACCGTCTTTTTATGTGCCTAATTCTCAGCTGGTGACCTGGCCAGCGAGCCACCTTCGCGCTCAAAACTCCAAAGGCACAGTATGTTATTCACAGCCACAATGTTCCCATGTCACATATTTAAAGGTGATACCGAATACGGAACTCAGAAGTGAGGAAGAAATCGAAAAGCTCATACGGGAAAAAACTCGAAATCAACGCACTGTAAAAACATTAAAGACTTTTGCAAAAAGCAAACGTTTGAGGAAAAAATTGAAGAAATGAACAAAACGAAAGTTAACTTAGGCCTGGGGCAAACGTCGAATCTAAGTCGCGTCGAATTTATTAAAAATAGGTTGGACAAAGAGTCGACTTAATTCCACCGTGGTAGCAAACGTCGAACCTGCGTCAATCCTATTTCACAAGTTGCACTTCATTAAACACGGGAATAAGCACGCGTCCCCGTGCTAATCACTCGACGCGGCTAGTTACTGCCAGCGAAATGCCGAAATACAGTGCTCGTCGGGCCTTTCTTTGGTATTTAATTGCGAAAAATAGAAAGAGAAGACTCGCATTACATAGAGCTCTGAGCAACGCTTTTACCGCCTGTCCATCCTCAACGTCCTCGTTTTCTTCAAACACTGAACATTTATTGCAAATAGGGAATTTGCATCTGAAGCATTTATATCAAAACACATTTCCATCACCATCACGCTGTGCGATGTCAGCAATGACTTTCGATAGCTCGTCATTCCAAGTCGTGAAATTGTCTTTGTACAGCGCATGCTCGTCAGGGGGGGAAATAGCGTTTGGCAGATGGGAGAGTCGGTATTTTTGTGACGTTTGCGCAGTCCGTCACATTTGAATCAATTATTTTTTAATTTGCATGATTTATGAATTGAGTTCAGCGCGAGTTTAGAACGACGTTTGCTGAAACGCCGAACCACTGTCGCATTATCCGACTTGGCAAGTCGAACTTATGCTGGAGTCGAACCAATTAATTTGAGTCGAACTTAATTGCGGCAGACGTCGCACCATTCATGCGCCTATTTCAAAATTCATAGGTTCGACGAATTAAGTTCGACTAAGATTCGACGTTTGCCCCAGGCCTTAGTTAACTCCTTGCTTAGAAAATTCTTCACAAGTGCTCGAAAAGCTGATAGCTCGCTTTTTTCCAAGAGTTCTTTCGTGGGGATACGCTATGGTATTGCCAGATACAGCAGGAAAAAGGATTGAAAATCATCGAAGATGATGTTTCCCAATGAAACATTTCCCGCTGCAACTACAGAACTAAAAAAGCTTAACAAGGCGAAAGTTAATCATCCTGAAATAACACAAACTGACTTGCAAGAGCTTTACAACTCCTTCGACAATACAAAGCAAAAAGATCTTTTTTACAAATCCTTGTTTGACATTGTTCTCTTCTTCGTTCAAACGGGCCGGGAAAACTTACGCGAACATACAGGGCGCGATTCATTCGACCAAAAAAATCCGGTTTGAATTTCCGAAATTCTGAAATATGTCGAATGGAAGGTTTCTTTTTCGTTGTTTTTTTTTAAGTTTCCCGTTTCCCGCGGGACGACTTTCACTGGTCTGATTGGTTGACACGCGACTTAGGACTTTACCGGAAAAGAAATCACATTTTTCGATGGAAATTTATGTTGATATCAATTTCTGATTGAATTTTTCTTTGTGTTGTCGCTAGTTTTGGAGAAATGCTTATAAAACGTGTTTAAATTCAGTCGTAATAAATGATATCTGATATTATGTAAACAAAACAAGACTTACATGTCACGCAAAATTCGTTGAGAGGGAAGGGGTGCGTGGCCCAGTTAAAATAAACCATAAAAATGTTCTTATGCAAGCGCATGAGTACAGGCTACCAGTGTAGCCTCTTGTTTCACAAGCAACAACTGTATTTTATTCGGAAAGTAGTCGTAATAGTTATTCTAGACGGAGAAAAAGTTGTTTTTTGTGAACTTTTGTACGGTCTAAATTTACAGGCAGACTGTCAGGTAAAAATGTTTTTGAGAATTGCTAAAATTGAAAAATAACCCGGTAGTCAATCTTAATTCTTGTGCTTCCGACCTATCACCTAAGTTAAGTTTCACCTTAGTTTAAGCCTATCTATATATATTACTTTTGAACCCGTGAATACGCGCAAGCGCAATAAACGGGTTATCGGTCACGGTGGCTAATTTAAATTCACTCACTCACTCGCTCCTTCCATCAGCTGTAAACTTAGTGAGTAATGCTTTGTTACGAATGCATTTCGTAACAAGAACAACGTGAATCCAGCGATAACAATAATTAATTTGATGTAAACGAATTTTGTATTTGGAGTCTTTAGTGCAACATTAAAATCGATCTAAAAGGATTTTTCAACCGAGACACGCGGTTTGATGCGTATTCACCTTAAAATAATAACATTTAGTCTTAATTGAGCATGTGTTCCTCGATAGTGTAGATTGAGATTGTGGCTTAGTACCCAGAGTGACAGTCGGAAGGCCCGAGTTCAAGTCACACTTAGGACTTTTCTTTTCTTCCTTCGGACTGGATATGATGTGCTGTTTTTTTTTTTGCGTTCGTCAAAAATCCTTACATTTATTTTTTTTAAAAAATATCGAACCGTGTCAGTTTGAAATCATAAGCTTGCCGCAATATTGAAATCCTCAAATCTGATCCTGAGACCATGGAAATCTTTCGTAGCTTGCGAGTCCTCGGTGCGTACCGCCGCGACTCCAATTTGAAAGACTCCTTGGTCCACAGCAATTTTCAGTCCAACTTCAATACGGGGGTTGACTCTAATGGAACCTTTCCCTGTCGCCGTCCACGTTGCAAGACCTGCGCCTACACCAATTCAGCGGCCATGATCAACACTCCTGGTGGACCGCTGACAATTCGACAGAAGTACACATGTGCGACCAGTAACCTCGTCTACATCATTACCTGTCGTACATGTACTCTATGTTACATCGGCGAAACTGAACGTAGGCTCGGCGACAGATTCTGCGAGCATCTCAGATCGGTAAAAAAAAAAGCAGACCTGCCCGTCGCTAAACACTTCTCCTCTCCCGGACACACAACAGATGACATGATGGTGTCCGTGGTTAGAACAGGTTTCAAAAGTACCACGGAGAGACGCAGCGCGGAGGGACGACTAATTTTCAAATTCCAAACCCTTCAACCAAGCGGCATGAACAATGACTTCAGTTTTATTTAGACTTCATCCGCGCGCGCTACAATATTGCGACATGGCGGCATTTGGAACATTTAACGACTAAGGAGGACAACGAGAAATTTTTCAGACGCCTCCGCCTTAAGGCTCATTTCAGTGAAGACTCATCCGGAGAACAGAGTGGAAGTGATGACCCCGTCAGTGAAATCACTAACGATAATTCTAATACCCCTGATGACGAATCTTCTTCCAATCGTAATGGTATTTCTGCTTCCGCAACTGACCACTCGAGTACGTCCGACCATGATATTTTTGAATCCTTGAAATCCAAGCGTAGTAAGTGGACCCCTCCACCTGGTAAATTCTCAGCCCTAGATCATTATATTGACAAATGCCGGAGAGCAGTCAACCATCTAGACTTCAAGAGTAAGGCTACACCGCACAACCTCACCAGGGGAGAACAAGAGGCCTTACGGAGACTGAGGAAACGAACTGATGTTGTGTTCAGAGCGGCAGATAAAGGAGGAGCATTTGTGGTCTGGAGTAAAGATCTTTACCTAGCTGAGGCCTACAAACAACTGTCGGACGGTAATTTTTACCAGCGAATTCCTGATGACGCAACACAAGAACATCAAGATTTAGTGCGTTCTTTCGTTCAACAGGCTATAGAGGCCGAGGAACTCCCTCCATCAGCCACTAACCTTCTTGTAGAACATGCGCGTACTTCGAAATTTTATTTACTGCCCAAGATACACAAGCCTGGGAATCCAGGTAGGCCAATTGTTTCCGCTTGCGCATGTCCTACAGAGAATTTAGCTTGTTATCTCGACAAGTTAACGGCACCATTTGTACGCCAATTGGCTAGCTACGTAAAAGACACCACCCACATGTTGCAAATACTAGATTCGTTTCGGTTCAGTGACAATGGGCAGCACCGATTGGTATTTACTATGGACATAAAATCGTTGTACAAGATCATTCCAAATAACGAAGGTCTGTTGGCTCTGAAATATTTTCTAGACAAGAGAGAAATCAAAGAACCCCCAACGGACAACTCTTGTTCGAATGGCTGAATTGGTGCTCACCCTAAACTCTTTCGAGTTTAACGGAGACTACTACAAACAAGTTGGTGGTGTAGCAATGGGAAGTAGATTAGGGCCCAATTACGCATGTCTCTTTGTTGGCTACGTCGAGGAGAAGATGTTAGCAGAGTACCCTGACGTGAAACCAGAACTGTACAAGCGGTTTATGGATGATGTGGCAGGCGCAACCTCGTGCAGTGAACAGGAATTACAGCAGTTTCTCGAGTTTGCCTCTAACTACCATCCCAAGATTGACTACATATGGTCTATCTCAGCTGATAAACTCCCGTTCCTGGACATCTATATGGTTCCCCGCGACAACCGCATATCAACATCTGTTTACTACAAATACACTGATAGTCATTCTTATCTTGACTTCAGCTCGTCGCATCCATCAAAGTGTAAATCATCCATTCCATATAGTCAGTTTCTACGGCTGCGAAAGATCTGCAGTGACGACAATGATTTTCACAATAAAGCAACAACCATGGAGACATATTTTGCGGCACGTAGCTATCCTCATGACCTCATAACAAGAGCACGCGTCCAAGCGGAAGCAAAACAAAGAGACAATCTACTTGACATCACTCCCGGAAATGACACTGCCGTCGACCGCTCACCTCTGGTCATCACATACCACCCCAAAAAACGTCGACGTTTGTAACATCCTTCTGCGAAACTATTCCATCTTACCCTATTTTCAACAAGCCGCCGCTAAAAGCTTTCCGACGCGCAAAGAATCTGAAAGATTTGCTAGTCCATAGCAGTTTGCCGTCAGATCTCCAACGTCAGGCGGGTACGTTTCCATGCAACCGACGTGACTGCCGTACCTGTCCTTTCATCAATTCCAGTGACAGTATTAGAACTACAAATGGACACATCAAGATCTCGGGACATTATATGTGCATCACAAGCCAATTGGTCTACTGCATTTCATGCCGTAAATGAGTAGTATAGGAGTTGGGGGTACCAGAGCATTTTTTCAAAAATACTCTGTTACCAAACCCAACTCATATCCTACTTTCCCATTTAATGGAAAAACTATATGTTTTCGATTTTTGATTTCAACTTTCAGATTTATCATTTCATGATTACCAGATCAAAATAATAAATTTCTGGTTTCCGGTTTTTGGTTTTCAGTTTTTGAAATCTATATGTTTTCAGTTTTTGAAATCTATATATTTATTTAAATGAATAATGCGTTCATTCCATTTTGCGTTTTCACCTCATTAAAAAGCAATATTGAGTCGGTATTACGCCATGATTTCTAAAAGCATGGTTACATTGCGTGACACAATTCTCGGAAACACAGGAAGTCTTTGATTCTTAGAAAAATAGGAAGTTGATGACAATATGCGCGCGTCTCTGGGTACTTCTTTACAATTTCTTCAAAATAACCATAAATATCTTTCAGTAAATCGTTGACAGACATCCTTCAGTCGCTGGTCGCTTCGTTCCACTTATGTGAATAAACGGCTAACGCGTTAGCGATAAAAGCTTGAGAAAAATTTCGTGTGAAGATCTGATTGGTTGTTGAAATATGCCAATTACGTCTGGATTTACATATCAAGTGATTTTAGATAAAACAATGGGAAATATCGCTAACGCGTTAGCCGATTTTTACATGTTCGCTATTTTTGTTTTCTGTGAATTTAGACACGTGCTGACACAATTCTCGGAAACACAGGAAGTCTTTGATTCTTAGAAAAATAGGAAGTTGATGATGTCATGGGACTTTCCTGCTGACTATTTTTGTTCTATTGTATTCAAGGTCATATTAGATAAAACAATGGGAAATATCGCTAACGCGTTAGCCGATTTTTACATGTTCGCTATTTTTGTTTTCTGGGAATTTAGACACGCACCGCTTATAGCTATTGTTTTAAAAAAATATAATCTCATATAATAGTATAGAATGAATTATTGTAATTTGGATATTCACGATTATATGATGAGTATTGGTGAGTTGACCTGTCCCTTTTGTGATGAGCAATTGGCAGAAGTTGACAGAAGTGTGATAGTGGTCAAGTCATGCTGTAGTGAACAAGATATAAATAGTATAGATGGTATGAGCGTCTGTCTAAATTGCGGTTCCGTCCATGGTTATGAATTAGTTAATTCATATGTTGACTTTCATGAAAATTTATATAGAATAAGAAAAAAGAGTGTATATGTAAGAAAATATCATATCGAAAATACAATCAATAAATATATAAAAGAGATTCATTTAAGTTTTAATGACCGTAACAAAATATATAAGATTTTTGGATTAATAAACAACGTGTTACCAGAAGTCAATAAGAACCGGAAACGGATGATTAGTGTAACCTATGTTTTGAGAAGATTATTAAAAATTTTAGGATTACCTTATGATAAAATAAAAATAACTTCTTCTAAAAAGACATTAAAATTTTATGAACAATGGTGGGATGATGTTTATAAATTAATAAAGAATGATGTCAACAAAATTATTAAAAGGTGACCTGTTGCATGATTCTCAGAAAAATAGGAAGTCATACGTCATGTGAAGGGTTTTTCCCTTTGAATGAATTATAAAATAAAATTTACTTTTAAGGTTTATTCAAATTTTTTATCATATTTTTTCTCAAATTTATCGGCAAGAGGACAAATATCGATGATTATTTCGTCTAACTGTCTCATTTCATTGATGAATATATTGTGGTTGAAATGATTTCCTCTAAGACAAGACCGTAAAAAAAACTAATACTTTTTTATATGTCGTATAAGCAAATTCAGACATTTCGATTTTCTTTTTATAATTCTTGATTTCACTTACTGTTTTTAGCACTAAACCAGCTCCAGAAATAGAAGCTAGTATAGCAGGATTTAATGTGATACTACCAGCTACAGTACCAATAACTATTAAGCCTGTTGAAGTTACATTAATAGCTAAATTCAATCTCTTAAAATATTTGAAAGCCTTCATATAACACCAAAATCTTTTGTGGTAGAATCGGTATAATGCTTTGATTTCAGATAATTTTTCTTGGCTGATATATCTGTCAATATGATTAAAATTGAATATTTCTGTTTTCGTCATTTTATATTATATATTTGGATAATAATTATATTTTAGGATTTGAAAGAAGACAATAAATTACACCACTTATTTGACCCATTATTGGAGATCTTTTTAATTTCTTCGGCATTGAAAGGAAGCAATATGTGTATCCAGGCCCCATTTCATAGTCATTATAAAATCTTCCAAATGCATCATGAAAAATAGCATGTTTAATTAAAAATTGGTAATTGGTATTTAGAGTACAAGAACCTGGTCCTATTAATCCAATGTCAGGGTGTTTTTCTAATATTTGGTTAAATGATATTGGCTTATTCAAATAGTTAATGTACAAATATTGATAAATTAAAGAAGATTTCAAGATTTCATCTTTAGTATTAGGATGAAGGTTTTTTTGAGTTGTAAAAAATTTATTGCAAAAATTAATTGCGTTATCCAAATTCAGCATATATAATATAATTATATTAATTTATGGTGCTGTGTATTCGATTAATAATGAAATGTCTTGATTTTTAACCGTTTCAACCATCTCCACAGCCATATGACCGTATGGTAAATCTAAGTTTATATCTATCGTTTGTCTTTGACTTCCAGATAAAGTATAGGTTATTGTTTGAATTAAAGAGAATCCATAGAGTATTTTTAAGGATATTGTTTGGTAGGAAACATCTAAGAGATTATAGTGGCCTGTTATTTTTTTTAATTTGCTACCGTTTGGAATCATGATTTTGTCACAACCATTTAATAAAAATGTTTTTCCACCACTTTCATTTGTTTTTAATTGCCCAAATAAGTGATGGGTTGCATTCAT
Organism: Dendrophyllia cribrosa; assembly: GCA_024195265.1. Classification (NCBI taxonomy): domain Eukaryota; kingdom Metazoa; phylum Cnidaria; class Anthozoa; order Scleractinia; family Dendrophylliidae; genus Dendrophyllia; species Dendrophyllia cribrosa. The sequence goes on along the minus strand of JAJLRJ010000003.1, from coordinate 22,145,613 downwards.
GATTTTGTGTGAATTCATATCAATATCGGTCTCCATCACCATTTTGTTATTTTCATAAACAAAGGGAGAATCATAAACAGAACTTTCAACATCTGATTGAGAACCTTTAACGCCATAAATAATCAGCTTTGCTGGGCCTTGAACATCGTCAGCTGTCCCTTTCCATTTCAGATCCAGATAAATGAATTCAGGTGGAGAAATCTGCCATTTATGCATGTGAATAATTGACCTTGAATACTTCATAAATTTTTTTGTTGATTGTTGATTGATATTCAGGCTTGTGCTCACAACGTCAACGCTCACACCCGTCATGGAAGCGGGAAAGAATTCAATACAAATCGTATATTCTCCTTCTGGAAGTTTTAACATGTTGAAACCAAGTCTCCCAGAGTATTCATTGAAAACATCTTTTGTTATTTTCAAATCATACGCCTTCTTATTGAAATGATGTGGAGAACTTGAAAAATCAGTTATTCCAGTCACTGTTATATTATGTTCAGAGCTGGATTCATCCACATCCTCCATCAAATACCGGAATTCATCCTTCAAGTGGGAGGTTGACGATATATGCGATTCATTGACATATTTTTTGAGTTCAGCTTCTGTTTTGATCAGTTCCTCTGCCAGAGCTACTGTCTTCTCATTTAGCTGTGTATCAACATATTGTTTTGATGTTGCTTCATTGGATGTTTTTGGATCGGGAAGACCGATGATTTTCTCCGATCCCATATCAAGAGTACCAGTCATTGTTCCACCAGATAAAGAAAGCCTTTTGTCTGCTTCATCATCTACATACCCTTTATTCACAGCATGATCAACTGCTGTTGGAACTTTTATATTGAAAATTGTATTATTATTCATATCCAAACCAGTCTCCATTGACAACATCTCTTTACGACTGACAAAAATGTTTTTGACGTCATTATAAGATACAAGATTGTTATAACTTGCTGCTAAATCTATGTAAGTCTGTTGTTTTGACTTGACGATATTGTAAAGTTCTTTCAAATCAATATTTGATGTAATATTTTGAGTATGTGGAATAATATTTATTTTTGTATCAACATATTCTTTAGTGGTTGAATCTTTATTATTCGTGGGGGGTTGTAAATTTATGATCTTCTTATTTTTAGCATCATAATGTTGACCATCATAGTTCATGAAATGTACCTTTCCATGATAAAAAGGAAAAGCATCGTTATCACCAGCTGCTTGTATATTTAATATAGTATGATAATTAGCATCCATGTGATCAGTTAATACTATTCTTTCATTTTTCATATATGCATCGGTAATGTGAGCTTTCTCATCAACCTTATTCTTGAGAGTTATCATGTTAACAGCTGATAAATCGTCATTTTCATCAGTGTCCATGTTCGTGATTAATTTTCTATCCATATTTATCTCACCGGGTAAAATTAGTTTATGTCCCCTCAAATCAAGATCTCCAGTCATATGAGATGATCCGTCAACCTGAAGAGAATCAGCCCTCAGTTGAATCAGTTTGTTTTCCAAACTTGTTCCAAGCGTGTCAACCTGATGCTTTGTAATCACGTCGTTATTGTTAATAGCTTCTGCAACATTTGTTAATCTTTTATTTTGAATATCATAATTTCCGTCATCTGTTAATACAAATCCGACACCAGGTAATCCACGTTGAGGATTATTATTAAATGTTGATTCAGGTAAACGTCCGTTTGAGTAACTCATATATATATATAACTAAATTATATTATATTTCTTCATTGAAATTCTTAGTTGTGAATTTCCTTGGTTTGTCTATATATAAAAATGAAAATGGTTCATCAGTTGCTTTATCATATAATTCTTTTGGAATACTATTTTCACGGCAAATTAGACTCCTCTCATTAGCACTTGGGAATTCGTAAATAGAGAAATGTGAACAGTTCAATCTTATGTCTTTTGGTGTCTTATAGTAGCTTTGACTCAGATAAATCACACTGCAATTTTTATGTCTCCCACGTATAAAATAGTCGACTAATGGTTTTTGATTTTTTTCACATACAAAATCGTCAAAAATAACCAATTTCTGACTTTCACTATCAAGATCATTTACAGGAATAATCTCGTTATTACTTGCTTCAATAACATCATAACCAGCTTCATCACTTATTGGCTGGAACATATCTATAAGATTCTGGTACTTGGACTGCTCTAAGTTTTTCGCATACAGGTATATTTTATCAAAGTACAATAAATTGTAAATCATATGCATAAGTGTATTTGTTTTTCCCGAACCACTTGGGCCGCAAACCAACATCCGGAAGCATCGGTCAGGCATGAAAGGATATAACTGTTTATAATTTGAGGTTACATCATCATCGGCATCGTAATTTGGTATTATCATTTATATTATATGGGTATATTATTTCAATATAACATGGTGTATAACACGGTGTACAACACAGTGTACAACACGGTGTAAAATGCTCTTTTTTATATATGATTTCCAAATTTTATGTAACCTAATAATATAATAAAAATGAGTTTACTTAAATGGAAAGAACTTGCAAAAAGAAAATCTGAATTAGGAAATAAAATTAATCATGTTCATGATGCAATCACAAAACATAATCTTGGTCAGCAGATAAGTCAGGAATCGTTGACGAAGGTATTCAAACCAGTAACTAGTAAATTAGATGATGTTATCGACAGTAATTTAGATTTAAGGGTACCTATAAGAAAGAAACGAGCACCCTAAAAAAGGTGACCAAGGTATTGACTACATGCCTGAAGTTGACCCTTTCGAAGACATGCAAGTTGATGATTTATTTGGTGATTATGTCCCACCAAATCAAGAAAAACAACTGGTGCCAAAACCACCAACATATGAAGAATCTTTACAAGATCTTCTGGAAGGAAATAAGGATATTTATGTTGATCCTCAGTACTTTGGTGATGAACCAGATGAATTACCACCAGAATATGAAGAAGAAGAGATGGACTATGGATTAGATGATGAAGATACAAGTAATTCGATTCTGGATGATCTTGGTATTACCAATTATGAAAATGTGGATAAGATATTGAATCAATCAACAATAACACCCCAAAAGACTAAGACATATCTTAATAAGATTATAAAGCAGGGCCAAAGCAAAAAGAAGTCAATTAGGTGGCTATAAATCAAATGTTACAAAACAATACAATAAGGGGGAGATATCATCAGGTGAAAGGCAAATGCGAAACAAAAGAATAGACAACGCAAGAGTTACTTTAAATGAATACATAAAACATTATGAGACTAAACTGCAAACAATGAAAGGTTCCGGAATCAACGGCCGAGGAAGAAAACAGAGAGGTGGAAATATTATGTTTTTTAATGATGTAAAGCAGCTTCTCAAAAAATTGGAGTTGGTAATTGGTGAAAGATTAGCAGGGAATACCAGCATTGAGATGAGGAATATGGGAGTAACTATACTAGACACATTATTGAAAATGTCGAAAATCAATAGGTCACAATATAGTAAATTGTATAGTCAATATTTCAAAATATAATTTATGTAACTTTATTATATAAATGGAACGAGAGATAGTTTTATCATCTTATAGTGTAAAAAATCAATTGAATAATAAACCTGAGGATTTTACAACTAAATTTAACAGGTCTATAGATTTGGATAGTAATATTCAATATGTGATCGGCCTTAACCGAATTATCAATATGAGTTTTACATGGTTTAATGTTAATGCTGGATACAATAATCAATTAATTAAATTTAGCTCTGATAGTGGTTCAACATTTAACAACATCACCTTTCCAGCCGGAGTATGGAATTATACAGACTTCAATACATATATCAAGGATATAACGAAGACTGGTGATACGTATCCTATCACTCTTGAATTCGATAATACAACATTTAGGGTTACGATTACATTGACTCAGAATTATCAGCTTGATTTGACGCATTCCAATTTTAATGATCTAATCGGGTTTGATAAGACAGTATTATCTAATGAAACAAATATAGGGCCGAAAGTGCCCAATCTCAGTCAAGACACAGATATCCTGAATATCCATTGTAACCTAATAAACGACAGTCTTGTCGACGGTCAAGATACAGACATCATTTATTCCTTCTCGACCAGTGTACTCCAACCTAGTTACTCCTTTACCCTCGAACCACGAAGAGTCACATTCAATCCAGTCAATAAGAATAATATTAGTAGTATCAGGGTATACATTACTGATGGAAAAAGAAGATTAGTTGACCTGAATGGAGCAGATACATCTTTCTCACTAATTCTGAAAAGTATAGAATAATATAACATAATAGTATAATGAAACCGTATGAATTCAAAAGATTTTACCATCCAAAACTTGGTAAATTTGTATATCAACACAAAGGGTCTGGGCTTATCGTTGATAATATTTTCAAACCATTAAAGAGTGTGGCATCATCTGTTTTCAAGAAATTTGCTAAGCCAATAGCAAAGAAGGCGTTAGAATCGGGGATATCCCATGCAGGTGAGCGACTGGGTAAGGCGGTATCAGAGAAGTCAGGAGACCTAATAATGAAAAGATTGGCAAATTTGAGAAAAGGAGCTACAAGACAAACAGCAATTGTTCCATCCTCACCCATTAAACAGCTGCAGCAACATTATCAGCCAAAACTAGATCAAGAAAGTACTGATATGATACTGAATAGACTCATTTCTGGAGATGGTTTGAGGAGAAGACGTAGAGTTAGATTTGTATAGAATCAATGAATATATTTTTTAATTGTTAAAATTATATAACATAATAATATATGTCTTTCAGAACAGATAATTTTCTACAAAGAAATGAGTTGGTGCGATTCCAACTCGATGATGTAATCAGGTCTCCAGCTAACGGTCAACACCAAACGAAAAATGGTTATAAATTTACAATTAATGATCGATCGAGTTTCTACGATTGGTACAATGCCTATATTGAAGTCCAATTCCAACTACAGAAATTAGCAGACGGAGCAGGATATGCTGCTGCTGATCGAATAACGGTAATTAATGGAGGGCATTCCTTAATTGACCACATAATGATTAAATCTGCAGGAAAAATAGTTTATGACACTGACAATCTCCATAAAGTCACTTTTGTTAAAAACCTGCTAGAGTATTCTGATGATTACAGTAGATCAGTTGCTAAAAACAGTTTCTGGTATTTGGACACGAATGCTACAACAGCTGCGAATAACACAGGATTTGAAGCTCGCAGGTTGCAAACTCAAGCTCTGCGCGATAATGGTACAGGTGGTCCTAAAAACATTAATGTGATCATACCATTGAACAGGTTCTCATTTTTTGAAGAACTTGAAGATAAGATGCTTGTACCAATGCAAATACAATTTAACATTGAGCTACAAAACGATGGTGAACTCATTCACATGGCTAATGGAACTGATGCTGGAAGAATTGTTGTTAATAGGTTTTTGCTATGGGTGCCAAAACTAACCCCAAAGGATTCATTGTATGACAATTTCGTTAGTTCATTTCTTAAAGAAACTCAGTGGAAATATTTAAGGGAAATGTACGAAGCATCAGCTCCTACACAATCATCAGGATTTTTCCAGATTTCAAGCAGTATTGACAATGTCAAACACATTTTTGTTTACTTGAAAAGAACAAACCCGCCTAATGATGCAGTTGAAGAAGACAGTCCTTATCTAATGAACACTTTTAAACTTAATGCTGCTGATAATAACTCTTCCCTTTTAAACTGTAGACTAGAATATGGAAATGGAGTCTTTTATCCAGAAACAGAGTATGATACAGAATCAAAAGTGAGAATCTTTAACGATTTGATGTCATATACTATGCGGAAAAATGACTATAACAGCGGAACTCAGCTGAACTTAGCAAACTATAGTTCTCTGTATGGGTTGATTTACTTTAATCTTACGTATCAAACTGAAAAAATAACAAGAGATCCGAAACAGCTAATCTTTAGGTATAGACTAAGCCAGAATGCAGTTGCAAACTTCAATGTTCATGCTGTAGTTCTATATGAAGAATCTGTTGTCATTGACAAGGTGGGTAATGAATTGGTTATAGTGTAAAATAAATATCCTTATTTCATATATATTATGTGAAATTTTATATAATATATATTATATATAAGAAATGACTCAGCTTTTTGAAATCAAAGTAAATTTGTCTGACAATCAAAAGAAGAATCTTAGCAATGCTTTCAAAAAAAGGGAAACTATTGTTCTCAGACTATCAAATAAATCTCTTCATGGCAATGACGTTTTATATGTATCATCGATGGTGAAGAAGAGATTGGAGAAGAATCGTATGATGAATAAGGGTATGGATATCAAACTTGTTAAAAGTAATATCAGAAAACAGGTTGGAGGTAGTCTACTAACTTCTATCTTAAGTATTGGAAAGACGCTAGCACCAACTATAGGCAAAACCCTTGGGCTATCAGCTCTTGCTGGATTGGCTTCAGAAGGTGCTTCTCAGATTGTGAAATCAATATCTGGCAAAGGCGTACAGTCGGGTGGTTTTCTCGTACCACAAGACAAAATTAATAAGCTGATAGAATATAAGCATCTTTTATCTGCGAAACAAAAACAGGATATATTGAAAGCCCTTCAATCAGGTTCAGGTGTTCATGTGAAACCAACAAAAACACAATCAGGTGGATTTTTAGGCACTCTGTTGGCAAGCATTGGTGTTCCACTCCTTCTAAATGCTTTGACTGGTAAAACTGGTAGTGGGGCTCCACGAATGGGAACTAGTAAGAAAAAAGGGTATGGGAGCTCCGAGAATTGGTATTTATAGACCACCTCCATTTATGGAGTTGGCATGGATAATCCGATTGGTATGGGGATTAAAAAAAAAACTACCAAAAAAAAGACAACCAAAGGGGAGAAGGCTTGCTATTAGGGAAAAAGCAGCCCTTTCAATGGTATTCCACTTCTAGGAGCAATACTGTAAAACCGAAATTCCACAAAGACATCCCGTTAAGTAATCATGATCTAATAAAATGGTGCAGATATTTAAACATCCCAATCAGTGATGTTCTGTCAAGGGATGAAAGAGTTCCACATAATCATAGCCAAGCATTATTTATTTACAATCTGGAACCTAGTTATATGGCAGGATCTCATTGGGTTACAACTTATGTAAAAGACAACGTGATAAATTATTTTGACAGTTTTGGTATGCCTCCATTTCAAGAGATCGTAAATCATGCGAAAAGAAGGAATATGACACTGCTTCACCAAAACAACCAAATCCAAAACATAAAAACGTCTACATGTGGCTACTTCTGTTTATACTTTCTGAACGAAATGAGTAAGGGGAATTCGTATTATAATTTATTGCAAGTATTTGACATATATGATACAATGAAGAATGAGAGATTCCTCGAACATTATTTTAGAAATATCTAACTTATATATATAATGGTAAAATCATATTGTGTTAGACAGAAGAAAGTCACTGAATGTGTTCCAGGAAGCGAACGATATGTGAAAACTAAAAATGGTCGAACTATGTTGAAATGCACTTGCGCTGAATGTGGTATAACAAAAACCAAATTTATAAAACAAAAACAGGGAAACTAATTGAGCCCTCACAAGATGGGGGCTTTTTAAATATAGAAGGTAGTCACAGTCTTGGTGAAATAGCAGCTAAAAGCGCTTTAAAAGGTTTGTATAATTTAGGTAGAATCGGAGCATCAAAGGCAATTAAATCTGGTTATGCTAAACAAAAAATAAAAGGAATGGCTGATAAATATTTGGATCAAGCCTTAGATAGTTTAACTTCAGATATTAGTAAGAAACTAGATCCATTGCATAAAGGTAGTGGGATTGATATTCATAAGGCCATTGGGAAGCTTCCGAAACCAAAAGGCGGTTGGACATTACCCGGCCATAAATATACTGGCCCATATAATGATTTAAAGAGTCATGTGAAATATGACCCAACAACTGGCCAAATATTAGAAATATATGACCAACCTACAGGAAGAACTGATGAAATAGCAATGCAACATGATGTCGATTATTCAGTCTGCAAGGATGATAGGAAATGTAAAAATAAGGCAGACCGAAAAATGGTTCAAGCTTTAGACAACGTACCGTATAATGAAAGACAATGGGGGCATTGGTTGGCTAGAAACACGATTGATGTAAAACAAAAACTTGGATTAGGTGTTAAAAGGAAGTCAAAAAACGTAAAAAGGAGTTGAGTAATGATTGGGCTGAACTCCTTGCAAATGAACTACATAAACCAATCAAACGGAAATTTCAAAAGAGACGTGTTATTGTTAATGGAATAGATGATATTTGGAGCGCTGACCTTGTAGAAATGCAGAAGTTTTCAAAATGGAATAAAGGATATAGATATTTGTTAAACATCATTGATGTGTTTTCAAAATTTGCTTGGAGCATTCCCATTAAAAATAAAACCGGTAATACAATTACTGAATCATTTGATGATGTTATTAAAAAGTATAAAAGAAAACCGAAATATTTATGGGTAGATCAAGGATCTGAATTCTATAATAAAACTTTCAAAGACTGGCTAAAGAAAAATAATATTGAGATGTATTCTACTTTCAATGAAGGTAAAGCTGTTGTTATTGAGAGATTTAACAGAACATTAAAATCTAAAATGTGGAAACAATTTACAGCTCAAAATACAACACAATATTTAGACATGTTACCAAAACTATTAAATGAATACAACAGTACAAAGCATTCAAGCATCAAAATGAAACCGGCAGAAGTAAATAAAAAGAACGAGGGAAGTGTATATCTCACTTTATATGGTGATATGGAACCATCATCATCAAAAGTAAAATTCAAAGTTGGTGATAAGGTTAGAATTTCAAAGTATAAAAGAAAGGTATTTGATAAAGGATATACAAGTAATTGGACTGAAGAGGTATTCACAGTTGATAAAATCCAATACACAAACCCTATTACATATAAGTTAAAGGATCTTAATAATGAATCAATAGAAGGGTCATTTTATGAACCTGAATTACAATTAGCAAAACAGGATGTATTCAGAATTGGCAAAGTCATTAGGAGGGATTACAAGAAAAAACAAGCTTTGGTATCATGGTCTTGTTATCCAAAAGAATTTAATTCATGACTACCGTTAAAAGATGTCAAAAATATATAATGTTTATATATATCATGAGTGGTATTGAGAAATATATCAAAAAAATAAATTTTCAAATTCAGGAATGTGAAGATGAAATAGACAATCTTCATGATAAAATATATGATAATGAGCGTAGATTGGATCTGTTACAATATAAAAAGAAATTATGGAAACTTTATCATAAAAAAATACATGAAATGGATGAAGATATAACATTGAAACAGTTATTGAATATTATCTGCAATGAGATAGAAAACAATAAATACGATGAGGAATGTAATGTGTTGAAACAAACAAAAGTTGATAATATAGCTGAATTGAAAACTGAAATGAATATCTGAATATAGTTTAAAAGATTCATAACTGGATCATTTGAATTCTCAACCATATTTAAACGCATATAAAGATAAAATAATATATAGTAATAATATAATGGAAAAAGAAGTAATAATAAAAAGAGGTAGGGGGCGACCGCCTATATACCAAACCCAAGAAGCCAAAAAAGAAGCTATTAAAAGATCCAAAACTCGTTATATGTTAAATAAAGAGTGGTATTGCCGTGCATGTAATAACAATATCAACTACTCACTTGCTGGAAAATTCTGTCATTTGAAAACTAATAAACATATGGATAATATTAATAGGCAGATCCGTGAATTCGTTCATTTAAACACACAATAAAAACTAAGAAATATATAGTTTAATGGATCCATTATTGGATCACTTAAATTCTTGATAAAGGTTAAACGCACTAAAAGGACTTAAAAAAATAATCATAATATATAGTAATGGTGAAACAATCAAGGGGAAGACCTAAAAAATATATGACCGATGAAGAAAAACGTATTATGGGACGTCTTTATTGTAAGAAGTTTAATGACAACCCAGATAATAAATATCATTGCATTGAATGTAATAAATATTTTCATCCTGCAAGTAAATATAAACACAATAAAACTATGGTGCATAAATCGAATGCACAAAAATACAACAACGAATAACGCAAGGCGATCATAAAAAGATAATCATATATGACAAATCATATATAACTATCTCAAATTATTTCCAAAATGATGCCAAAAATAAACGCACTCTAAAAGGTACTTAAAGAAATATTATATAATTATATATATATAGATAATGGAAACATCAGACTTAACAAAATTGAGTAAGTCTCAACTAATCCAAATGATATTAAAACTACAGAATGCTAAACCAGCTCCTAAAATTACAATAGTGGATAACAAAAAACAACGTAGGAGACCAATTCCTACACCAAGAAAAAGTGTTAAACAGATGGCGAATGAGTATGAAGACCATATTATTTTACCGCCGATTGAGTTCAGAGACGACTATAAACCAGTTCCAGCACCTAGAACTAAAAAGTCAGTTGCAGAAAAACCAGTTCCTACTCCAAGAACTAAAATAGAGCAAACAGACAAAGCTCTAAAAGGTTATACTAAATCCTACGAAATAAGTATTAAAAATAACAAAGACCCGCTGGTGCAACTGCAAAACACAAGAAAGGCTATTGAATATCATATTATAAGTACACTAAAATCCATGAAAGGACTGAAATTTGTTGAAACACTCAAGGTAATATTTACCAAAATATCAAATGGAGAAACAGTGTATAAAACTGCCTATTTCAACAGTCTAGTTCAAACAATCATAAACAACCTAGAGATCGCTGAATCACTACAAGTGTCAAAGCAAAACATATTAAACAAGATTGCAGTTTGGATTTCAGAGGGATCTGGTTGGACTGTTCAATCAGTGGAAAATCATTATCTTAATGTTGTAAAATATCAACCAATGAGAGGCTCTTCATATATTAAACTACCCCAAGAACTCAGAAACAGTGCGAAAGGATTGATCAACATAAAAAATGAGGATAATGAATGCTTTAGGTGGTGTCACATCAGACATCTAAATCCTCAAGACAAAGACCCACAGAGAATTAAAAAAGTTGACAAACCATTCATTGAAAATTCAAATTATTCGGGGATTGAATTCCCAGTCACCATCAAACAGTACAACAAGATTGAAAAACAAAATAAGATCAACATCAATGTTTTCGGTTATGAAGACAAACAACCATACCCAATTTATGTATCAAAAGAAAAATATGAAGACCGCATGAATCTTCTTCTGATAACAGAAAATGAAAACAAGCACTATGTCTTGATTAAAGATTTCAACAAGTTAATGTACAATCAGACCAAACACAAAGAAAGAAAACATTTCTGCATGTATTGTCTTCAATGCTTCAGCTCTGAAAGAGTATTAACTAATCATAAAGAAAACTGCATGCAAGTGAATGGCGTACAAGCAATAAAAATGCCTGACAAAGATAATAATATACTAAAATTCAACAATGTCCATAAACAACTACCAGTACCATTTGTTATTTATGCAGATTTTGAGGCTATTACTGAGAAAATACATGGTTGTCAACCCGATAATGATAAATCATACACAGAGGCTTATCAGAAGCATACAGACTGTAGTTATGGTTATAAGGTAGTTTGTTGCTATGATGATAAATACACTAAACCAGAGCAAATATATAGGGGCGAAAAAGCCGTTTACAAATTTATGGAAGCTATGCTGGGGGAAGTTAAATATTGTAAGAAGGTAATGAAAAAAGAATTCAATAAACCATTAAGAATGACAAAAGATGATGAAGAAGAATTTCAAAAAGCTAAAGAATGCCATATATGTGATATAAAATATACTGACAAAGACATTCGAGTTAGAGATCATTGTCATATAACTGGTAAATACAGAGGCTCTGCTCACCAAGAATGTAATCTGAAACTAAGAGTAAATCCAGCAGAGATAAAAATTCCTGTTATATTCCATAATCTAAGAGGTTATGACAGCCATTTTATAATGCAAGAAATTGGTGAAATAGTCAAGAAGTATACATACAAAAATAAGAAAGGAGAAGAGAAACAGATGAATATAAATGCTATACCAAACAACATGGAAAAGTATATGGCTTTCATGCTTGGTAATCATCTTACCTTCATTGATAGTTTCCAGTTTATGAGCTCTAGTTTAGAAAAACTGGTAAGCAATCTACCAAAAGAATCATTAAAATATACCTCTCAACAATTCAAAGGTGAAAAGCTTAATTTAATGTCACAAAAAGGAGTCTATCCATACGACTTCATGGACAGTTTTGATAAATTCAATAAAAAACTACCACTAAAAGAAGAATTTTACAGCATATTAAATGATAAATATATATCAGATGAAGACTATAAGCATGCTCAAACTGTTTGGGAAACATTCATGCTTAAAAATATGGGTGAGTACCATGATTTATATCTTAAATCTGACATCCTTCTGTTAGCTGATGTGTTTGAAAACTTTAAAAAGACCTGTCTGCAATACTACAAATTAGACCCATGCCATTATTTTACATCTCCAGGCTTATCTTGGGATGCTATGCTAAAAATGACTAATATTAAATTAGAACTAATGACTGATATTGACATGTTTCAATTCATTGAAAAGGGGATGAGAGGTGGTATTTCTTATATAGCTAATAGATATGGAAAAGCAAATAATAAATACATGAAATCATACAATGAGAAGGCGCCCTCAAAGTATATTATGTATCTTGATGCTAACAATCTCTATGGTTGGGCTATGTCACAATACCTACCAACCGGCGGTTTCAAATGGATGACAGAAAATCAGATTAATAAGTTAGACTTAGCTAAATATAAAGAAGATAGCAATAAAGGTTTAATACTAGAAGTTGACTTGGAATATCCTGAAGAATTGCACAACCTTCATAATGACTACCCATTAGGACCAGAGAAGGTTAAAGTGACTAGCAATATGTTGTCTGGGTATTGCCAAAAAATAGCTACCAAATATAATATATCAACAGGCCTTGTACAAAAACTGATTCCAACTTTAAGAAACAAAGAAAAGTATGTTCTTCATTACAGAAATCTACAATTATACACTGATCTCGGTTTGAAAATAACGAAAGTTTATAGAGTACTGGAGTTCAATCAGTCCGCATGGTTGAAGCAATATATTGATTTCAACACTCAGAAAAGAACTAATGCCAAAAATGCTTTTGAGAAAGATTTCTTCAAACTTATGAATAATTCAGTATTTGGAAAAACAATGGAAAATATCAGAAAGAGAATAGATGTTAGATTAGTAACTGATGAGAAGAAACTATTAAAAATGACTGCTAAACCTACATATGTAAGTAGTAAAATCTTCAATGAAAACCTTGTAGCCGTTCATAAGATCAAAGAAACACTAACCCTTAACAGGCCGGCATATGTGGGTATGTGTATCCTAGATCTTAGTAAGACATTAATGTATGATTTTCATTATAACTACATCAAAAAGAAGTATAATAAGGCTAGACTTCTATTTACTGATACAGATAGTTTAACTTATGAAATCAAAGCCGAAGATGTCTACTCAGACTTCTGGAATGATAAACATTTGTTTGATAACAGCGACTACCCTGAAAGCTCATTATATTTCGATAAAAACAATAAAAAAGTAATTGGTAAATTCAAAGATGAGGCTGCAGGAATTCCTATTTGCGAATTTGTTGGCCTACGATCAAAAATGTATAGCTATATAAAAGACAACCAATCAGGAGGTAAGACTGCTAAAGGGATTAAAAAGAATATTATCAAAAATAATATCAAACATGAAAACTATAAAAATACGCTATTTGAAAAAAAACAGATGCATCATAGAATGAAAACAATCAGAAGTCAAAAACATCAATTAGGAAGTTATGAAATCAATAAAGTATCACTCAGTTGTTTTGATGACAAAAGATATCTACAAGAAGACGGAATCAACAGTTATGCATATGGCCATTATGCGATCATTAATTAAATCCAATGAGACTATGTTAAGGTATTACCAGAAGAAAACATATAGTAGTTCAAAATATATAAATTCCATAAGTTAGAAACCATTATCTATATTCCAGAAATACGAGCTCAAATTCCATGGAAACCATTATATGGAAACCATTATGTATATTCCAGAAATACGAGATCAAAAATACGAGCTCAAAAATACGAACTCAAATTATATAGAAACCATTATATGGAAACCATAACCTATATTCCAGAAATGCGAGATCAAAAATACGAGCTCAAATTATGTAGAAACCATTATATGGAAACCATTATATGGCAACCATTATATGGAAAGTAGTATTTGAGTTGGGTTTGGTAACAGTGCATTTTTGCAAAAAATGCTCTGGTACCCCCAACTCCTATACTACTTAAATGCCCTGCAATTGTCTACATTGGAGAGACGGGCCGTCGTCTTGGAGACCGCTTCCGTGAACACCGATTGGATGTGACCAAAAAGAAAGTTGCGCTGCCAGTGCCTGTTGCGACCACAGGAGAACACAACAAGCGCGAAATTTCGGCGGTGGGTCAGAGTAGCTGTGGACTTAGTATATATATGAAAATTGTGGAGGACGGAATGGACGCTGTCAAAAAAATCTGTTTATTTCCCAGCATGCAGTGCGGTGGTGATGTTGAAAATCGAGGCAAGGTGAGTATGCACTAGTATAAGAAGCTGTAGCTAGGCCCGAGCAACGAATAAGAGCAAAAACATTCACTGCTAAGCTAGGACTAGGACTGAATTTTGCTGTAAATGTCGACTTTTGGGTTTGCCACGATGATTTGAATAAAAAAAACTAAAGGCAAAAACGTGATTTTTGTTGTTTTTCTATGACGTTAAAAACGGTAATTTTTGTTATTGTCCAAATTCAAACGCTGATATTCTGCAAAAATCGCTGACTTTTTTGTGTTTATTGGGTATTTCAATTTGAAAGACTTTCTAGTCAATGCTCACAACTGCTAGTTAAGGCAATGTTCGCACGATTGAGAAAGTTACAATTTTTTAAAGCAGTGGAGTCTTGTACGGGCGGTTACGGGCGGTTCAGGTGTCAATGGGTTAAGTAATGCTCCACATAAGAACTATAGTAAACTTCATTGTTCTGCGGCATTGGCTCTTTCCCAAATAGAATATCTTTGGTTTCAAAAATAGAGGAGGGGCTGATGGTTCTTAATTATATTTCATTATAAAAATCCATTTGCGTCAAATAAATTTTAGGAAATGTTCGTGCTTAACCAATCACAATGGCAGAAGACAATAGCTAATAATTTAAAATCTAATTAGGGTATAAAAATGATTTAAATACGTAAACTATCTAAGCTATCCAATTAATAAAATACAAAAAATTATTTAGATCAGTAGCCTGCTGAACCTCGACCGACAGACTATTCCATAATACAGAACCCCTATACCAAAAACTCTTCTTAAAAGAGTCAGTGTGTGGTCTGGGGACGAAGAGATTGTATTTCGAGCCCCGCATATTATGTCTGTGAATCGAATTGGTATAGACAAATTTCTTAGATATATATTCTGGTACCTGCCTGTTCATTGTTTTGAACATTAATGATTTCATTTGATTTCATCTTCTGTCAGATGTTAGGATGTATGCTGATGACACTAATCTCACTTATTCTTCTAAAAACCCTGATGATTTGTTTTCATTCCTCACCCATGAAATTATGGCTCGATTTTAATCGTCTAAGCCTTAAGTAATGATCCGCACAAGAAGGAAAGTGCTAACGGCAATGCACGATGGAATGCGAACTTTTTTCATTGTTACAACTAGTGATCTCATTGGCCTAGACTCAAAGACCGCTAAAAAGTTAGGTTTCAAGGTGCATTTTGTTTGATTTTTTAAAGGTTTCATGTAATTGAAGACCCAATCGCAAAACATGCAAATTTTTAAAGAAATTGTATTTGAGGAACTTCGTTAAAGAAGCAAAATTATTAGCTATTGTCTTCTGCTATTTTGATTGGTTAAACACGAACATTTCCTAAAATTTATCTGACGCAAATGGATATTCTTTATTTTTAGACTGAAATATAATTATAAACCATTAGATCCTCTCCTATTCTTGAAATCAAAGACATTCTATGTGAGAAAGAGCCAATGCCGCAGAACAATGAAGTTTACTGTAGTTCTTATGTGGAGCGTTACTTAATGTTCTTCACAGGAACTCAAAACAAAATCTCTCTGCTTCCAAGTGAACAGGACATCTGTCTTGATGGTCATTTAATCGAAAGAGTCAGTTTATACAAATGCCTGGTAAAGAAGCAATTTTTAGATCGAAAGCCCGCTGGGTAGAAAAAGGAGAAAAACCAACAAAATACTTTTTTAACCTTGAAAAAAAGAACTACGAAAAGAAAGTCATTCTACAACTTAAACTGAACAAAGAATAATGTAATAATAACAGACATAAACGAAATTAATGAAGAAATAGAATTATACTGCAGCGAGCTTCTTAAATCACAACTTCATGAAACCCAACAGATGGACTCAAAGAAACACTTTTCAGATTTTGTTAACGGTGTTGCCACACCGAAAGTAAACAATCAGGAAAACTCCGTTCTAGAAGTTGAATTAACACTTGAAGAACTGGAATCATCGCTAAAATCCTTTCAGAACAATAAAACACCTGGAGAAGACGGCTTCACTAAGGAATTCTATGAAGCCTTTTTTGAAATACTTGGCCAGCACCTTCTTGACTCTTGCAATGAGGCCTTCATTAATGGCCAATTATCTATTTCACAAAGAAGAGGTGTAATAACATTACTCCCCAAAGATGATTCTTATCTGATCGATTTGTCTAATTGGCGCTCTATTACTCTACTCAATGTTGATTATAAAATTCTGACTAAAACAATCGCCAAACGACTTGAACCAATTTTACCAAACATTATCCATTCTGATCAATCCGGGTTTATTAAAGGAAGATATATTGGTCAAAATGTAAGACTATTGTGTGATATTATGGAATACACAGATACCAACAAACTCCCAAGAATCTTCGTATTTCTCGACTTTAAGAAAGCCTTTGACTCTATCGAGTGGGATTTCATACATAACTCCTTGGAATTCTTTTGTCCAAAAATTAGAAAGTGGATAACAATTCTTTACTTAAACGTTGAAAGTGGAGTAATGAACGCAGGCTTTATGACAAAGTACTTTAAAGTCTCACGTGGTGTTGGTCAAGATTGCCCCTTAAGCCCATTTATTTTTGTTATTGCAGCAGAACTCTTAGCTGCCAAAATTAGACAAAGCGAATTATGCAAAGGTAAAACAAGAAAGATAAAATTAAAAGAGATGTCCTCTACCAGCCGCTTTCAAAGGGTGGTTTGAATTTTCCTTGCTTTAAAACTATGATAAAAGCCCTTCGCCTAAGTTGGATCGGTAGGTTTTCAACATGTTCTGATGACACCTGGAAAGTAATTCCAAATTGTTACTTCGCAAAACTTGGTGGATTATTTTTTGTTTTAAAGTGTAACTACAATGTAAACAGTCTTGGTCAGAAACTACCCATCTTTTACAGGGATCTGCTAAATTATTTCGGTGATCTGCGAAATAAATTTGAAGATACCTACGGAAAAACGTTTATAATATGGAAAAACAAGGATATAACCATTGAAGGAAAGTCTTTTTTCTGGAAAACCTGGTCTGATAGAAACATTCACTATATTCAAGATATTCTAGACAGCAATGGGAATTTTCTTACTTTAGCTGCACTTAATAACAAGTATAAGGTAAATACAAACTTCTTGAGGTATCAACAAATTATTTCAGCTATACCAAGATGGTTAAAGAACAAGGCTTCGGAATCCGTATCTCCTTACGAATATCAGAACAGGAGGATGACGCTTTTCAGCTCTCAAAAGATAAATCTATATTTTTTTCGAAAATGCGTTGCAAAGACTACTATCGATTATTATTATATCTCTCAGTTAGTACGCGCGCTATGATTGGTCAATTTTGCGGTCCGTATTTTACAGTCCCAGTCCCAGCATCAGTCTAGCATCCGCTAACAAAAGTTGTTTTCTACATTAAAAATTATCCAGAGAAAACGTTTGGAGCTAAATGGGTTAACATGTCAAGTTACAAAAACTCTCTTCGATGAAATTAGCTATAACTTTAGCAAAAAACTGATTAGCCGCGAATCAAAAAGCATTGACAATTTTCTTGAGTATAAAGCTTACATGCTTATTGTTTTGGTATTTAGCTTTTAGGCTGTAAGTTGTAAAAACTCGAGTAACTTGGCAAATTCGTTCAACTTAAACAATTTAATTCAGCATTGAAAAAACAGTACCTTTCTTTGTAAGAAAACTTCTCTATGAAAAAAAAATAAGATTTATGGCGCGCTTGGGCCATAAATCGAGGAAAAAAAACTCGGTCCGTAACTTACGGTACGGACCTCGAACTCGGCTAATAAGAGGTATTTACTTGAAGAAAACAACACTGATTCGCCAACTGCAGTTAAAGGTTGGGCGAAGACTAATGACGAAATAGCGAAGAACTGGGAAAAGAGCATGAATACTATATACAAAACAACTTCAGATAACAAGCTTAGACAATTCTCTGTCAAACTATTGCACCGAATTCTGGTTACCAATAAAGAACTAAAACGCTATGGAAATGCAAATGATGATAGCTGTTTTGAATGTCATGAGTCAGACTCTATAGAACATACCGTCTTGGAATGTAGCTCAACTCAAAAGTTATATGATGGAATTTTAAATTGGTTTAACATGAAGCATAACATCAATATCGACCCTACATTGGAACAAATAATGTTAAACGTTTGCCATCTACCACCAGAGTCAGGTCCTCGTTCAAATAGAAAAATCTACTCCTGCAGCACGTGAAACATTATATCTACGCAAGTAAGTTCTTGAAAAGAAAACTCGACCTAGACGAATGCATCTCTAAACTAAAAGTAACATGGAAAATCAATAAAGCAGCCTAATCTTATCTGGATACGTTTCCTTTTAACTTCACCTTTCAAATTGAAACAATTGTCACCTAATTATTATTGCTATTATTATTACCAGTATATTGTGACAGTATCATCTCTACTACATGTACTCTTTTTCTTTAATACAGCAGCTCAGTAATGTAACTTAATGTAACTTGAAATGTAAAATTTTTTTTTTTGTCAATAAAGGTGTTATTAAAAAAAATACAAATGCTTAGGAGTCTGGGTAGATGAAAGACTTTCTTGGGGTACTCGCATTTCTGAGGTTGATGGTTAAGTTGCAAAAGTACTTGCCGCCCAAAGGAGGATATTACCGTATTCCCAGCGTGCTTTGGGTAAAATTCGGTGAATGACTTCCGGTGGAACCGAAGAACGCACGTATTTTAGACAAAGTTGTACATGGATTTCCTCGCCTTAATGTAAAGGCATGGAAAGAAAACAATGTGAACCTTATTCCTCTATTAATAATGTGCCAGGAAATGTTTTTCTTAAGGCGGAGTTGAGGCGTTGAAAAAAAATATCGTGGTATAGTTTAACTGTTGTCGTCCATGTCTGTTTGTAGTCATCGGTAATGCATATTTTAAATTGGATGGATCGATTTAAAAAGAGCGAGTCAAAAGTCAAATAACACCCAATTCCAGTCATTTAAGGTATAAACTTTCTCGAAAACCTAATTGACTCCAATTGACTCCAATTGACTCCACGATTTTATCCCAAATTTTGAAGTTTAAAGTGATCTATTTGGGCTATTTTGGCGGCTGTTTGTTTTTATTGGCGTTGAATTGAAAGTGACTACATCCGGCAAGCTCCAAGTGGCGCGTCGTTTGTGAGATCTATTTGCATTTGTGGACCGATTCTAATTTTATTTTGGTCACAGCAAAATATAAGATGAAATGAAGCTGAATGATTAGTGCTCGTACCATAGAAAAGTCAGAAAATAGCGAGAAAAGCGAAGATCGATTTTGAACTAAAAATAACATAACCGTAAACAAACACAGCACGACAGTCGCGTGCTGAGTGCTGAGTGTTTGTTGGTTGAAAATGACAGGCTGTGAACGAGGGTCAGATTGTTTGTATACTTTTTTAACACTTTGTGTAACAACGCCATTTCTTTCACGCCCCATCACGATATATAAAATTAAACCTAAAAGTTCAATTGGGCAAATAACCGCTTGGCCCTGTAGAACAGGATAAATTTAATTGCTTCAAGGTAGATACGCATCGAAACGCGTGTCTCGGTTGAAAAATTCTTTTAGATCGATTTTAATGTTGCATTAAAGACTTCAAATGCGAAACATTATTAAGCTTATTGTTGTTTACATTCGTTTACAACAAATTAAGTATTGTTATCGCTGGATTCACGCTGTTCTTGTTACGAAACGCATTCGTAACAAAGCATTACGTCACTAAGTTTACAGCTGATGGAAGGAGCGAAAGAGTGAGCGAATGAGTACGAGTGCTTATTTGCGTATCTGTCTCCGTTACCGATACCCCGTTCATTACGCATGCGCGTATTCACGGGTTAAAAACTAAACACGGGAGTAGATAGAGACGGGGGGTTCTGCAACGGGAGGAGGGGGAGTGGCTGACGTCTTGATCCCTAGAGGTGACGTCATGGGTTAAAAATAAGTAGAGGTGACATCATAATCTATTTTAGGTCAATGGGGAGTGATGACATCATAATCTATTTTAAGTCAATGGGGAGTCGAGATCGGGGGTTAGCTGACGTCATGATCCCTAGAGGTAAAGTCATGGGTTAAAAAAGGTAGAGGTGACATCATAATCTATTTTAAGTGAATGGGGAGTTGGGAATTAATGACATCATAAACTATTTTTAACTTGAGAGTCACTCTGGGGTAGAATGATGTAATGTGATTATTTTTAGATTGTTGACTAAATAATTTTTAGTGGTATAAAAGCAGACTTTTTTGTACTAGTTGTCACAGATTATTTTGAGTATAGAAGTAGAAATCATGGTTGGTGCACACCAAACTGGTGATTTGTTTGTGGATGAGATTGAACTCGAGGGTCAAATACTGCGAAACAAAATAGCAGATATTATAGAAGATGAATATGCAAGAGAAATTAATCGCTTAGTGTACGAAGAAGCAACATGCTGTTGTGAGGCGTGCCAGATGGATGACCTCTCGCAATTTCATCACGATTGTATGATGATGAAAGAGGATGAAATATGGGTTGTACATTATGAAGCGGCAAGGAAGCGCATTAATTTAAAGACAATATGGATGGATTTACAACAAAAAGTTCAAGAAAAACTTAATTTACAGCTGACAGAATCATGGCTAAAGTACTTGCTTCATCTTGCTACAATGGACAATACAAGTGCATTTTTATTGTATAAAAACTTTGAACGGAAGCAAGATGAGAGTGAAGACGAATGTCTGAGACTCTCGATGTTGTGATTATATGTAATAAAGTTGAATCAGTACTCACAAAGACAATGTTCTCTTCATGTGATACAGATTGATTGTTTTTAATAAAGTTAATGATATGAAAATTTGATTTTAGTTCATTATTCTTTAATGGTGTTTAGATAATAACTAACACTAATTACATGGAGTGATATTGAAAACGTTAACAAAGAGAAAATAAACTAACTCCAAAAACAAGGATTAAAAATACAACATTATATCTCGCAAACAATAGAAGTATAATAAGGTCCACCACTTGTGGAAAATTAAAATTTGCTATGTCCCGTTTGTCTCCTTTTGTCCTGATAGTCCTCGTTTTGTCCTTTTTGTCAGAACAAAATATTAGAATGAAATTACTTTACGGACGTAGCACGGATTCACTATAAGGCCGGATTGTAGTCCTGAAGCTTTTTTTGCCATTTTCGCTAGCAAAGGTTTCCTCTAAAAACGATTTTAGGTTTTGTTCATTCTCGTGTACGTAAATCCACTTTGTTTTACCGTTTGAATAATGTCGTAATTTAACTGACCAATTATTTCTTCCACACCAATAGCTATAGACTGTAGAACTCGGATGGGATTGTAAGGATTTCTGGAACTGGTATATATGATCAAATTATAGAAGTACAGCAGGGATACAGGAGTTTTCACTACCACCACCACCACCACCACAATTCTATTGTTTTTACCACCACCACCACAATTCTATTGTTTTCACCACCACCACCACAATTCTATTGTTTTCACCACCACCACCACCACCACAATTCTATTGTTTTCACCACCACCACCACCACGATTCTATTGTATTCACCACCACCGCCACCACAATTCTATTGTCACCACCACCACCACAATACAAAGTAAAACAAAGTGGATTTACGTACACGAGAATGAACAAAACCTAAAATCGTTTTTAGAGGAAACCTTTGCTAGCGAAAAAGGCAAAAAAGCTTCAGGACTACAGTCCGGCCTTATAGTGAATCCGTGCTACGTCCGTAAAGTAATTTCATTCTAATATTTTGTTCTTGATTTCCTTATCATTTGCGGAGTACATGGATTTGAGTTTTTATAAATAAAACAGCTTTTGTTGACATAATGATTTGATGTAACCTTAATGCGTTTTGTTATTATTAAATTTATTTGAACTTAAACAAAGTGTGGGTTTATTGTTTTAGCACGCTCATTAAGATAAATCCTGTGGGTATTAGCTAGGCTTGGCTGAAATCTCATTATGTCTTGACTCGTTGAACAAAGAGGTGTTAATTTCTCATGTAAATTCGGTCAAGTCTGTTAGCAAAATTTAAACTTGTTGAACAGATGTTTTTCATGCGTTCACGCTCGAACTCTTAACACAGATGAACACCTTTAACGAAAGGTTTAGCTTAAAAAGACAAGGGAAAAGGACAAAATAAGGACAAAAAGGACAAAACGAGGACTATCAGGACAAAAGGAGACAAACGGGACATAGCAAGTTTTAATTTCTCTCTTGTCGAGATCTCCTCACAACGCATCATAACCGTCGTAACCCAGATTC
The DNA here is from genome assembly GCA_024195265.1 of Dendrophyllia cribrosa. Classification (NCBI taxonomy): domain Eukaryota; kingdom Metazoa; phylum Cnidaria; class Anthozoa; order Scleractinia; family Dendrophylliidae; genus Dendrophyllia; species Dendrophyllia cribrosa. The sequence goes on along the minus strand of JAJLRJ010000003.1, from coordinate 22,122,637 downwards.
CTATATTTGTACGCGAGTTATTATATTATAGAGTTTTAAAGTCGTTAACGCTAATTCATTATAGATACTGAAAACAACTTTCTACAACCTAAATACCCTGAGACGTTCGATGCGCGCGAGCTCCACGCCCGTTCTCACTCGCGATCCCAGGAATCACACCGCTAAATATGGCGGTTTTGGCGCTTTTGGCATTTTTGGCCCGATTGGCCCTTATTTTCTTCTTCAATAAACCATAAATTTCGTGTTGCAAACAGTTTTGTTTATTTTTGATATGTTAAATTAGTTGGTAAACACAACGATAAGATTACTTAGCTTTATACATTCTCCGGTGAAATATTTTCCATATCACTGATTTCTTGTAGTTCGGCCGTTGTCTTCTGTAAAGCAAAAAATAATTCGAGATTAATTCAAGTTAAGATAAATCCTGTGCCTATTAGGCTTGGCTGAAATCTCACTTTCCACAAGTGGTGGACCTTATTATACTTCTATTGTTTGCGAGATATAATGTTGTATTTTTAATCCTTGTTTTTGGAGTTAGTTTATTTTCTCTTTGTTAACGTTTTCAATATCACTCCATGTAATTAGTGTTAGTTATTATCTAAACACCATTAAAGAATAATGAACTAAAATCAAATTTTCATATCATTAACTTTATTAAAAACAATCAATCTGTATCACATGAAGAGAACATTGTCTTTGTGAGTACTGATTCAACTTCATTACATATAATCACAGCATCGAGAGTCTCAGACATTCGTCTTCACTCTCATCTTGCTTCCGTTCAAAGTTTTTATACAATAAAAATGCACTTGTATTGTCCATTGTAGCAAGATGAAGCAAGTACTTTAGCCATGATTCTGTCAGCTGTAAATTAAGTTTTTCTTGAACTTTTTGTTGTAAATCCATCCATATTGTCTTTAAATTAATGCGCTTCCTTGCCGCTTCATAATGTACAACCCATATTTCATCCTCTTTCATCATCATACAATCGTGATGAAATTGCGAGAGGTCATCCATCTGGCACGCCTCACAACAGCATGTTGCTTCTTCGTACACTAAGCGATTAATTTCTCTTGCATATTCATCTTCTATAATATCTGCTATTTTGTTTCACAGTATTTGACCCTCGAGTTCAATCTCATCCACAAACAAATCACCAGTTTGGTGTGCACCAACCATGATTTCTACTTCTATACTCAAAATAATCTGTGACAACTAGTACAAAAAAGTCTGCTTTTATACCACTAAAAATTATTTAGTCAACAATCTAAAAATAATCACATTACATCATTCTACCCCAGAGTGACTCTCGAGTTAAAAATAGTTTATGATGTCATTAATTCCCAACTCCCCATTGACTTAAAATAGATTATGATGTCATCACTCCCCATTGACCTAAAATAGATTATGATGTCACCTCTACTTATTTTTAACCCATGACGTCACCTCTAGGGATCAAGACGTCAGCCACTCCCCCTCCTCCCGTTGCAGAACCCCCCGTCTCTATCTACTCCCGTGTTTAGTTTTTAACCCGTGAATACGCGCATGCGTAATGAACGGGGTATCGGTAACGGAGACAGATACGCAAATAAGCACTCGTACTCATTCGCTCACTCTTTCGCTCCTTCCATCAGCTGTAAACTTAGTGACGTAATGCTTTGTTACGAATGCGTTTCGTAACAAGAACAGCGTGAATCCAGCGATAACAATACTTAATTTGTTGTAAACGAATGTAAACAACAATAAGCTTAATAATGTTTCGCATTTGAAGTCTTTAATGCAACATTAAAATCGATCTAAAAGAATTTTTCAACCGAGACACGCGTTTCGATGCGTATCTACCTTGAAGCAATTAAATTTATCCTGTTCTACAGGGCCAAGCGGTTATTTGCCCAATTGAACTTTTAGGTTTAATTTTATATATCGTGATGGGGCGTGAAAGAAATGGCGTTGTTACACAAAGTGTTAAAAAAGTATACAAACAATCTGACCCTCGTTCACGGCCTGTCATTTTCAACCAACAAACACCACAAAGCCTTTACCACATCAGATATTATTTAATATCTTATGAAATTACAGCTAACGAAACAAAACTCGCGAAACAAATGACACCTCAACAACTAGTTAATCTTCTTTTAACTGACTAGTCACCGAGGCGGACTGTATTGTACATATTGAATATTCTAAACACGTAGTATATATGCCATGGACGCCGCAGAAGATCGCCACGCATCTTCTACACAACAGGGGCCTTAATGATTATCGCAACATGCTCTTAAAGGATTTGATCCTCTTTATGATAAACAGCATGCTTTGACAACGCAGCAGCTTGATAAGCTTATCTCGGCTGTGATGTCAGGATTATCACTTGAAGACATTCCTGGTCAACACAGTAAAAAAATCTGGTTTATTAACACACCAGAGATAGAGAAGAAAATAAACGGTATATGGCAAGAAGCTATCTTGAAGCTTCTTGTAGATTAGGGTTTACAATCCTTTCCTCTTTAGCCATTGCGGAACAACATTCCGCAATTTTTTTTTGCTTGTCATATCATGAAAATATCACACTACTGTAACAATTTCATATACAAATCATAACAGGCAGTCAACACCCAATTGAAGGTTTGTTTTCTTCTGTATTATCCATGATGGATGATACGCAACAGTTGAGTAACCATGACTGTGAAGTCTTCAAGACTTTTCTACAGATGAGGCAGACAGGCTTTAAACAAAAGAGTGCTGGTTGGGTGAAAGCCAGGCAAAACACCGTCGGTGGGTCAGAGATCTCTGCACTGACAGGCAAAACGCAGTTTGAGACCCCCAAAAGCCTCTCTTGAAGAAAGTGCAACCAATGAACTTGTTCAATACTACTGCATGCACTTGGGGCAATCTTTTTGAGCCCCTTGTGCGCCGATATTTTGAACTGAATTGAAACACTCTGTTTTAATCGTGGATTAGCGCTAATCGGCTTTTCAGGAACCGGGGCCAGATGGTTATTTCCTGGATAAAAATACCATAAAGCTGTTGGAATTCAAGTGTCGTTTAGTAGGCGGATCGCAACAAGTAGTGTTCCCCCCTACTATTCCGACCAACTACAAATGGGCCTTGCTTTTAGCGCAGAGAAAGTAAGCAAGGGCTTATTTGTAGATGCTTACTTCAGAATGTGCTCTCTAAAAGAATTATGCACGCCAAGTATGGTTCATAACCCGAGCTTCAATGGAGGAAGGATTTACGCCACAAAAAACAAGCAAACCACTGGTATGGGGGGGGGGGGGGGTTGTTACCTTTTTAGGAGGTCACAAAACCCCAGGCAAATACGGCTCATTGACCTTTCGTTTGTTGACAAAACGAAATTTGAGAAAATAATGCTCCGCATTTTCGGGAAGGACACCTAGTGCTCATATGGTAAAGTTAGGCTGGGGTTTTTTTAATGTGATTTACAGGATGAGTGTCGGCGGCTGCGTTCTACGCAACGAGCATTCAAGAGCGCAAATCTGGATAACATTGATGAAGTCCGCCCTTCAGGATACTTTGCGTGGAAGCTTCTTGATTTGAAAGAAATTCTGGTCAGAAAAAAACCGAATTTCTTGAAAAGCATTCAAAAAAAGGTAGAAATCTTTCATAGGAAGCTTTTAGTACAAAAATACGCACAATCCAACTAAGGCTGCAATTGGTGGCGAAGACGATTTCTCAACTGAAGCTGCAGTTGGCGACGACAGTGAGCTTATGGCGGCCTTCTTTCAGAAAGAGATTGATAAATATCCCGAAGAAGATTTCTGAGGGATGTATTGACGAAGCTGATAGGCGCTTATTGAACGAAAAATATCCTATAAATAAAGATGAGCAACTGTCTTTACAAGTGTGAGACCTGTACAGAACTTAAATTGGCAGTCAATACGGCCGAGCTACGCATTGGTTGTCTGTTGGCAGAGCGTGCAGAGCTCAATTCGGCAATCAAGAAGATTGAGCGGCGTATAGACTGTATGATATCAGATTACACGCTCATAATCCGCCAAAAGAACAAGTAATATGGCTGTAAGTTTGATATTTGCTCGAACTGCAAAGTGACAATATACTTTGACGATATCCTATCGGAACTTGTTTGCCCCCAATGCGGGCTTTACAAGCCTGTTGATGGCATAGGCATCACTATTTTTATCTACAAGCCGAAAATAATACCGCAAACGTGTAGATATCAACTAGAAAAGAAAATCAAAGATCTGTTTGGATTCCAGATCTATATAAGAGACATTGTAAAACGGGCCACCGACGTCTACCGATCTTTTCGACATCTAACACCACCCAAACATGGCGATTTCAATTGTGCACTCTCGCCTAAAGATAAAACAGGTGGAAATCCTGTCACAAGAAAAGGTCAGTCATTAAAGAAATTAGAAAGTTTTGTAATTCATACAATCTTTGTGACATTTGGCGAACTTTAAACCCAGACTTGTCTCGTTTCACTTGGAGAAACAAATCCTAAAAAATACAAAGCCGTTTAGATTACTTTTTAATTTCAAAAGAATTTCGTACCCTTGCAAATATAAAATGTGAAATTATTCTGGCACCCGAAAGTGATCATTCAGCCGTTTCAATTCATCTACAATCCGATGTCTCAGCTCAGAAGAAAGGTCCAGGCTTTTGGAAGTTTAATATCTCACTTTTTGAGGACGAAAAATATATTGCAGCTTTACGAGAAAATCTTCTTGATTTTAAATTCAAATACAATAATATTACAAACTTAGGTTTGAGATGGGATCTTATAATAATGGAATGGGATCTTATAATAATGGAAATTAGAGGTTTCACAGTTAAATACTCTAAAAGAAAGGCAAAAATATTTAGGGACAAGGAAAAAGCCATACAAGCAAAAGTAGACAAGTTACAAGCACAAGCCGAGAAACATTCACACAATAAAAACTCCATACTTGAACTTGAAATTGAAAAATCTCGTCTTAAAATAATAATGACACATAGAACGAAAGGTGCAATTTTGAGAAGTAAAGTAAGATGGTACGAACAAGGTGAACGCAATACGAAATACTTTTACGGCCTAGAAAAACGAAATCACGCCAAGAAGACAGTGACAAGATTAAAATTAGCTGAAAACGTTTACACTGATGATCAATTCAAAATTCTAGAAGAGGAAAAACGTTTTTATGAATCTCTTTACAAATCAAAGGTCACAAATACTGAATCTGAATTCAAAGAATCAGCTTTCTTCAACCCAGAAAACATAACCACTTTAAATGAGGAAGAAATCATTCTCGTCCCCAGAGCTCCACGGTTTTTTTTTCAATTGCGTCTCGTGTAGCTCTGGTAACGGAAATAAATTTGAATTTTTTGATTGGCCGTTTAAAAATGAATGCGCAACAAGGTAAAAAATTTTACCTTTCTACGCATAAGGTTTTACTTCCGGTTGAATTTCAAATGTTGACTATGACGACTACATCAACAAAACCAACGTTTTAATTTCAACGCATTCAACGACCAATGTCACCCAGTTTTGTTTGGTTTAGCAGGTAAAGATACGGCTGCTAAATTTCAAAGTATAACGGGATCTGATAGTCGCTAAATATGAGCGATTCGTTTCCGAATATAATCAGTATGTGTCTTGGAAGACGAAGCTATAAGCGGCCACGAATATTAAAGAAGTGTGTTGCTTGCTACAGGGACGAGTAAAGAGTGGCAGAAATCCCGAAGAAAGCCCAAGGGTGAAAAGAAATATTACCACTAGGTTACCCATTTTAAACTAACAACAATACAACAACGCTATTAGCACTCTCGTATTAAGCAAGTTATATTTTCTTTATTAGGTAGTACTCTTTGCTACAACTTGAAATACAAATCTAGGGAAACGAAGGTCACTTGAAGCCCAATTAAAATAACATAAAACGAATGCAAAACAAAAATTCCTCGATATTTCTTTACCACTTTTCGATGAAATAAGCCTAATCAATGACCACAGCGTGTTCATCAACAAACTCAGCTGTCCCATCAACTGATTTGGTGGGATATGATAACGTTCAGTGGCGAAACATAAATACACAGCTCCCAAACGAAAGAAATCGGTTGACTTGTCGAGGATTTTGTAAAACCAGTTGGACAAAATACAAAGACAATATTTCTTCTTAATAACAGCAGCACGTAAAGCTTTTCTTCTTTCTTTTTCAGCGCGATGTTTTCCTGTAGTTGTACAGTCCTTTCGAACGCCATTTCCACACACACAACATCCTCGTCTCCAGAGCTCAACCAAACGAAACGAGAGCTCTGGGGACGAGAATGCATACACGAAAGGTTTTATTATTTCCGGTTTCTGGTACTGAGCAAGCGCAATAGTACATTAATGCATTAGGCATGCGCTAACGGATGTCGTGGATTTTACGACATCCGGAAGGCTTTGGTCCCAGAGCCTTCGTTTTTTCCGCTGACCAAACGAAACGAGGGCTATGGGGACGAGAATGGGAAGAAATGAATTCTCGTGAAGGCCAAATCACCGTAGAAGAATGCTTTAACGCACAAAAAGATTTCAAAAAACATAAAACACCTGGTACCGATGGTTTTCCTGTTGAATTCTATCACTTTTTTTGGCCTGAAATCAGCAAAGAAATGACAGATAGTTTCAACTTTGCCTTTCAATCGGGATGCTCGCTTATTCCAAAAAAGTCCAAAGACACAACTATTTTAGAAAATGTAAGGCCTATATCACTCCTTAATGTCGATTGCAAAATCCTTACTAAAGCCATAGCAAAACGACTTGAAAAAGTGCTCCCTAACATTATAAATCCTGACCAAACCGGTTATGTGAAAGGCCGTTACATTGGTGAAAACATTCGGCTTATTCAGGACATAATACAATACACTAACCAGACAAACAAGAAAGGCATTGCAATATTTCTCGATTATAAAAAAGCATTTGATTTGATTGAATGGCCATACATTAACGCCGCTCTTAAATCTTTCAATTTTGGACCTGACATTATAAACTGGTTTAACATATTTTACAACAATGTTTCTAGTTGCGTTTTAAATAATGGGCATGCCTCGAATTTCTTCTCTTTGCAACGTGGTGTTCGACAAGGTTGCTCTTTATTGGGTCTCCTATTTGTCCTGGGGATTGAACTTCTAGCGAGAGCTTTAAAATATAATGGATCCATAAAAGGCATCAAAGTAGATAATCAAGAAATAAAAGTATCACAATACGCCGATGATACCACTGTCTTTGTCCGCGACCGAGAATCCGTTTCCGAACTACTTAAATTTCTAAATGATTTCAACACTCTTTCTGGTCTAGAAATACACCTTTTGCCATTCATTACCGCAAAATATACAATCATTTTAGCCAAACTTATGAACATATGCGCCAATATACGTTCATTCAAGTGAATGTTCAGTCATTTGAACTAAAACAACATTCATTAACGATTTTTACATAATCAAGTGCATTCAATTGCATTTTTCGGACAATCATTAGCGCGAAAAGACATTTACGGATGTGAAATAGATTTTCATTTGCGCGTTGATGCATTTCAATAACATCCACGCGAAATCAATTGCACGATTGGTCAATCAATAACGTGGATGTGATATTCAATAACATTTTTTATTACAACCGTGCAAACAATAGCATTTATAGACAATCATTTGAGTGCTCCTAACAAACGTTACCGCGTCCGTACAAACACGTTCATGACATTCAACTGCCAAAAATCTATTTTCAATCACAAAAAAGCTTTTTCATCGGAATTTTCACATAGTTTCGTTGTACGAATTCTTGACAGGAGGTTATCCAACCATTTTCTCGCCTTAAATTTACATATTAAAAACATGAATCTTGCACAGGATCATTCTGTTCGATAACGTATCTGTGCACACCTCCACAGAATCTTTGCTTTGAACAAACCATGCCACGCCACGATTTCTTCTTAATTTCAAATAAATTAAAACAATGTATCACTAAAACGAGCATTAGACTACCCGTACGTTCAGATCACAAAGCTGTTGGTCTACAGTTGAAACTTAGTGTAGAAAAGCTGAGAGGCCCAGGAACGTGGAAGTTTAATAACACATTATTAGAAGATGAAGAGTATCTTGAAAAAATCCATCGAGAATTTAATCACATTAAGTTAAAATATGAAGAAGTTAAAAATCCCCAGCTTCTCTGGGAATTAATCAAAATGGTAATAAGGAGTCTTACGATAAAATTTTCTAAGCAAAAAACATCCGGATTAGACAAAGAGAGAGAGAAGTGCAAGAATCTTTAAATCTCCTAGATAATAGATGATGTGATTTTGGTATTGATTCGGTAGAACTGGATAATTACACTAAGCTAAAAGAAGAACTCGAGGAAATTTACAAAATTAAGGGAGAACGATCCATCTTTCGTTGTAAGGTAAGATGGAATGAGCAAGGAGAAAAACCTACTAAATATTTTTTTAATCTTGAAAAGCGGAATTATAATAGGAAGATTATTGCTGAGTTAAAAGTCGAGGATGATAAAATTTTAGTAGATGAAAAAGAGATTTTAAATCGAATCCAACTTTTTTATGAAAAGTTGTATACATCTAAAGACCTGTTGGATGAAGATAAATTTAATGAATTTATAGAAGACCTAGATATACCTCGGTTAACAGACGAACAACGTGAAAGTGTAGAACATCCAGTTACTAAAGAAGAGTGTAAGGAAATTCTAAAAACGTTTAATTCTAATAAGACTCCTGGCTGTGATGGATTTACAAAAGAGCTCTATGAAACCTTTTTTGATATTATAGGCGAGGATCTAATGAATAGTTATAATGCAGCCTTTGATATAGGTGAGTTATCAATTTCGCAAAGGAGAGGTGTTATTACCCTCATCCCCAAAGATGATGAATATCTTCTCACACTTGAAAATTGGAGGCCTATAACACTTCTAAATATGGATTACAAAATAATAGCAAAAGTAATTGCAAAGAGAATAGAAACTCTTCTACCTGTGTTAATCCATGAAGACCAAACAGGTTTTTTGTTAAAGATCGATTTATCGGTGAGAATGTCCGACTTATACAGGATGTGATGGACTATTTGGATAATTGTAATAGAACTGGTATAATGGTTGCTATAGATTTTAAGAGCCTGTCTCTGTAAAAGCGGTCCGGTCGCTTCAGAGTCGCAAAATAGAATCGCTTGATTGTTTGTGTGGAGAAAGTACATCATGCCAAAGCATCAAAACCACAATTATTTTGTCTCTTACTTTTTATTTGTTTCTGTCAGGTCAAAACATAAATTCTCCCAATGATCAGTCACAAATGACTGAAATCTGATACGATTTTTAGTAATTTTTGAGCCAATGACGCACGGCAAAGAAGGTATTTATTGCTAAAAATTTTACATAGCAATCTAAATATTTTCCTATATTGTGTGTTGTACAAGTTTGAAAAAATTTGAAACTAAATTGTCTTTGTACTATAACGCAATGTATCCCCATTTGAGCATCTGAGCGTCGCAACCAAAAATATTGTCATTTTGCAAACCAATTTTCTCAGCTGGCAGATGAAATTAGACGATGGCGGTAGTACCACTGAAAAGCAGAGTTGTTGTTCTCTAAGAATATGAAATTAAATGTTGTCTATAACTTCTTGTCGTGCAATAAAAGAGTAGTCAATCTTCTCTATTTTGGGTAATTTTAGCCGAGCTGTATGTTGCCACAGGACAACCAGGAATTTATAACAATGTTTATAAACCTGTAACCGAGCCAAAAACCTTCTTATACACACGGCACTTATGTCAAAGAACATGATGCAAAACTCAAATAGTGCTAAAAATTATTTATTTGAGAATTTGGAGCCATAAACGATCACACTTTGAATTTTAGTACAGGTAAGTGACGTACGCTATTGCTTCCATGATCGTAATTAATCAGCTGAATTTGTACTTCATCTAAGGCCTTGCAATGTTATGAGTATGGCATTTTATTTCCTTCTTAAGCTTTGCTTGTTGCTGTAACAACTATTTTTGTCAAAAGATTCTGAGATTCTGAGATTTGGCTTCTCTTCTGGCAAAGTTTGCCAGAAGAGAAGCCAAGTACACGAAGTACAGAACCATACAGCCAGTGAACAAGAAGATAACTCTGACTCGGACTATGATATGTTCCTGGGATCACTTGAGGTAGACAGCGTAAACAACAGCGACCGCAGTAAAATCTTCACAACAGTTGAGATTACTGCTAAGCCCTACCACAAGAAAACTACCTCGATAGTATGCAAAATAGACACGGGCGCAGAGACTAATGTATTATCTAAGACTGAGTTTGACAAGATCATTGCCTCACCTAGTGACAAAGCACTTGGACCACCCCAAATCCTCACAGCTTATGGTGGCCAAAAGATTGAATGCATGGGTACCTGTCAGCTATTTATCCATCACAAAGACGGGATAAAGGAAGTGACCTTCACAGTAACCAATGTACAAGGCCCCGCCATGCTAGGATGTAAGACATGCGAGGAACTCGGATTTGTCACCATTAACTGCAGCATAGAGAACACCCCACCGCTAACCAAGGAAACCCTCCTAAGCAGCTACCCGGACCGCTTTGAAGGACTAGGAACATTTAAGGCCATGAAACCTTACCATATTACGCTTGACCCGGCAGCAGAACCAGTCATACACCCACCGCGGTCAGTCCCAGTGCATCGTAAAGACCTTTACCGTAAGGAGCTAGACGACATGCTGAATCTCGGTGTCATCGCACCTGTTGACAGGCCCACCGACTGGGTCAACAGTATTGTGTTGAGCGAGACAAAAAACGGCAAAGGAGAAGTCACAAAGATCAGAGTCTGTTTAGACCCCCGTGACCTGAATAAATGGGCCAAAAGGGAACATTATCGTTCAAAGACAGTTGATGAGGTGGTGACCGAGCTCAACGGCGCCAAATTCTTTACCATTGTCGACGCAAAAATGGGGTACTGGCACGTACCACTCGACGAAGAGAGCTCCTACCTCACAACCTTCAGCACACCATTCGGCCGATATCGCTTCAAACGTCTCCCGTTTGGCCTTGTTGTTTCACAGGACGTGTTTCAAAAGCAGCTCGACACAACATTCGAAGGCCTCGATGGCGTCACCGGTATCGCTGACGACACATTTGTGTATGGATCGTCTGAAGTTGAGCATGACAGAAACCTGACCAAACTCATGGAAAGAGCACAACAGAAGGGCGTGGTCTTCAACAAAGACAAAGTGCAGTTCAAGTGTAAGGAAGTCAGCTTCTTCGGACACACCTGGACGCCACAAGGAATCAAACCTGACAACAAGAAAGTATCAGCAATCCTAGACATGAAACCGCCTGAGGATGTCAAGAGCCTACAGAGTTTTCTCGGCTTAGTCAATTATCTGACGAGATATTCCGGACGCCTAGCTACCCTGTCAGCACCACTGAGGGACCTAACCAAGAAAGACACAGCGTACTCCTGAGGACCTGAGCATGACCAAGCCTTCTCCGAGGTCAAGAAAGCAGTCTCATCACTCAGCGTACTTAGGTACTTCGACCCGCATGCAGAAACCGTCATTGAAACTGACGCCTCGCTGAAAGGATTAGGCGCTGTACTACTACAAGACGGACAGCCTGTCTGCTTTGCCTCCAAAGCCCTCACCGAGACCGAACAGCGATACAGTAACATTGAACGTGAGGCACTCGGTGTCGTCTGGGGACTCGAAAGGTTCCATTACTTCATCCACGGCAAGTCCTGCACTATCCACACCGATCACGAGCCACTCGAGACGATCTTCAAGAAGAAACTAAGCAGCTGCCCTGCGAGATAACAGAGGTTTGTACTACGAGCTCTGAAGTACGACGTTATCATGAAGTATGTAAAGGGAGCCGAAGTACCCATCGCCGATGCCCTCTCCAGAGTATCACCAACTTCACCCGAAGGAGAATTCCCACAGTTAGACGTCCATCAGATCACAAAGAATCTCTCAGCATCACCGATAAAGCTTCAACAGATTCGCAACGAGACAGCCAACGACCCAACGTTAAGCAAGCTCCGTGATGTGTTACATGAAGGATGGCCTGCGACCAGGGGGGAATGCCCTAAAGCACTCCACAACTACTGGAACTTCCGCGAGGAACTCACCATTGAGGACGGACTCATCCTGAAGCAAGAGCGGATAGTCATGCCTACTACGCTCAGGCATGACACTCTAAACACCATCCACCACGGACATCTTGGACAGGAGAAGTGCCTTCTACGAGCCAGATCAACGGTTTTTTGGCCAGGCATCACCGAAGATGTCACCAACCTAGTCCAAAACTGTGCCACCTGCCAAGCACATAAAAGAAAACAACAGAAGCAGCAAATCCTACAGCCTGAACCACCCTGCTACTCATGGCAGATACTTAGCTCAGATCTGTTTGAGTTCAAAGGAAACCAATACCTCCTGGTATCTGACAAGTACAGCAAGTTTTCAATCGTTAGGAAGCTCACCAGCACTACTTTCCGTGCTATCATCAACCACCTGAAAAGCATCTTCGCTGAACATGGGATACCAGAACAGCTTACCGCAGACAACGGTCCTCAGTATGCATCACAGGAATTCCGCGACTTCACGCAGACCTATGGAGTAGAACATGTCACCAGCTTCCCAATGTACCCCCAGTCGAATGGCTCTGCAGAATGCATGGTTCAGACAGTAGAAAATATCCTCAAGAAATGTGATGAAGAAGGAGAAGACCCCTATCTTGGACTACTATCCTACCGTACGACACCTGTCAACAGCAACTTGAAATCTCCAGCAGAACTGCTGAACAACCGTAAGTTCAGGACCACTCTACCAATGTCCAAACGTGTACGTGTCAGCGACGCTACCAGTAAGACAAAGGAAGAGCTGTACCAGCGACAAAAGCTACAAGCATTCTACTACAACAAGACTGCTGGACCGACACTACAACCATTCCAACCAGGTCAACCAATCAACATCTATGACCACCACACCCAGAGATGGGAACGAGGAACAGTTATCAGACCTGCGAAGGAACCAAGATCCTTCATCATTAAGAACGACCGAACAGAAGGTGTCTACCGTCGCACTCGATCACAGTTAAAACCCAGACCTGAGGTAAAGGACGACAGCATTAATGAACCACCACCAACTACTCCTGTGACAACAGCATCGCAAGATAACTCAGCTACCGCACCTAAGGACGGACAAGCCTATACAACAAGATCTGGGCGCGCTTCAAAACCTCCAGACAGACTAGACATTTAAAATACGTGAACACTTGAACTGTGTTGAACACTACCGTTGGAGATTAGTCATGAACACTATCATAAGTTATGCATATCATTCTTTATATTATCGTTATGAATTGTTTTGTTTAAAAGAGGGGAGATGTAACAGTATCTAATCTTGCATGATTGTATGTAACGTAATGATTCTTCTATGTCACGCGTGTTGACTACGTCACGTGTAATTTATTGCATGCAGTACTTTTACTCGAGCATGTGCTTTTGTAGTAATGGCTGAATAAACTACTTGAGTTGAACTACATTCTGCACGTCAAACAGGCGCGAAGGTGGATTATACTTTTGTAACTTCCTGCTGCGAATACAAGAAAAAATTGAAATAATGAAAGAAATTGCAATTGCAAAGAAATGCTTGTCTACGTTTCGCCGAAAGTGGACAGTTCTTCTGTAATTTATATTAGTAAATTTATTAATGTAATCGTACGTCTGTGTAGTCCGTATAGTATCATTGTAAGGCTGTGATGTAAATAATGTACTGTTTCAAATAAAGTTGTTCATTATGAAAAAAAAAACACCCAAACAAAGGCTACGTATGAAGTACTTACTGCCAAAAATACTAGATCTAATCCTTCCCAAATCATGTCAAGCACGTGATATAATGAAACGAAACCCGACTTTTCGGAGAGTAGTGCAGTACACAAAAACATGTCAGGAAAGTGATAGGATCTGAAATCTGTTTCTTAGAAAGAGTAACCTACACATAGAATGTCACGAGGCGCCGCACACTTGACGTTCTTTTACTAGATAAAGCGAGAAACCTGAGTTTAGAGTTTCTCAGATCTAATCGAAATCTAACCTGGATCCTACATCCAGATTGTCTAACTTTTTTGGAGCTCTTATTTCATCTCTTTCTTAACTTGGCTTCTTATTTCCTCTACATCCTCTACATCAGGCCGCTGTGGCTGCTGTGGCTGGTCTGAGTTCTTGCTGCCGCCAGAGCGAATAGAGGTTTTCAGCTCGTGATACTTTTGCCTTTCGCAAAGAATGAGGCTAAGCTCACCATCTGTGATTTTATTGTCACTGAGGGCCTTTGTGACCAAGTCACAAACCATGTTGTGTTTAGCAATGGCGAGCGTAAGTATCTGTTCATGCTTCGTTAGCTTGGTTTGAAGCTTTTTGCTGAGTGCAGTCAAATCAGTAGACGAAATGCCAGTCAAGGCAGCGACATTGCCAAGAGGTATGGCGACGAAAGCACCAATACCAGAGACTGCTGTTGCTATTCCGGCTGTAGAAAGCAAAGCAGTTAAAGAGCCCAAGCCGATAGCAGAGCCGTGGGCAATGATAAATGCTTTCTTATATTTTTAGGGGGGCTTCAGTGTGACTGTATTCAGGAGCTGATGGTGGTATAACGTTTTACAGAAAGCCGTAAAAACCTAGAACAAAAAATCATCTTTCAAATCGGCACTCTCAAACCCCACGGAATCAACGAACGCTTTTCATTCAACTAATTTACATTTGTTTTTCACGTCACCAAATTTCCACCAATAGCGTAGCTCCACAGCTTACTATATAAAACCACACACTACCCGCAATTCCTTGATTCGCTCCGACGAAGGGCTAGCGCTCGAAACGTCAGCCATTTGAATCTTTTTACGGTGGTCAATTTACCTTATCGACTCAGTCGATAAAACTAAATTCTCGTGCCTATATAAAGAGTTCTCCTAATCTATGTCCACCTCAAATACAAGCGGAAACTTACCGAAATCAAAGAGCTCGCATTTATCGTCGCGAACAGATATGGTCAGGCTATTTACGTATTCGCCCGTTGAAGCTTCGCGCAAGACATGCTGTGGAGACGATTGGTAGTGAACTTTCTCAAACGGTTTTCCTCTGATGTCAAATCGAGCGAAGACGCTTGAGGGTTTTCCGTTGAGTAAGTTTTACTTTTTGTCAACCAGATCGCAGTGAATAAAGTATGTGCTAGGTGAGTTGAATTTTTTTACGACAATACGAGGGAATATTTGACTGTCTATATCAAATAACAATCAGTCTCATCATCATCATCATGTCGAGCGCACTCGGATTCCAGAAATGACCCTCCTCCAACCATTGGTGTCCTCCATCACTTCGGGGAGCGCCTCTCTCGCTAGTCCTGAATCATCCTCTAGCTGGTCAATATAGGTCTTGGCTGGACGTCCCCTAGATCTCTTACCATGTGATGGCTCCCAGAATAGCAGTTGGGAAACTACCTCTTTCTTACTCCTCCAACAATGTCCGCTAAATCTCAGCCTTCTCATGCGTAGTGTAGTCGATACAGGTGGAATATCGCCATAGAGCTGCTTGTTTGTGATATGGTCTCTCCAACTGACATTTAGTGCAGCCCTGAGCATCTTTGTGTAACAACCATCTAATCGCTGTTCAAGAGCTTTAGTCAGTGTCCAACTCTCGGCACTGTACAGAAGAACACTTTCGACAGTTGCCCTGAAGAATCTTAGCTTGAGATTCCTAGTAAGGTCGGATTTCCAAATCGGCTCCATTTTGTTTAAAGCAGCCCAGGCCTTCGCTTTCCTTATCATCAGATCTTTGGCGCTATGGCTAATCCATGATCCCAGATATTGGAAGTCTGTTTTTTGCTTTAGTTGGTGGTTATTTAAAGAGCTCAGACTCCCTTGTTGGTTATACAGCATAAACTCTGTCTTTGATTCATTGATATGTAGCCCAATTTCTCTAGCAGCTCTTTCCACCCTGATCAGTAGCTCTTGGGCATCCTGGATGTTATTCGAAATCAGTGCTATGTCATCTGCAAAATCTGTATCTGTGATTTTCACTTCTGGGTGTCGTCTACTCTTCCGTTCTGTTAGAGTAAACCCAAGATCTTCTATTCCCTCAATTGCTATTCTCATTGCATAGTCAAGGACTATTATAAACAGATAAGGTGCCAACGTATCTCCCTGCAACACCCCTGCTAGTATTGGGAAGAAATCAGTTGCTCCATCTGGAGATAGTACCTGTGCTTCAGTGTTACTGTACATTAGTGCTATGGCTGTCACAATTGAGTCAGGGATTCCATATGCTTTCAGTATTTGTAGCATCTTTTGTCGATTGATGGTATCAAAGGCTTTCTTGAAGTCTACAAATATTAGAACTGCTGGTAGGTTCTTAGCCTTTACGCCCTCTATCAGTCTTCGTAATGCCAGAATCTGGGCAACTGTTGACCTTCCGGGTCGAAAACCATTCTGGTTCATACGTAGTATGGGGTCGACATGAGGCCGGATTCTATTTAATAACATTCTGTTGTATACTTTGGCTGCAATTGGCATTAGGCTTATGCCGCGGTAGTTTTGGGGGACACTCAAGTCACCTTTTTTTGGAATTGGTATGATCGCACTCTTAGACCATATCGTTGGTTTGTCTCCGCTAAGCATTTTGTTGCAGACTTCTAACAGTTGTTCATCTAATGCACCGCTTTTCCAGACTTCGGCAGGTATGTTATCCAGTCCTGAAGCTTTGTTGTTTGGTAGGGCATCGATGCTGCTCCTTAACTCAACCATTGTGAATTCACCGGTTTCGATTGGTAAATAGTCCTCCGGCTCAGTAATTTTACGAGCTGGTTCGTCGTCTACTGTAGGTGGTTGCCCAAGTAGTTCGGAGAAATGTGCCTCCCATTTCTCTACCCTCTCTCCTGGGCTATCTGCTTTTAAACGCCCTTTGTTGCTATTTTTCCTTCCTGTTACCTCATTTACTGTGGCCCATGCCTTCTTAGATTGTTGCTGGACAGTTGCCCCTTCTATGTCAGCAATCTTCCTGTTTACGAATTCCTCCTGACTATTTCTATATGCTTCCTTCAGATTTTCCTTTGTTTCCTGTAATCTTATCTTATTCTGGGCAGTCGGTGCAACAATGCTAGTTTGGTATACCAATTTCAGATCTAATCGCTTGGCAATTACCTCTGCATTTTCCCATGGCACCCTCTCGGTAATCTTGTTCTTTGTTGGTACATGCTCAGCAGCAGCTTCATCGTGGCTTCTCATTACGGAAGTATATAATGCCTCAGCAGTGTCTGAATCTTCATTTTCATAGAGAACATCAAATCGATTTCGCACTTCAATTGCATATGCCTGTTTGATAGCATCGTCAACCCTGAATTTATTCCAATCATACTGCACTTTTCTGCTCTTCTCGAATTTATTAGCTCTTAAACTCAATTCCACTTTGGCCGATACCATTCTGTGATCTGTTGTAATTGTAATTAAATTATATGCCTGGCAATCCTTAGCACTGTTACGCCATTTCTTGTTGATAAGAATATAGTCAAGTTGTGATTTGCTTCCATTTGGATAGGTAAAGGTCCATAGTTTGCTCTTATGCTTTTGGAAGCGGGTGTTCAGCGCTATCATTTCACATTCCTCCAGTAAGTCAAGTAAAAGCCTACCATTCCTGTTTGTTACTTGTCCATAGGTATATCCTTTACTTTCCAATGAATCCATCTTTGCATTCATATCCCCTCCTATTATCTTGACATTGTGCTTTGGTATATCTCTTGTTAATCCCGCCAGCACGTCATAGAAACCTGCTGCTTCATCATCTGACGAACAGTTTGTTGGACTGTAACAGCATACAATAGTTGTTTCAGGATTGCCGTTAAATGTGACCACCATTATCCGTGGGTTGATAGTTTCGATGCTTTTCACTGACTTGTTGGCATGTGGACTTAACAACATACCAACGCCTCCAACAGATGCATTTGCCGCATTTTTGGTGCAAGAACTGGTGACCATTGTCCATCCCTTCCCCATGTCCTTAAATTGAATATCCGTACCTCCATGATGTATCCGATGCTCCTGTATACACAGTACATCAATCCTGTCTCATATGTCTCAGTCTCATATGATTGGTCAAACCTATTAGATGTTTACTTTTTGTGTTCAAAAATACTATCGCACCCTGAGCTGTATATGCGTTTACAAGAAATTCCACATTCTGTTCTGTGAATTTCTTATTGTCGTTGCCAGGCTCTTAGGAGTGTAATAATCGGGCTCAATAACCACGATAGTTGGTTTGTCATTCGAGCCAGTTGCCTTGACTGATATTTCGGTTCTTTGTTTCAGATTGTGCCACGAATTGTATAGCGAGCACGAAAGCAGGCGTATGTAGTTTGGTTTTGTGATCGGTTGATCAAAGTAGACAGTGTGTCCGTTAGAGGGCGCGACAATAGTAAGCACAACCATGGTATATAAGAAGAATTTTAGAAACCCATAATATAGACATGAATTAAAACACGGACGTCTGGAAGGATAGGTAAGCCTTTAAATCTGGTATTGATTGGATGAGATCGGCTGAAGCAGCAAGACTCTCAAAGGCTGCCAAGACCAAAGCAATCTCGGACTTCAGAAAGCGTTTCCCGAACGCTGATATGTCTAGATTCAGAGTACAAGTGAATTTTAACGAAAACAACAATGCCACTGGTGGAGTGTTTTTCCCAGAGAGCACAGATTCATGGGCGGACGTTCTAAAAATGGATCGCAAGGATTGGACTCAAGCCATGAAAGACGCTTTGGGATTGCATCAAGACGGTGGTTTCCCATTTCAGCTGTCAGAGAATAATAGTCCCACAAAGCCAATCCCAGCTGTCGATTTTTCTGAAAAGATACAGTCAAGCGTTGGCTATGTCTTGAACAAAGGGCAAAGGATTTACGTCACACCGACAGAGTTCTTCACCACCAAGTTCAGACAGATTTTCAAAGAAACGCAGATTCAATTTACATCCGCGAAATACGGAAGAAAGTGGCTTGGTGGACCCCACATGAGCTTCTGGCCACAGCAGCTAAACTTCGCCCTGTGGTGCGCAACAACAGGCTCTGGAATCTCTCGTGAGATACTATTCTCCTCAACATCTAATTTAGATCTCAGCCCACAGCTGCGGTCTTTTTATCTGTTCCACGTCTACTTCACAGTCAGGCGTATATTATACGAGATGGGCGGAATCCAGAGTATGAGCGCTTTGCCAGACGACCCCACATTTAATCAGAAAAATAACCCCTATGATATTCCATCGTATAAAAGGATCTGCGCGAAATTTAACGTTGATCCAAGCGCAGATTTTCGCTTCACATATGGCAAAAACAGCGGTCTGGGCAACGTGTATGTCTGGATCTCAGGTGAGGTGACCCTGACCTTGCAAGATTCACGGATGAAGGTGGGGGAATGGAACTAGCCAACCGCATATATTTCGTACGAAATGATCAAGGTGTAGACAGATAGTTCGAGTATTTTGTGCCAGATTTCGCACAAAGCCTCACACAAGAAGGACTCTCACGTATTAATCAGTCAATAGAGGCCTTTGTGTACTGTGTTTTAGGTGCACAGGCCAACACCCTCAGCAGCATTCTGGAAAATGGCGGAAAGGCTAAGGAGACTCAGAGTGAGTTCCTTCTCCTTCTCGAAGACACCATCAGAACGCCAGACATTTCAAAGAGCGTGCAAAGATACCAGCATTCCATCGCCGAGACAAAAGTTGCGCTTGGACTTTGCAACAGCTACTGGGACCTGGCTCATGTCATCGCGCATGGTTATAAACACAGAGAGCACTGTGTGCTTCAACAATCTGTTAGAGCAGGCAACGAAAGGTATGAAACTTGGCGTGAATAACGGCATAAATCAGGGCACAAAAAAGTAGGCGTCAAACACATGGACGGCGGGCCTCCGAAAACAAACTGTTCTACAAGCCACCCTTCTAATCCCATTCACAAAAAGGCAGTGGCAGCGCAATCTAGCAAAACCTCCGCACCGGCTCCTACACAAGACTCTGAAAGTGAGCCTGTTTCTCGCGCAACGTAGACAGACTCTAAAACCGAGCCTCATGTCATAAATGAGGCGGTACTTGCCATAGGAGCGGTTGCTTTGGTGGGTTTGTTTGTCTGGATGCGTTAGCGATTGCGTTTGATAGTCTTCTCAATCATGAAGGCTGCCACGACAAGGATTAGCAGCCAAGCGTTTTTGACGAGAAAGCTGAACACCTGACCGGCTGTGTTAAACACAAAGCTCACAATCGCGCCAAGAAGACCTGGCAGAATGGAGGCAATCTTCTTGCCCAGTTCTTTCACGCCATTTCCAATCTGATTACCAATTGCTTTCCCTCCACTTATGATTTTGCTAACGGTGACACCAATAGTGGTCCCAACAGCAGCCAAAACGGCAAATACGGTGAAGCTCTCTTTCACTTTCTCCCGGAGGGATAATCCTTTCTTGAGGCGATCTCTCTCGTTTACAAGCACTTCTCGCCGCGTGGTGTTTTCTGAATCTTTTCACGGGCTCGTCCACAGACAGCAGACTCCTCGTTTTCATCATTTGCAACCCTCTGGTCCTCTTGAATGTTACTGTCAAGCTCTTCAATCTCTTCATCCTTTTGCTGAATCAATTCAGTCCTATTTGGCCCGAGAGATTCTTTGATTTCTTTCGGAAGGTTGGGGTTCTGTCTGCCTTGGGTAGACCCCCTTGGCTTAGGGAACAGAGTATACCATGGTTTGGTCTTCTTGGGGTCTGTATCCCACATTTTAACTTGCAGCAATCCCGTGCTTTTTAATGCCATTGCCTCTTTACTGCGAACGCGTGAGATGTCATGAGTACCCTCAATGAAAGAGGTTTCTGCAGTGTGTGTGCAGTGTTTCTGGGGGCCTGTTCATTGTAGTCATTGGATGACTTTCACCTGAAGATCCTGGTGTAGACGCAGCTCCAGGTCGAAACGGTTGTGTTGTGTTAGCATCATCATCAGCGTCGTCATCGTTTGTGTGCGGGATGAGAGGATTTTCCTCACCCTCTTCCATCTTTGTGTATATAGTATGCTTTCTGAAATTTGGGAAACGGTAGGATATACACGATGTCTGTGAGTGAGCAACTAAGGCCGGATTACAGAGAGAAAATGCCGAACGCCTTCAAGGCCGACAGGACCTTCCACCGCGTCACCTTCAACCCAAACAAGGCGATGCCTGGAGAAACCATATTCGTGTCTGTCCCCAAACTAGACGAAAGGGTCGTGCTCGTCCCTGGCTCGCTGGCACTGGTCTTCAGACTCGCTGTCAGCGGAGAGGCAAACAACTGTACCTGGTGAACAACGTCGGGCGCTTGTATCAAGGTATGTTGTTAAGTTTGCCGGAGAGAAGCTGCAAGACACCAATACATTTGACATCTATAAGTTTTAAGAATATGTTTTCTTGACAAAGGCACAACGGGAAAATATGTTCCTTGAAGGGATACAGACTGAGGATTTGTGCAGGATCCGACAAAATTCTGGCGATAAGAAAACAACCGGTGTTGACGCGGAAAAGAAGCTGAACGCGGTCTACGGAAACAAATACAAACTACACTTGGACCACGAAGTCTTGACGGATCATGGCGTCTTCTATCCCCGCGCCCCTCTCTGACTCGCGTGTGTTTGAGTTAACGCTTGCACAAGCAAACGTGGTTGTGAAGGGTTCTGATCCCGACAAGCTGACTTATGAGCTAGCCTACGAGCTGACAAGTATCTACTCGAGTTTTATTCCAAATTAAGAATTTTTTATTTTGTATATATAATGGAAGAGCCACAAGTAGGAGCACCCACTGAGACAGCAGCCAACAAACACATCACCTCTGATGTTCTCGCAACAAAGCCCGAAAAAAACCCGGGCCGATTCGAAGCTGGAAAGAGATTGGCAGAACACAACCGCAAAGCACGTGAAGCCAAAAAACAAGCTGCTACTGTTGCACAGACTGCAAGTATTGCTGATGATGCACCACCACCCCTAGCACCATCTGACGCCCAGAATCCAGAGGCAATACAAACAACAAGCAACATGAATAGGGTATACATTCTTACCATTGGTGGATTTATCATCTCGCTTATTGGGTTGTACTACAAGTGAAAAGAAGTTTTGGCGGTTATTAATGAGGAAAAGAAGAAGGGGGTAGAAAAAAAAGCAATGCCAATAGATGTCCCATTGACGCCTGTAACAATCACAAGGCCTCCAAGATCTAACATCAAACCCATGGATTAATTTTAAAATTTCTAAATCCTATTAATATACCAAGTCTGACAACGAGCTCGTGAAGACGATCACTGACGCGGTCACATTAAATGGCCTTGGCGCCGCCATCGGTTGGGTTGGTATGAAATCTGTTAAAGAATATTTTATCGCTGACCCCAGCGGGAATGTGATGAACTACGTGAAGTTCACCACGGCAATGGCTGCCAGTATTGCGCTTAAGCAGTACCTTGAAGACCAAAACATTTTTCCGTCCTCGATTTAAAAAACTAAATATCATAGCATAGCATAACTATTATGGCGGGTGAAGCAGTGTTTAATTATCTCGCACAATATTTGTCCGACAGTGATCCCAAAGCTGCACAGGAAGGGAAAGTAAGGCACGACAAGACCCTTAAGGCTTATCAGGCAGCCTATGCCAAATATCAGAAAGACCGAACAAAACTCATCGATTGGATACGGGCGGCTGCAGAGCACGCTAAGCATTGTGATGACTGCCTTGAGTTTATCGACGAATTTGTAAATGGCGTAGATGAATTCTCAATAGAGCAGTTGCGTGCTTGTGAACTTATAAAAGAATCTGGCCAACGCTCGAAGCCTTTGTTTCTTTGCGCCAAAAATATAATGGACGCAAAACTGGCAAGAGTCTACTACAGCCCGCAAGGCTACTGGAAAGGAATTGTCGCTGTGAAGAAGCTAGCTACAGCAGCCAAGGTCTCCGAAGATACCGTGAAGAAATGGTTGGACAAGCAGGCACTTTGGCAGGTTTATCCGCTGGCCCCTCGTCGCGTTGCTCAGCCAAAATTCGATGTCTCCTCACCAAATACGGTGCACCAGGCAGACCGTTTTTTACCACACGACACTCTGGGGCGTGGACGAGGGCGCAAAGTTTATACATACGCTTTGACGATTGTCAATGTGGCTAGCAAAAAAGCAGAGCGCTTGACCTGGAAAGAGTCCGATGAGGTTGCGAAAGCCTTTCAGAAAATTTACAGGCCCGGGCAATTGAAATGGCCACAACTACTGCAGGTCGACCCTGACCACGAATTTATGGGCGCAGTCACTAAGGAGATGGAAAAAATCATAATGTTTGGATTCGTCGGGGGCGCGTTGACATCCACTGAGACTAAATTATGGTAGTGCGTTTCAACCGAACTCTTGCTAAACGCCTTTTCGGCCATCAGTACGCTGTTGAAATGCGGCTGCCCCTCCGGCCAGAGGTCGACTGAATGGGTCAAAAGGCTGCCAGCTGTTGTCTCAGCTTTGAATAATGAGGTGACCAGATTGATTGGTAAAAAAAACACGGAAGCTATAAAAAAAGGCCGTTTCTTCCAAGCCATCAACAAAATATTCAAGGCCTGTGGGGCTGAACGAAAAAAAGCTCCCCTCTCAAATATTAGTGTGAGATATTTATACCAGCCTGGAGAGCTGGAAGGTGGGAGGAGAAAAGCTACAGACCCAATCTGGTCTTTGAAGGTCTTCAACATTGAAAGAGCTGTCACCAAACCTGACGAGCCAGTTATTTACTACCTTCACGATGGACACAAGCGCCGCTTCGTCTGTAAAGAACTGTTTGTTGTGCCACCCAACACCGAACTACCGCCGATCAATGTGACCGTAAGCTAGTGTGCGTACTCCGTCTTCAGCGATCCAGCGCTTTGAATCGAACAGGGAGAGCTAAATTTTGATGACCTTCGCTGCGAAGCATGCTCATGCAGTGCCTGAAGGTCTTCTTGTCAAAAAGCTCGTCTTTGTACTGCTCGTGCCGTATTTCTTTCTTCACGACGTTCTTCTTCACACCCTTAGCCTTCTTCATAATTTTTTTGTCTTCTGCCGTCGAGGATGAATACATTTATTTTCGGCGTTAGAGCGATGAACTCGGCGATTGGAACGCCTGCACACTCGTCTTTCGTCTTGCCCAGTATTTTTTTGTTTTTCTGGCTTTGAAGTGGATAATCGTTTGGATAGTTGCTAGTGTAATACAGATCCGCGTCCTCTGCCATGTCCTTGTAAATGTCTTCTGTTTCGATCTCCAGCACAAGACTGTCGGTGTCTGTGTACAGCAGTTCGCACCTATGGTCGTACTTTTTTTTCAGGTGATCATAGAAGAATTCGTACATCACCATCTTGCTGTTATCCAAGATTGTCATCCCTGTGTAGATTGGCTTGCTCGGGACAAGCTTTGTCTTGTGCATATGTACACCAGCAAGATCGTTGCCAAATATCGCAAGCCTCGAGTACTCTGGCCTGGCCACCAGTTTACGCAGTTTCAATTGCTCGAACAAGCTGCACGTTTGTTCGGTTTCGAAGTTTTTTCATTGTCTTGTAGAAATCTTTCTCAAAGGCGCTGGTTGCCTTCTTTTGCAATTATGAAGGGCTCTATCCAGCGCTTCTTTGTGAACTAGAGCGCCCTGTGCACTTTCTTTAGCTTTATTCCAAAACTGGGAAAAACCGGAGAAAAACTAACTGGACCTATTGACGTTTAAATCCAAACAAGTCAAAACAATTATGCGTTTAATCGCACAAAGTCCACGCTCCAAAACAACTACACGACTGACAATTCGTCGTCATTTTTAAATAAGGCGCGCGCGCTGACAAACAAGTTGAAATAGCGCGCGCACGACAAACTTGAAAAGGTAATTCATTGGGGACATACCTAAAAAAAAAGGCTACTAAACATATCTGAATTTCGTAACTGTTCATCAGGAGGATGCCTAAAATGTGTGCAATTCCACAATTGGTTTCGGCTCCATTAAATCCTATAAGAAAGATTAAAACGGCGTTCATGAACATTTCCCCCTCCCGAATACATAGTATTTGTCCGACAGTTCAATGTTCTTGCTCTTCGTACTCGAGCGGGCAGAGACGGTTAACTGGCCACACGTACTTGTCCGTCAGTACCAGGATGTGTTTCAGTGATGTGTCCTAATGGCCATTCTCCTCGTTTAGCTTCGGGTTCAACAAGAAGTACCACGTCTCCCTTCTGAAGGTTTCTCTGTGGCTGGAACCATTTTCTTCGAGAATTGAGGCTTGATAAAAATTCTCTTTGTCATCTCTTCCAGACTTGACTCAGCAGCTGCTGAATTCGATGCCACCGTTTTCACGGATTGTTGGTTTGATCATTGAGTGCTTCTGGGAATTCCTCCAAGCTGACATAGGAAATGGTTTGGCGTAAGTGGTGTTAAGTCGTTTGGATCGAAGCTGACGTATGTGATTGGTCTAGAATTTAACAGGCTCTCTGCTCCGCAAATAGCTTTGAGAGACTCTTCATCTGTTTACGTCTGCATTTCCCAGAATGCTTTTCAGGGCTCGTTTTGCATTTGTGATCACATCTTCAAAGACTCCTCCGAAGTGGAGCACTCAAGGGGGTCAAACTTCTATTGTATTGGGCGGCGTTTGCTGGTTTCTCTCATAATATGATCGTGATTGAGGTCATCTACCAACTGTCGTTACTCTGTTTTAGCACCAACGAAATTTGTGCCGTTGTCAGAAATGACGTGACTTGGTGTCCCCCTCCTTGATGTCATCCGAACAAAGGCTTGATAAATGAATCAGTGTCAAGCACATACGCCATTTCGAGATGTACCGATCTAGTTGTGAGGCATGTAAAAAGGCATAGGTACCGCTTTTCTCTGCATTTTACGCGTCCTTGCTTCGTTAGATATGGTCCGCCAAAATCGACTCCAATTCGTTCGAATGCGCGTAAAGAAGGCGTAACTCTAGGCTTGGGAAGAGGTGCCATTATCTGACCTACTGGCTTTGCGGTAAACCGTCGACGACATCCAGGACAGGTTTCTACTATACTGCCCTCCTACCTTTTGTGACCCAAAATCGCGTGCGTAGCTCGCATAAGAGGTGTTCTACCCCAGTACCGTGGCCCGATTTCTCATGCTCACTTCTAATGATCAAATTAGTTAATGGATGATGTCTTGGCAGAAGTATTGGGTGTCTTGCGTCAAACGGCAAATCGTTAAATAGCATATTTTAATCGACCATTTACTCTCAGGAATTTATATAGTTGTCTGTTTGTGGACTTTCAAAACTGCAGCATTGCTTTCTCTTTTTCGCCCTGAGGAAATGCTTCAACTTGCTCATGTCTGATCCAAAAGTTTTCGGCATAAGTAAGCTCGTTGCCCGTAAGTAAGTTGCTTCCTTCTCTTGATTTCTTAACTGTCCGGCAATTGTACGCGAAGCGCCGCACCCAACCTGTGACATGGATAAGTCGTGAATAACTCGAAAAGCGGGTCGGCTCGAAGCGATCTACACAGTTGGTTGTTTTGTTAGCTTGTTCCGTCAGGTGTGTTCATCATTCTCATTCTCAGGCATCGTCTTAGGTAACGTCCCTGGCCACGAGCACTCTGGAGCTTGCAGGAAATCAGGACCTTCCAGCCATAGCTTACTCTTGCTTAGGTCGGATGCCAACATACCTCTTGTGGGTCGGTCAGCGGGCTTGATTCCTCCTGGGACATGTCGCCATCGTTCAGGGTCTGTTGTGTCATGAATTTCGCTGATTTGATTTGCTACAAATGACTTAAAATTTCGGTTTGTGTTGTGCACCCAGTAACAAACATTGGTAGAGTCCGTCCAGAAGACAGTCTTGTTAACGGCGATGACATTCGTGATTCCTTTTGCCAGTCTTGTTGAAAGGACAGCTCCCATCAACTCAAGTTTTGGTATCGACAAAACCTTTAGTAGCGCCAAACGGCTTTTTGAAGCATTAAGTCGTGAAGTGGGGCTGTGGTCTGCGTACTGACAAACTAAATAGGCTGCGGATGCGTACGCGTGCTTTGATGCGTCTGAAAAGACGCGCAATCGAACATTTGTGGGATCTGGACTGCGAAAACAACGTGGAATTTCGAAAGAAGACAGCTCTGGTATTTCAGATAACCACCTTTTCCATTTGATGGTAAGTTCTTTACGCATGGCTTCATCCCAGCCACAACCAGCTGCCTATAGGTCTTGCATGAGGATCTTAGCTCGAACAGTAAAACGAGCCAAGAGCTGAATAGGGTCAAACAATCTTGCAATACCACTCAATAAGTTTCTCTTTTTCGAGGTCTTGCAGTTCTCCGCTGCCTTAGCTTGAAACGAAAACACATCCTTCTCTGCTTTCCACGGGACGCCCAGAGTCTTCTGTGTAGGGAGTAACCCGCCTGTGATTTCTAGACTTGAAAGTCGGTCTGCTGGTGGTTTGTCTTCAATGACGGAAACTTTGTTTGATGACCATTTTCTCAATTTGAAGCCTGCGTCTGCGGCAAGTTCTGAAAGTTGCTGTCGCAACTTCTGCGCTTCCTTGACAGTGTCACAAGAATCTAATACGTCGTCTACGTACATCGAGTTGTCAACCGTTTTAGCAGCACTTGGATATTTAACGGAATGTTCCTGTGCGTGGGTCTGCAGGATAAACTGGGCACAAAAAGGCGACGCTGTATTCTCAAACAAAAGTCGACTGAACTCAAAGACATCAGGGTCTCTCGCGCTTTCAAAATTTCGCCATAAAAATCTGTGGCAGGGGCGATCGTTGTTACTGATTCCGACTTGAAGAAACATCTCGGAAATATCTGCAGACAGAGCAATATGAGCTCGTCGAAATCAGATCAGAACATCCACCAATTCTCTCTGTAGCCCCTTGCATCGTTAAGGATCTTTCCATTGTACTTTGCGGCGGCGTAAAAAACAACGCGTACTTTCGTTGTGCTCTTGTCTTCTCTTATTACTGGGAAGTGAGGAAGGAACCACTGGCTTTCGTCTTTCTTGGCATCTTTGTGATGTATCCTTATTTCTCGTAGTCTTTGTTTACTTGATCATTGGTTTCTGAAACTTTAGGGCCTTTTTTAAGCAGCGACTTTTCTTGCATCTTTAGTCTCGACAATGCCATCTCATAGTTGTTTTCGAAACTTGGTTCGCCTTGTCTCCAAGGGATCATTATTTCATACCATCCGTTTGTCTTCTGTCTAGTCTTGCGTGCATGGTCAAAGGCAAGTTTTTCATCTGGTGTGAATGCTTGGCTTTTTGGCTCCGTGATTCCCATTAACTCGAGTTCCCAGAAACTTCCTAATAGGTCATCGATTGATTCTCCATTTCTAATGTGGCTGGTTCGATAGGTACGGGTGAAATGAGACTTGGTTTTGCGGAGATAATCTTCCACTAGTGTAGGTCCAAAACAAAACCACCCCAGAGTGGTCAGTCTTGCTACTGGGTGGTCTGGTTTATTTCCACAAATCTCTTGTAACACGCGGTGAAACAAGGGATGGTCACTTCCCATTAACACGTCGATTTTCTGTCGTTTGGCTACTCGTTGGAATGGAATCGAACTTAAGTGGGGCCATTTGACCATTGAACGGCTCGTGTGTCACTTGTGATGTTATTCAATGCATTTTCTTTCAGTTTTGCTGAGAAATCGGTCTCAATGTTGCTTACTGTTAGTTGTACTCGGCTAGAGCGCTTTGTGACTTCTGCGCCTCCTGTGCCTGAAATTCCAAGCGTCCGCGGTTGACCACGCAATGTAAGTTCTTCTGCGGCTGCTTCTGACACGTACGAACCAGTGGAGCAGGGGTCTAGCATGATTTTGTCTAGCATGATCAAACATCTCTCGCAGAAATGCTTTGATCAAGGTATAATGCTTGTCGTGCAGCATCAGATTGATTCTGGGAATTGCTTTGTCGCTATTAAAAAGCGGATGCACTTTCCCGTTATCCCATCCAAAGACATTGATGGCAAGATCGGCGTTTAGCTTTTTAAGTGTTTGGATTTGGTTAATCGGTGTTGGGAAATCAATCCCAGTATAAATCAAACCATCATTCGTTAGGTAGCTTGAAGTTCTTTGTGGATTTTTCCATTTTGTCGCTGAAAACAGAGCAGTACGAATCGACCATTTCAAGCATTCTCTGTCATTGTTCTTGATGTTTAAAATTGCCTTCTTGTTTTGCAGCTTGGCTGGGAGAGGTCGATATGTTTCGCCCCGCATGGGTTCATATCGTACGGCGTCGATTTCTACCCGTAAAACCTTGTCAAACACCCAGCCTGAGCCTTTTTGTGACCACCCTTTGATTTTACCTTTTATTTGATCGGTGTATTGTCAGCATTTCATCAATCGTTTCACGGTTGTAAGACAAAAACTGCGAAGGCTCGTTTTGCTTGAAAAAGTGTTCCATGGTTTCTTCTCCTTTGTTCCTTTCGATTTGGAACTTGACAACCTATTTAAGAGTGATTTTCACACTGCCGAGCTTCTCGATCTCGCTTTTTATAACTGTAATGTAATCAGCCTTTAAGGACGTTCGCGCTAATTGTTTATGCACATCCTTACTGCGCACACAATTCATGTTGCAACGCCATGCTACGTCATGCACGAGCGCGCGCTCGTAAGTTTTAAGGCGTTATATAAGCAAAAAACATAATTTTAGGGTGTTACAGAACCCCCATCCAACGGTGTCACCTAACTGCTCTCGGGTATAAAAAAAATTAATGCTTATATAAGCATTAAAACCATCTCATCCACCATAATTTTAAGGCATTATATAAGCATTAAAACCATAATTTTTTAGTATTACAGAACCTTAATTTTAAGGTATCACAGAACCACTCTCAGATATGAAAAAGACGTAAGGGTTAGACAATGAACGCGAGTGTTCTATGGGATATAGTGCCTCGAGCATAGATAGAAGGCCACGAGGGCGTAGCCCGAGTGGCACTTCTAGCTGATGCGAGAGGCGCTATATCCGATAGAACACGAGCTTTCATTGTCTAACCGTCTTGGAAAATGGTCATATCCGCCATCCACACTTGGGAATCACGTTGTTATTTTGTTTTGGATGTCGCCGTAATGTTGGTTACGAACAACAATGCTTTTCTTTCTTTGGAGCTTCGTTTATTCTTTGTTGTATTGATGGCTTATTTGCTCCGGCTATGAGCCAGTATATATAGCTCGAGGAACTTGAGGCCGTCCTTGCCACTCAAGAGTTACTTGCTTTTGAGAGCTTGGGGGATGAATTCGATAATCGTGCACGTTTCCAAAAGCCTACGACAGTGAACGAAATTGAGCAAAGAGAAAGAGACAGAATTCCAAAGCACGGTGAGACCAGTCTTTCGTTTAATTTTTCATTAAAATTGCTAAGTCGCATTTGGTTTTGTTTTTTTGGTGATTAATCTCTTGCTTAAGTTATGTAAAGCGAAAACTTCAAATAAAATTGTCATTGTTATAACTGCAAGTTGTTTTTTGTTTAAATTAGCAGCCTGTAATTCATTAGTATGTTCTATATACTCATTAGTATGCTCTATTTTCTCATAAGGGATGGACCATTATTTTTCTGGAGGGGGGATGAGAAATATTGAAAAAAATTTTTTGCAGAGCCTGAAAAGACAAAATAAATTGTTTGCAATTACGATATGTGTAAAAAAATGTTTGCAGAGAAGTCAGATAAACTATTAAAAAACATTAGTTCCAGAACTGAAATATTGCTCAGTGATGCGAAAGCAAATACAGCTGAAAATAGCTTCAAGATGTCTCTTTCCATTTGGCTGCACAAGACAACTCCTTCACCTTGCCTTCGCAAAAAGCAGCTAAAAGCTCTTCGTTGTGCCAGGGCTTAAGGTCACTCAACGGGTTTTCATTCAAGGAATGCCGCTTGCCTTGTCATTTAACCTTGACATTCTGTTAAGAAATGGGTGAGTTTCAGAAGTCTGTCACTATCAAAGCTAATGGGTCACTAATTGTTTACAAGTTATTTGGAGTAACCTATGGCGATAAGAATCATTTTAAATCAGCAATGTGCCTGCCTTCACCGCTGGTACCACAGGCCGGGTGGTACGAGTATGATGGCCTGTGGGAACAACGTCAATGAGGATCAGGACTTCGGTACTGTGGAATCGCGAAAAAGCCTGCTGTTCCCTTTGCATATTTCCTGCCGTATGCCCTTTATTTGCGCCAGTAGCTGAGTAGGAATTAAAACGGCGAGTGATGTATAAAGGAACAACAAACTATAAATTACAAGGAGCGTATATGGCCAAAATAATTGGCTATAGCAGTATCGATTTTTTTTTCAAAAAATAGCTTCATTAGCTCAAAAATTTTTAGCACCAGAGAAGATAGCACTGTAAAAAAAAATGTTTGCAGGAAGGTGCTCTTGGAAAAAAAAATGATTGCAGAGGAGCATAAATTAAAAAAAAAAATGTTTGCGGAGGAAAATTTCTCATCCCCCCGCCCCCCTCTCCAGAAAAATAATGGTCCGTCCCTAAGTATGCTCTATATAGAGCATACTAATTAGGCTTTTAGACAAAGGAAAACAAAAGAATTCATTAGTATGTTCTATATATAGCTTACTAATGAGTAGTTATTTTACCCCACAATTTCTCTGGGCTTTAAAGCCCCCGTCTCTTTACATAATTTGACACTTTATGGAAAGAGACGGGGGCTTTAAAGCCCCCGTCGCTTTACATAATTTGACACTTTATGGGATATAGAGCACGCAAATACTGGGCACTGATTGGCTGAGTGGGTGTGACCATTTTCTAAATTAATTTTAGGGCATCAAATAAGCATGAAGGTCGCGGGGGATACCTGGCAATGAATAAATTTTATAAAGCAAAATTTTAGCAGGGGTGTCACTTTGAAAAACGTTATATCGTGAACGTTTGAAAGCCGATTTCGCAAACATTTAACAGAGATATTGGCGAATAATGGAAGTGCATAAGAATTGTTATTTATTACAGGGATCGCGCTTTGCCGTAATGCTGTAAGCCACTATTTTTTTTTAAACGTGGTTTTGTGTCCAAGTTTGCTCCTCGAGAAGAACACAAAGCAAGCTGATTTCACCACTCACTGATATGTCAAAACGTCTATTGTGTCATATCTGACTTGGATTTTTTGATTTCAACTTTAATTAAAAGTTATTAGCTTTTAAAGGTTCTATCCTCGTGTACCGGTCCGATCCACAAGGGATTTCACATTGTGTTCGCTTTCTTTATAGAGTATTATGTCCGTGTAGTCTATTGTTTAGTCTATTGTTTTTGTCCTTGTGTACCGGTACACCAGGACAGAACCCTTTTAAAGGAGTAAAATTGTCAATGTTAGAATTTGAAGCCTCATATCTTCCCTTTGAAAGCCTATTTAAAAAATTTGAGTCAGATATGAAATCTACAATATACCTAGTTTACCTCTCTGCAGTGTCAACTCGTGAAATTCTCTATCCGTGCTGAATTCTTGGACACAAAATTGCTTGTTTTTACGCTTCCGAAGGCTTCCCGAGCAAACACGAATGCAAAAGATAAGTTTATGGTAATTTTGCTAATTTTAATCCACGGACTATTGTCAACACTTCATGCCGAAGGAACAATGTGTTGAAAAATGGTGTATTTTACCAGACAGCGCTTTGCACGTGCAATTATTGATGCAGAAACATTACAGAGCCTGTTCGTGAATATTTCGCGCATTTTCGGTATCAGCCGTCGCACTTCGTCCATACTCTTTTCATAAATGCGTACTGATGAGCGGAACCTGTCCCCCGCGACCTTAAAAACGCAATTTTCGGGTGTCACAGAACCCCCATCGTACATGTGTCAAGACGCACTTGATTCACTAATTATCCGTTACCTAACATCAACTCTTTACCAGTGTCACCCTCTCTGATACAAAAATTATTTTGCACAGCAAACTACCCTCAGAAATGACGATGTGTCTTTTATAATTCTTAAGTTATTATGAATTTTAATTGCAAGTAAAAGCATTTAAAAAGTTTGTATTTTTATATAATTTTGCATTCGTAATTTTTTTATTTTACATTTGTAACATTTTGCAATAAACTTGACACCTATATAATCTTTTTTATTTTTGAGTTGGGCGGTATAAAAAACACTTAGGGCCGGTTATTTAAACGAAGTCTAAGGCCCGTTTTAAACGTCGAATTTCACATCTGCCGAACTTAATGCAAATGAGCGAGGACAATAGTTTTTTCTCATTAGCATTAGATTCGGCACATGTGAAATTCGACGTTTAAAACGGGCCTAACTTCGACCGCGGTGTAAGAAAATTAATGGACCTCCATATCTGTTTATAAGTTGGTTATTTTAAGGAGATAAATGTTTTTCTAGTCTGTGCTATATGCCTACTTGACATTGTTTACAGTAAATACTGTTTAAATATTAGGGTTGGCCAGATTGAAATTGAGTTAGATCGCGGTTTTGCTAAACACCGTCTAAACGTCGTTTAAATAACTGGCCCCACGGGAAACAGTGAGTTTTGTTTCCCTTCGACTTACTGTTTCCCTTGGGGCCAGTCATTAAAGGGGCTATGTCGCGAGGATGGCGGGTGAGTACTGGGTACTAACAACTTGAAAAACGTCCGGTGGCTTTTTATCAAGTTGGCGGCCATTACTGTCGAATTCGCTGCAATCCGTTCCATCCCGTCGTATTGCGTGGAAGGATAGATCTCAAGTTTACAAATTAGTTAGAGTATTTTTTTTTTTTTTACAACTTTATTTTAAACAATACATTATTTACATAACTACAATTACAATATGATATTACACGAACTACGCAGATGTACAATTACATTTACAAATTTACTAATACTAATTATAGAAGTTATAGAAGAACTGTCCACTTTCGGCGAAAAGCAGGCAAGCATTTCTTTGCAATTGCAGTTTCTTAAATTATTTCAATTTTTTCTTGGATTCGCAGCAGGAAGTTACAAAAGTATAGTTCACCTTGGCGCCTGTTTGACGTGCAGAATATATAGTATTTTGCTATTAGAATTGAGTAGTTTAATGCCTGCCAGTATTTTGTATTGTCAAAGTAGCCGTATAAAATGCTACCATGTTTTAAAGAAAGTCTTTCACGTGCTTTTTCAAACCACCATTTTTGAAACGTATTCCAGAAGGAGAGCGATTTACTGCATTGGATTAACATATGGTTTAAAGTTTGCTTCTCACACCCACATAACGGACAAAAATCACTTTCAGAGATACCGTCACGGTAAAGGCTCATTTGAGTAGGGAGTATGTTGTGTATAATTTTGTATTGAAACATTATGAGTTTAACTTCTTTTGTAACTATGAAAGGCATTTGGTAAACTTTATGAACATTATTTTCTAAAAAGCCTTGTCGTAAAATTTTGGTTTGAGAGGTTGGTGGTACGAAAGTGTTTTTTAAGATTGCAGAATAAATAAAACTTGTGATTAGAGGTGTGGTAGAAGAATCGTTGAGGTTGTTTTGACCATGTTGTTTTAAAGCGTTTTTCCACGCGCGTTAGTAGTTAGAGTATTTACTTGGCTAGATTTTTGGTAAATTATTTCTGCGATTTGTTAGTCGTACCGTCGAAAAATTCGATGTCTTCCAGTAGTGGTTGAAGTTGGGGAGGAAAAAAAGCGAAATCGATCGTGTGTTTGTTTACCTCGCGTGGTTCGACATGAGTGCAAGCGCGATAAAACTTGCCGCGATCCAGGAGGGTACAATAGAAATTTGACATGTGTGACGTCAGGTGACGTCACATGACAGGAACTTATTGCGCAGACTCACCTTGCGACATAGCCCCTTTAAGTGCTTATTGAACGAAGTGATCAAACAGCTTCTGCACGAGCCAACATTTTCGAGAACAAATGAAATGTTGAAGCAATATTGAATCAGAGCCAAACCAAGTTTTTGCTTCGACACACTTTTTAAGAACATTCAACAACTATTGAAAGGCCCGTTATATTGACCAGCCGCAGCACTAATAATCTCAAACTGATTCGTCATTCAACTGTTTATTGTTAATGTCTTTGCGATCGGAACAAAATACGAAAACTCTCCGCAGGAAATAGGCTCGATTTTCAGCCGTTCGAGAGTCCGTTTTTCAGATCGTGCGTGAAGGAACGCGGGCGCACAAAACGGCTGGAAATCGAGCTACACAGGAAATTGCATAAAAGTCGGCTGGAGATTGGCTCTCTAGATAATGATCCGTGATTCGGTTCTGACGTCACACACTTCTAGTGTCAGGATTAGCTCTCTATAAGGCGTACACATCTCTAAAAGGTGGACTGCTAGAGCTTATTCCAAGGGTTCTTGCCTTAGAGAGAGTTTACTGTATAAGACGTTGATACTACACTTCTCTTATGTGTCAAGCAGTTTTTATTAACTTAGGCCCAGGTGCCAGCAATACCGTAAAATGCCGGTTATAAGCCCTGGGCTTATACAACTTCGAAAGGGTTTTTTGGCTGGCAAGCAAAACATATTGTGATAAATAAACCTCGTTTTAAGCAAAAATCGATGAGTAAGTAGGGTTAAACATATAAAAATCTCTGGTTAAAAATTATTAAAAAAAAAACTATTAAGCTTTCGGCTACCAGTCTGCAGCCTTTAACGAATGATGAAAAAGGCGCGAATGTAAAAATATATACAACGAAAGGAAAATGTGTGAAAAAATAACAATAAGTATGTGCGAAGAGAGCGACAAAAGAACGAAGAAAATGCTAATTAAAAATATTCATAAAATGCTAAAGAAATGTTCACTGTTTTAAAAGACTTGAATATTGTCTAGGTAACGGTTTGGAATTATTATCAGCGTCAGTTGCCTTTTCAGTATGTCATGACTCAAGGGTTTTTCGCACGCGATAGTCGCCTTTATCAATAACAAATGCATTTTTAAAGTCAATAGAGGGATCCGATAAACAACGTTGGTTTGAAGATCAATTTTGGGAAGTAATTGAAGATTCAGCCCTATCTATCTCAACAGTGCCACTCAAAATTTGGAAGCGCCATGTGGATGACAGTTTCGTCATCATCAAGAAGGATTCCGTTTCGGCCTTCCACGACACTCTGATTTCCATTGATCCTAAGATTTCGTTCCCCGTCGAAACGGAGAATAACGGTCAAATTGCCTTTTTAGACACTCTGGTTACCAGGAAGAATGCAGTTATTTGATGTGTATCGAAAACATACACACATTACACATCACATCACGAAAAGAAACATAAAATCAGCACCACTGCCACTCTTTTAAATCGTGCATCCAACCTTCCGAGCACAACAGACGGAAAAGCTAAAGAAATCAAACATGTCACGGACGCCCTTAAAGCCAATGGCTACCCTCCATTAATCATCTCTAACATCCTGAAGAAGAAACATTCCACAGCAACAATTCCCACGCCAAAAGAATTAGTCGGTATGTTTTTCAAGTGGGCCGAACCATCACATACACGCCATGATTTTGCTTGCATCCCTTACTATCAGTGAATAACCGAACCACTCACAAGATACATCGTAACAATGGAATAAGAGTCGTCACTAAACCCCACAAAACCTTAACAACAAGAATTTCCTTCACCAAAATTCAGGCCACCCATTGATCTTTAAACCAACGTTGTTTATCGGATCCCTTGTAATGATTGTTTGTGGAATTACATCGGTGAAACGGAAAGATGTTTTCTAACTCGAAAAAAAGAGAAAACATCAGGAATGTCAAGAACTGTTCTAAGGATCCAACATCGCAAACCATGCTTGGTCGAACAATCACTCTATTGACTTTAAAAATGCACTTGTTATTGCTAAAGGCGACTATCGCGTGCGAAAAACCCTCAAGGCATGGAATACTGCCAAGAAGACAACTGACCCTGATAATAATTCTAAACCGTTACTGTAGTATATTTGATGTAAGTCTAAATGACGTAGTATATTTGGTGTAAGTCTACATGACGCGGTGTGTATTGGATACGGAGTGAGGTGCAGGATTGCAGAAAATTAATTCATTTTTTTTTAGAACGAAGCATGGTACAATGGAATGTATTGTTATTCAATGAGATAGAAATATGATTTCCATCTCATTAAACTAGTTTTCTGCAATCCCGCACTTCAGTGTAGCGTGGCAGTGAATGGAAACGATGGCTTCGGAGTTTTCAGTTATATGCGGATGTTAAAGGACTTATTTTAGTTCTTGATAAGGACGACAACAAGATACAGCGACGAGCTCTTCTTTTTCATTGTGCTGGAGCGGACGTCCAGATATTTTTGATGTTTTACTGGATACGGGAGGTGCGAAGGATTACCAGAAAGCTGAAGATGCTCTAAGCAGACATTTCGTCATTCAAGTTAATATTCCATATCATATAAACGGCAATTGTTTCGAGAGATGGTACAAGCCGAAAGTAAAACGATTGATCAGTTTGCTGTACGCTTGAGACGCAAAGCCCAACAATGCAATTGCGGCGAGCAAATGGGAGGCCCAGATAAGAGATCAGATCATCTCGAGGTGTCGGTCTGATGAGTTACACCGTAAATTTTTGGAGAAGGGACAGACTCTCACGTTGCAGAATCTGCAAAACATTGCAAGGAATTATAAAGCAGTCAAGAGACAAACCAAAAGTATGAGTCGCTCGAATGATTCTGCGAACAGACTCCGTAATGACCCAGCAAACAGAAACAACAACAGAGGTAATAGCAGAGGCGGCAACTTTCAACCAGGTGGTGAATGCTGGCGATGTGGAAGACGTGGCCATTTTGCCAGAGACCCTCAGTGCCCTGCAAAAGGAAAGACCTGTTCCAAATGTTTTTAGATGGGACATTTTGCAAATGTATGCAAAACCAGAGGTGATCCTCATAACCAATCAGGAGTGCGGTATATGCAAGAGGTAGAAGTTGAAGAAGATGAGGATGAGTACGTTTTTACAATAGACGAAGGTGGATAAGGAAAAGTAACAGTCAATATTGGAGGAATCCCAGTGGGAATGATTATTGATTCTGGATCCAGTGCAAACGTAATTGACCAAACATTGTGGGAGGAACTAAAGAAACAACATATTAAGGATGTATCGAAGAGAAACGCAAAGACGTTGTACGCCTATGGAGCAACAAGTCCACTGGAAGTTATTGGAACATTTACAGCCAACCTCAGTTTAGCAAACAAGTGTGTACCTGCAGAGTTCACAGTCAAACAAAGGCGAGGAGAACCACTCCTTGGTAGAGAATCAACTATGAAGCTAGGAGTCCTCACGTTGCGAGTACCAGGAATTCTAGTGAACAATGTAGTAGACCGTAGTGAACTCATTGCAAAACACCAGGTCGTGTTTGAAGGAATCGAAAAATTGAAACACTATCAACTGAAATTGCACATTGACACCAAATTTCAAACAGTAGCCCAGCCATTACGACGCCCGACAGTCAGCTTGAAAGAGAAGATTGAGAAGAAACTTGATGAACTGTTGCATAAAGACATCATTGAGGATGTGGATGGTCCCACGCCTTGGGTGAACCCAGTTGTTGTGGTGCCAAAGCCAAATAGCGAAGTATGGCTATGTGTAGATATGAGGTGTGCCAATAAAGTGATCATTCGGGAGAGGCACCCAATTCCCACAATTGAGGAAGTGCTGACCGATATGCAAGAGGGAAGTGTCTTCAGCAAACTTGACCTGAAATGAAGCTCAGCACTGAATCCCGTGATATTACTACATAGGTCTGTTCAGATACAAATGGTTGATGTTTGGCATCTCTTCCGCACCAGAGAATACCAGCAAGTGATTCAGCAAGTGTTGCATGATTGCAGTGGGACAGCAAACATTTCAGATGACATCATCGTTTATGGTCCTGGCACAGATGAGTATGACAGGCGATTGGAGCAAGTGCTAGTCAGATTGAAGAAAAAAAGGGCTCACTCTCAACAAGGAAAAGTGTGTGTTTCACATGCCAAAGCTTACATTCATGGGTTTAGTTCTGTCGCAGAGGGGCATAGGTCCAACAGAAGAGAAGGTTAAAGCGGTCACAGAATCCCGTAAACCCCAGAATGTCTGAAGTTAAAAGCTTCCCAGGCCTGGTAAATTACAATGCCAGATTCATATACAGTGGAACCCCGTTAATACGGTCACCAAC
Organism: Dendrophyllia cribrosa; assembly: GCA_024195265.1. Taxonomy (NCBI): domain Eukaryota; kingdom Metazoa; phylum Cnidaria; class Anthozoa; order Scleractinia; family Dendrophylliidae; genus Dendrophyllia; species Dendrophyllia cribrosa. Next base: position 22,083,564 of record JAJLRJ010000003.1, on the reverse strand, counting down.
GGGCCATGAAAATTTGGCCGTATTAACGGGGTGCCGCATTAACGGGGTTTCATTATAAGAAAATGTATGGGCGCGCGTTTCGCCGGGACAAAGAAAAGTGACCGTAATAACGAGGTGACCGTATTAACGAGGTGACCGTAAGGCGGGGTTCCACTGTACCAGACTTTGCCACCGTCGCAGAACCATTAAGAAGGCTAACAAAGAAAGGAGAACCGTTCGTGTTTGGTCCGGAACAGCAAACTGTATTCGCAGAATTGAAACGGAGGATGGCCCAAGCAGAGACTCTGGTATACTTTGATTGCAATGCCAAGACAAAAATTATTACTGATGCAAGCCCCGTTGGATTGGGCGCAATCTTGGTTCAAGGAAAAGAGTCAGAATCGTGTAATCTGCTACGCCAGCAGGGGACTTTCTGCAGTGGAACGACGATATTCGCAAACTGCAAAGGAGGCCTTAGGAATCGTATGGGCTTGTGAGAAATTCATGTTTATCTCTATGGCACAACATTGGAAATGTGGACTGATCACAAACCCCTTGAATTCATCTACTCTGCTCGTTCCAAACCGTCAGCAGGAATTGAAAGATGGGTCCTCAGGCTCCAGCCTTACTCCTTTTCAGTTAAGTATTTGCTGGGTCACATGAACATTGCAGATTCATTATCACGCCTTACGAAGAGTGATGAAACACAATCACATAATGTAGCCGAAGAATATGTTAGATTTGTAGCCAAAACAGCTGTGCCCCATGCTATGACTGGTAAAGGAGTAGACAAGGAGTCCGCAACCGATGAAGAGTTGGACTATCTGCGGCAGTGCATCGAGACAGGAAATTGGGAGAACCCCAGTTGTGCTAGTTACAAGCCAATCCGAAAAGAGCTTTGTGTCATCGTAAACACTGTCTTAAGGGGAACGAGAATTGTAGTCACGCGAAAGCTTCGAGCAAGAGTGATTGGGTTAGGCCACGAGGGTCACCAAGGAATGGTCAAAATGAAACAACGATGAAGAAGGAAAGTTTGGTGGCCTGGCATTGATAAGGAAGCCGAAAAGTTCTGCAAAACATGTCATGGCTGTCAAGTTGTCAGCAAACCAAGCAATCCTGAGCCCTTGCAAATGCATGACTGAACTGCCAAAAGGACCATGGCAGGACATTGCAATTGATTTCATGCGTCCACTGCCATCAAGGGACTACATTTTTGCAGTGACTGACTACTAAAGTAGATATGTGGAAATCAGCATTTTAATGAGAAACACAGCCGATGTGGCAATCAGCGAATAAGAGAAACTGTTTCCAACTCATGGATTACCCCGCTCAGTTCATAGTGACAACGGCCCTCATTTTGTTGCAGACTCGTTTGAGACGTTCTTAAGGAACAATGGCATTCAACACAGGAAGACGCCGCCGTTATGGTCACAGGCTTATGGCGAAATCGAACGGCAGGACAGATTATTGCTGAAGAGAATGCAAATAGCTCAAGTGGAAGGACAAGATTGGAAAACAGCTGTGCAAACGTATTTAGTCGCATATCGTCACACACCACATCCAAGCACAGGTGTATGCCCATCAGAGCTGCTATTCCGACGGAAATTACGCATTAAACTTCCCGAACTGCAGGAGGCCGTCAAGTTGGATGAAGAAGTAAGGAATCGTGATAAAGACAGAAGGCAAAAATGAAAGATTATGCGGACAGAAGACGTCACGCGGAAGAAAGTACCTTAACAGAAGGCGACAAAGTTTTGTTAAAGCAGAAGGATGTCAACAAGTGGACCCCTCAGTTTGAGAATCAGCCATACGAAGTGGTTGACAAGCGTAAAAACAGTGTTCTGGTCGACTCACCCGATGGAGTCCAATATAAAAGGAACACCACTCATGTGAAACCTTATCACAAACGAGACAATGCAGAACAATTACCAGTGGAGACATCAACATCCCAGGTGGAGGAGGAGGAGGATCTTAGGCACGTTGCAGTTGACCAGGCAGATATGGAACAGATCCAAGAGGATGAGTCCAGGCAGATGTTGGAGGACGTTCCACCCTTGAGGTCTCTGCGGCCAATGCGCATGAGAAGCATCCAAAAGAGATTTGATGACCATGTTATGGGATAAACTTTTATGACATGGAACTTTAGTTTGACCTAATTTGATGACTTGCTTTAAATTGAACTTGGAAGAACTATAGCTCCTTGTTAAGATTTGGAATGGTTGTGTTTGGCTTTTATTCTGGAAAAAGGAAGGGATGTAGTATAGTTGATGGAAGTCTACATGACGCAGTATATTTGGTGTAAGTCTACATGACGGGGTGTGTATTGGATACAGGAACCATGTTTTAGAGCTTCGATAAAAGTGTTGTGTTTAATCTGTTTGCATCGAGTCGGTATTTCATCGCGAATAGTGCAGTTACCTAGACAATATTAAATTCTTTTACAGTGCGGCTACTGTTACCGGGATCACCCAGACAAAGTTAACCAATCACAAAGCAGAACGGGGACAATAGATTCCAACATTTTTAAGTTCAGCCAATAAAATTCCGAGTACAGAACAATGAAATTTCAACTTGTTCACTCGTGAAGCTTATGTTGAATAAATCTTTAGCTAGCGTTGACTTTTCAATTTAAAAATTTAATTAGTTTCACATGCTACATGAATGAATGTCATGTGTCATGCAAGCGAGCGAGAAATGATTTCAAACTGTATGAAAACAGTGAACGCAACGTCCGTATGTTTAAGCAAATTGCGTGGCAGATTTCAATTCTCGGAAAACATAAAAACTCAACCGCCGGCTGTTTGCAAATGTTACAAGGCACACCGCCAGCGTAGAATATATAAATATTTATTTCTGACCGTTTGAAAAAGAGCTTCCTTTATTTCAATTTTTTTTAATTAAATTTTTGTCAGAATTTTTTCCGTTGCAGATTGTCTTTGCGGTTTGAGCACTAGAGTGGTTTCTTCAATCTCCCAAGGCGGTCGTGAAGGTTTTGAAGAAATCATTTTGGTGAAAGTACAGTCAAACCTGTATATAACGGCCCTGTATATAGCGGTCACCCTGTATATAACGGTCACCGAACAACTTCCCAAAAATC
>JAJLRJ010000003.1:22070488-22075488 GCA_024195265.1 Dendrophyllia cribrosa | reverse complement strand
CCGCCAAACAGCCTCCCAATGCCCAATTACCAAAGACCAAAGCAACCTTTTTTGAATTAGGTGTATATCAGTTCCAAGACTTCTAGTTTACCGGACACCGCTATCAGAAGGCCAATACTTCCGAGAAAGCTCATCTCCGCGTGAAAAGCACCAAGACGCACGATCACATTGCGCAAAATGTTGTTAGCTGGTTCCGTCTGTATTATATTAAAGGCCTTTAACCACAGGGACTGATCAAACGTCATGATGGGATTCGTAATTCCGTGTTGCTTAGCATGCTCAAAAACAAAGTTCATGGTGGAAGAGGTAGACGTGACATTGCTCGGATTCATATCGATCATAGGAAGAAACATAACAGAAGACTTGCCCTGGTGCCTTCCTTGGCGAACAGATTGCATCATGCCACTCACAAGATGAAGGCGGGGTGCCAAACAGTAGAGATACCTTCCACAGGACGTCGAGGTTAGCTGTGGGGTCTTCCGCTCGTACAAAAACCAAGTCTTTATATTTGATCTCCACGTTCACCTGCCTGGGTCCACATGGATGTAGTTCTACCCTTCTAGTTGTTGAGATTTCTTCTGGAGTAACTTTGCGTCGCGGGACATCACGATTGTGTTTGGTGCCAGGTGTTAACGACTGCAATCATTCCCATACCGTGGAAGGTCTTATTGACGTCGAGTGTCCTAGTGTTGTGGTCAACGTTGTCGGCCGCGTACTGGACAAACTCGCCATTAAAAGATAATATATTAGTTCCCTGGCCAAGCGCAGTATTCTGGTTCAACATTTGCACTTCTCGGTTATGATGAACAAACTCCGTGGTGATGCAAGTTATCAATAAGGAAGCGCGAGGCAAAGTTGTGGTGAAACTGAACTGCAAGCCCGATCTGTAAAGGTGCGACAACGACTCGTGGCCGCGCAGCTTAAACAATGGCCTGCCCGATTGGCGCTACCTTCAACGAGTTATTTGTTTCCGAGACAAGAACTCCCAGAAATGCTGAAAGTGTATCGGGAAGATAGTGGACATGTGATTCGGCATCGGTGGCTATCGTGGGGTAGTTGTCACTTGATGTCGCAATTGATTTGACGTCCTTTTTTATTAGCTTAGCTGCTGTTTTGATGATGTTCATTTTTGTTCTTCGATATCCACGTCATCCCGCTGCTCGTGAACCTCTTGTAAAATTGCAGCAGCAGTGGTTTCAAAAGTTACAACGTTCGGCTTACCGTTAATAACCATTACTATGATCTTAATCAACAGTGATTTAGATAAACATATACAAGCAAAAACTAACGATAAAAGAGTCCGACGTTTCGGCGATATCTAGGCGCCATTGTCAAGGGAAACGAAATGAAATATGCGATCTCAAGAGTAACTGAGAGTCCAGAGTCATTAATTTGCATAAGTTAGACAAAGACCTTAGCGCGAATTGAGTCTGATTGTACATTTAAACATGGTCGTAATTGTTTAATTAGTAACATCTCATTAACGAGACAATCAAACTTGTTCTGGCATTTTTTCAACACATTAAAACAATTGTGAAGGTCATCCGGAATCCTGCCTTCGTGTCTATTATCATAGTGTTTGCGCACTGACGAGGTCTTGCTTCTATATAACTTAACTTCTATATATCTTCACTTAACTTCTATATAACTTCAAGCGTGACCAGTGCGATGCTGGTTATGTCGGATACACCCGTGGCCATCTGTTCGTACGCGTTGATGGACATAGAAGCAAGACCTCGTCAGTGCGTAACACTATGATAATAGACACGAAGGTAGGATTCCGGATGACCTTCACAATTGTTTTAATGTGTTGAAAAAATGCCAGAACAAGTTTGATTGTCTCGTTAATGAGATGTTACTCATTAAACAATTACGACCATGTTTAAATGTACAATCAGACTCGATTCGCGCTAAGGTCTTTGTCTAACTTATGCAAATTAATGACTCTGGACTTAAAGCCCCATTTACACGACATTCATTTTGGGTCCGGCACTCCTAAATTTTGGCACGCGGGCCGATAATTTTGGGCACGGCCCGCTTCATTTACACGTCAAAATATGTTCGATTTTTTTTAATGTTCATTTCTGAACGGCACCCCGAAAATGAGAACGGCACTCTAAAATTTGCGAGCCTGACCGGTCTCATTAACAGCGGTTCACATAGTTCTTCGCTTGTCCCCGGGCCCATTTGGGTTGAAACTTATATTAAAACGACCACAAACCAAATCTTGCTGTTTTTAAGTACTTAGAATAAAAACTATAAGGAGGAAAAACAGCGAAGAAAAAATATACAATTAGAGAATGAGGTTTCTCGATATTTCGGACAGTCAAGCTGTCCTTCTTATATCCCCTGAAGAAGGACAGCTTGGCTGTCCGAAATATCGGGAAACCTCAAGTTCTCTAGTTGTATATTTTTTCTTCGCTGTTTTTCCTCATTATAGTTTCCATTCGGGTTCGCGGACGCGGGTTGTTAAAAATGGCGGATACTCGAGTGCGAAAAGCAATTTTATCGCTTTATGCCTTTAAAAAGCGAAAACGACCGACAGAACTGAGGAACGAAGCAAGGTCATCGCTTGTACCACTCTTCAATAAGGCATTGAAGCGGCGACAGTACGGCCTGAAGCAAGCTATTTTGAGCTTTTTAAACCCTCCGCGGTTGAGAGATGTGTGAATGCACCGCATTCTTTCGCCTGGTTCGACATGGTCGAATCACGTTTCCCGGATGAACTGTGGTACTCAAACTTCAGAGTAACCCGTGGGACATTTGAATATATTCTCCATGAGATTTTTGATGACATATCTCGTCAGGACACACCAATGCGAAAGGCTGTTACTCCAAATCGTCCATTGGCAATAGAGCGTTTTCACGCATGTGACCTTCAGTCCCGTGGGACTCAAATGACAAAGGCCGTGGCAGCCATGTTGGTGTTCCTAACAAAAGAAGTTAATTAAAATTCTTTTGTACGGGAACACCAATATGGCGGCTATGACGTCAAGTGAAAACGCTCTATAGCCTTGTATTACCTAGCCTCGACAGCAGAATATAGAACCATTGCTAACTTATTTGGAGTATCAGTTACCTTTGTGTGTACCTTTCCCTCTCGAGGCCATCTTTCTTTCCGCGCACAACAAACGTTTGCGCCTGTGTTATTGAAATTTTGGCGCCAAAAGTTATTTTCGCCGGGAACGAGAATGCATTCGTTTTGGCACGCGGGCCTCTTTTTAGGGGAGCCGAGACTACCTCCTGAGGTGGTCTCGGCCCGCCTAAATTTTTGGGCACCCGTGCCAAACATTTTGCATTTACACAGCAAAAATCAAGCGGGCCGTGCCCTAAATTATCGGCCCGCGGGCCAAAATTTAGGAGTGCCGGACCCAAAATGAATGTCGTGTAAATGGGGCTTTTAGTTACTCTTGAGATCGCATATTTAATTTAAGCCCCATTTACACTGCAGAAAATTTTAGGCACGGCTCGGATAAAAGTGGTACGCGTACCCAAAAAAATAGTACTGATTAGTCATTTACACGTCCTTTCTTCTACCGTGCTAGACGATGTAAAATTATGTTTTGGTACGGGTAAAAGGCTCAACATCTCGGCCAGCGTACTCGATTCTTGCTTAGTGCGCATGCTGCTAACATGGCGGACGAAAAGTTATTAGAATTTCTTCTCATAAGAAGACCGCATATGTTCCAGCAGAAAATACGGAAATCGACGTTTCTCTCGACTGCTTTACAGAAGAATAGAAAAAGGCGGAGTTGCACTTGAACACTTTTGTAAACAGCCCGTTTTTCCTTCGGCGTTTTAGCGTTTTCTAAACTGAACATAATTGTTTCTTCTTTCATCAGTTCTATTAACTCCTCTACATCTTTGTCCTTCCACGCTATCCTGCGAGATTTTCCAGGCGACTTTTGCAGCGTCTTCAGCTTCCCGCTAAGCGCCATGTTGAGTGAATCGCGGGTCGATTTGCACATGCTCTCTCAAATCGGTGCTGACCAAAGGCGCGAAGGCTCATCAGAGAAAAGTTGGTTCGGCACGGCTAATCGTTCACACTGCACACCTTATCCGAGCTGGGCTAGATTTTCAGGATCGCGTACCAATTTTATCCGTGCTCGGACTACCTCTCGACATGGTCCGAGCACGGGTGAAAGTTTGGTCCGGCACGGATGGGGCTAAGTAGTTTACACGACAAAATCTATCCGTGCCGAACCAATTTTTTTGGTACGCGTACTTTTTTCATCCGAGCCGTGCCAAAATTTTTCGGCAGTGTAAATGGGGCTTTAGTTTCCCTTGACAATGGCGCCAAGATGTCGCCGAAACGTCAGACTCTTTTATCGTTAGTTTTTACTTGTATATGTTTATCTAAATCACTGTTGATTAAGATCATAGTAATGGTTATTAACGGTAAGCCGAACGTTGTAACTTTTCAAACCACTGCTGCTGCTGGTTAATTGTTTTTATAACAATGGATAATTGTTAATTGATAAATGACCATGTAAGCCTCTACAAACATATTACAAATCTATGAATATTATCCGGGATGGTCACGTGAGGATCCCGTGACACCTCCGTGACGGTCGTCACGTGTTGTCCGTCACGGGTATATAACCGTCACGGGTTTTACCAATGCCCTTAGTTTTTGCTTGTATATACTATGATCTTATCTCCAAAATACTCAAGTGTTTCGTTTTCATGTGCTGCCGTCAGTCAGCTTCGCTATTTGTATCACTCAAATATTCTTCCATTTTCTTCATTAGATCACTCACTGTTAACTGCTCGTCGTCATTTTCTTTAAGAAAATTCGTGAATATTGAAAAGCCTCGCGTTTTTCTTCATCCTGGGGACGACCTACTTTCCTCTTTTTGACAGCAGGTAGCTCATCCGCTTCATAAACTTTAGGTAATTGCCTCTTTGTGCAGACGTTTATACTGCAGGTCTGGTGGTAAACCGCGTCAGTAGCAAACAAATCGTGCACACTTAGATGCCTAGCCTTTAACGTTTCAGAC
>JAJLRJ010000003.1:21867988-22065488 GCA_024195265.1 Dendrophyllia cribrosa | reverse complement strand
CGACCGATTCATGATTCTTTTATATCTATGTTAATTTGCCTCACTAGCCTCATTTTAGCGTGTAAATTCTTTTGAATTTTGCACATGCTAACGAGGCTTGTGAGGCTAATTAAAATAAATACAAAAGAATAATAAATCCGCCGCCGTTTATGAATAAGGTGTATATAAATGATAATCATAGTTTAATCTCTGAACTAGTAGATATACCAGATGCTGAATGTCACATTTCTTCGATGGCTGACTATTCAATGACTAAAAGGCAGGTCTGAAACAGAAATTGTCAGTTATATTCTTAAGATAACTAAATGGTCTAGATATACATCATCTCAAATGAATGTAATGCACTAACCAGATTCATAACATACTGAGTATTGGTGAGGCGTTTATATTACAGGGTATTTATTTATACGGTGCCTGATTAAGACGATTAATTTCTAATAGTTCATTTATAATGAGATTGTAAAGGTAGATTATAGAGGTAGCTGATTATTAGCGCAAATTTGTCACTATGGAAACCAAGATTAAACAACGGATAATGAGATTTGCACTGAACATGCTAGCCTGCAAATACCGCCGCCTCTCGTCGCTCCCTCTACAATAACAATAAGTTCAACTGAGAACGTGAATCAATAAGGATAATTGCTCAAATAATATCCTCGGGAGACGATTCGCTATGTGGTCACAAGTTGGCGGAGCTCATTGAAGATCGATCATCTTCTCTTCCCACAAGTCTTTTGAGTCGTTCAAGATGATGGTATGCCCTGCCGGGAAGAAAAGGAATGACAACAAGGCTGCGTTGAGTTATTCATAAGGAATTTACTAAAAACTTAACAAACATTCAATGCAGTACTGTACATATGGTAACGCAACTTTTAGAAATAATGTTCAGGATTGTTGCTAAAACGCGACTAAATGAAGCAGTATACAATTAGCCTGCGTAGCTGGCGGTTTTTTTGTTGGCGCGCGCGATAATTCGCGAGCGGCGAAGCCGCGAGTTTCGAGTTTCGAGTTTCGAGCGGCAAAGCCGTGAGAAACCGCCTGCCCGGTTTCTTGGGCTTTTTGAGTAGTCCGTACGCCGGCGTACGGGCCGTTCTGATTGGTTCTAAAACGTAAACACGTCAATCAAATGGTTATGCGATCTCCCAAGGGAGACTAGAGTTGCCACGCGAAATGGTCGACGAAGCGTTGTTCAAAGCTTTGGCATCTCTCAATATTCGACGAGAAGAAATCGTTCTTAAGAGCAGGAAATAGCCGTAAAAAACTACTTTATGGAAGAGACGTCAAGGCCATTTTGCCTACAGGTTTTGGAAAGAGTTTAATCTTCAATGTTTGTGCCATGGAAGAACCCTGTGGCGTCTCAAATAGACTATAAAATGCCCGGCAGTCAGAAATTTTCACAAAATTTTCACTGAAAGGCTCTTTCAAACCTTTTGAGAGTATTTGATGTTCGTTTAGAAATGTCAAGCGATTCCAAAAATTATTTTGCTTTTCCGGTTGACGAAATATCCAAGCTTGGGCATACTATAAGATCGCTATGTTCTCGACATTTTTGCACAGGCTGCCGGGCACGATCTCAAATAGACTAAATGCCCGGCAGTGAGAAATTTTCATAGAATTTTCACTGAAAGGCTCTTTCAAACCTCTTGAGAGTATTCGATGTTCGTTTAGAAATGTCAAGCGCTTCCAAAAATTATTTTGCTTTTCTAGTTGACGAAATATTCTATGAAAATTTGTCACTGCCGGGCATTTAGTCTATTTGAGACCGTGCCCGGCAGTCTGCAGAAATTTTCTAAGTGTCGAGAACATAGCGATCTTATAGTATACAAGAATCCTTGTCAAACAAATCCGAGCCTCTCGTGTTCAACGACAGAATGTCAGTTCATAGCTTGAAAAGAACATTAATGTTTCACAACATGTATCTTTGTAAAAACAAATTAACTTTTTTGTTTGATTAGCACAAAAACTCGCTCAGAGATGCAGAATATTAACAAAATAAAGTAGTCAAAAAACTACAACAACTCACAAATTGTAATTGTACCTTTGTAAAGACACTTCACCACGAATAATGTCCAAATCTCTTTCACTTTGGTCATCTGGAGACAAACAGATAGAAATAAAGGCTGCTTGTTTAAATAATACACTGGGTTAGGAAAGCCGTGCATGGGCCAAAGACCAGGTTTAGACGAAGTCTTTACCTCGTCCAAGTGTAACAATATCATTTAAGTTCGCTGTTGACACCTTAGGCTCATTAGTACGCATGAGAAAAGTTGTGGTTGCTACATCAGTAACTGCACGTGATTCAAACCATGTAGCACAAACTTCTTGCGTAAAATCAAATCTTATAAAATGCAACGCATTGTTTTTCCAAACTGAAACAATACCAACAACAAACAATAATGTGTATTGAAATTACCATATGAATGTCAATATATGAATATAAAATGAATTCATATTCAATTAAATTCATATCATGAAATTACCATAATCACCATAATTAGATTATAGCTTTGACAAGTGCACTCGTGTTTTACTTGGGACGCCTTCTGAAGCCTAAAACCTGCAAGTTTGTGTCCAAGAGTATAGTGCGGATATAGAACTTCATGAGCAGACACTGAAGGGAGATAATCTATAGTGTGCATCGGGTACTCATGGAGGAGTTAAAGATTCAGTTTATTTGCTATTAGTTATTAACACGTAACAAATTTTGTTCAGAAATATAAAATGACGACAACTCCGAAGAACATCTTGCAAACTTAAAATATAAGTATAAGCAAGAAAACAACAAACAAACAAGAGTAAACGTAATATTTCAGTTTATATTACAGGCTGGTTCTCATATAATCTCACATATACTCGTCTGAGTCGTTTCAAAAAGTGCACTGACGACCGGGACGATTATATGAGAAAACTTCTGAGACGACCCAGGGCGATCGCAAATGACCCGGATGACTGGGACAATCGTGAAAAATCAGGGACGATCATATGAGAGCCACTCTCAGGCAACCGGGACGACTGAGGCGATCGAAGCGACCCAAATCTACCGCAGAATGCACTATTATTTCCCAGTATTCATAGCTCCACCAGTTCCAAAATGTTGACAACTTTGGAGTTTAACTCTGCTTTAACAGCCGCCACTTTTTTTACGATTCTTGCGCCCAAAACATGTTGTTGGACCCAGTTTACGACCGCGCTATTGACGTTCGGGATGACCGGGACGATCATATGAGAACCCAAATCGCTTGATTCGTCCCGATTGTCTGAGTCGTTTGCAAAAAACTGTTGAAACGACTCAGACGACCGGGGCGATTATATGAGAACCAGCCTTACACGACCATTATCAAACGTAACAAAGATATGATGCGCTAACTTATATAAAGGGCCACTAGGAAGGTGACGAAGAATATTAATAAGCTAATAGTTACAACAAAAATGCTAATACAACAAGGATGTAGAAGCTAAATGCAACAGGAATGTTAAAGCTACAATTGAATTAAAATAATACAAGTTCTTTGACAGCTTTGATACCATAGTTGAGTGAAGGTTTATACTTCTTAATTAGTAAAGATTCCAAGAAACATAACTGGTTGAAATTGTTGTTACTGGCAATAATAGTTACATGGTTTAAAACAGTTTGGTGAACGTGTCAATTAAGATTGACAATACCAGGTTTATTGTCGATGGACTCGGGTAAATTATGCAAGGACAACAAAAACTTAAACACCTCACAACTATGCAGGCATTGCAACATGGCAGAATTATTTCTATTGAGATTCAATAGAAGTCCTACCTGATTCTGAAGGATCCTTTACATGAGCTTCTCTGGACTTGGAATCCGTGTTCTTTAATGGAAAGAGCAGCTATTGTCAGTCATTCATGCATAATTTTGCACACTCAGTTAGTCATTGATACACTAGTACACTAAGCAGGCTTCACTTCAACAGCAACAGCAACAGAAAAAAAATTCAAGCGCTTTCCCTCATTTTCATTGTTGGTGAGAATGCTAGAGTAGTAAAGGGGGTTGTTTGTCCTACCGCACCCCAAATAAGCATTTATGCACCCCAACGTTCCCTCGTTCGCTTGGGGAGAGGGGTGGCAAGTATTCTATAAAGGCTACGTTGGGGTGCATAAATGCTTATTTGGGGAGCAGCAGGACAAAACAACCCCCATACTACACACCATAGTGGTGTCGCAGTATCACCCACCATACTGGGTGTGGTATTGCCAATTGAACATTTATGAGTGTCCACCAGAAAACCAGACAGGACCAGGCAGGAGGTGATAATACTCAAATCACCGATTTCGCTCAAACTTGGCACAAAGGTTGAGGGTCGTGAGTAGATACATGTACCAAAATATGGGGTCAAAATTTTTTATTCTCTCTGAGTTGTAGGGTCCCCCCCGAAAAATGGTCATTTGGCACAAATTTATGCATATTAATTAGCTAAATTTATTCGAGTGGTTAGACAACAAAAATAGCAGCCTGGGAATAAAAACTACTAAATCGTATTCTATATTGATCAGTCTTGCAGCAAAATGTGTTATTGGAATCGGTTGCTTTGATTTGCTGCTTTCCTAATACCGAAAGTGAAGGGCATATTTGGTCATTTTCACGAGACGCCAAAATTAGGTCATTTTAGATCTTAATATCTCCAATGGGCAACAAGCTAACAATGTAGTTTTAATACCAGAAGTAAGAAGTGTCTTTATGCTTTCGAAAAATATAATAAAATTTTTGGGCAACTAAATAGCTTTTCAGTATGAACTAATTTTTGCACCTCACTCGACGATTTCTGGCGATTTCATCAAAATTCGGTAATTAAGGTGGCTCGATGGTGTTTTTTTCTGTGCCGACCACTCTTTTTCAATCACGTATTTGGATATCTTATTCAGTATTTACCTAAATACTCATGGCACACACTTACTAGGGAAAAATATAAGTTTCCATTTCAGTTGTATTTTTTGCGATCGAAGCGTCCTTGGCAACGATACGTTGCTAGGCGTAGTTTTACTTGTGAGGCCGCCGTCGGCCTGTATGAGAAATTTTGGTAACTCGCTCTTGGGGACTGAAAGAGTACCACAATGCACACATTTTAGCCAAGTTTGGTTAACTTCTGTGAGAGGATTTTTGAATGGCGCGAGTTTACTTATTTTAGGGTTAAATTTGGTAAAATATCAAAGTTTGTTGTATTTCACCCCAAACTGAGAGATCGAGGACCTAATGCCGATTTCAACTTTACTCATTCATAAGAACAACTATTGTACCTTATTTGTTTGGCTCTTTTGGCGGATTGACGGTTTTGGATTTTTCCCTGTGCCGAGTTATAATAATCGAAATTTACGATGTTTTTGCAACAAACGAGCAGAGAATCTTATGACCTCGCTTATTTTAAAAATCTGAGATAGAATTTCCCAAGAATAAGCGAACTATAAATTTGGACCTTCTTTTACTTAGTCTCCAAATTTCGTGTTGGTTGAAATGCTGTGAGACTTGTACGCTGAACGTCGAGTTGGTAACATGCGCGCTAGTATTTTCAGAGATTTCTTGTTCTCCGAGATGTTTACAATTCATGATCTATTCTGCATATTTCATTGTTCTGAAATGACACCTGCACGCGAATTCCAGTCTAGCACGGGCGGAACCAAAACGCTTGATTAACTTCCGAAGACCTGCCGATTATGGTAATAAACTCTTCTGTTAGACACGCTTATTGTAGCGTTTTTCACGTCTTTTAATAAGGGAAATAATTGCTGCCTTGACAGTGAGTAAAAATTTCTGTTTTCTGTATGCGGCATGCTCTTGCTATTTTTAGGTCAATTACGTGTTTAACGTTGATGTTCAACAGCTCACCTGTTATTTCATGAACACATTGCCAGGACTGATGAATTACCATAATCGGCAGGTCTTCGGAAGTTAATCAAGCGTTTTGGTTCCGCCCGTGCTAGACTGGAATTCGCGTGCAGGTGTCATTTCAGAACAATGAAATATGCAGAATAGATCATGAATTGTAAACATCTCGGAGAACAAGAAATCTCTGAAAATACTAGCGCGCATGTTACCAACTCGACGTTCAGCGTACAAGTCTCACAGCATTTCAACCAACACGAAATTTGGAGACTATGTAAAAGAAGGTCCAAATTTATAGTTCGCTTATTCTTGGGAAATTCTATCTCAGATTTTTAAAATAAGCGAGGTCATAAGATTCTCTGCTCGTTTGTTGCAAAAACATCGTAAATTTCGATTATTATAACTCGGCACAGGGAAAAATCCAAAACCGTCAATCCGCCAAAAGAGCCAAACAAATAAGGTACAATAGTTGTTCTTATGAATGAGTAAAGTTGAAATCGGCATTAGGTCCTCGATCTCTCAGTTTGGGGTGAAATACAACAAACTTTGATATTTTACCAAATTTAACCCTAAAATAAGTAAACTCGCGCCATTCAAAAATCCTCTCACAGAAGTTAACCAAACTTGGCTAAAATGTGTGCATTGTGGTACTCTTTCAGTCCCCAAGAGCGAGTTACCAAAATTTCTCATACAGGCCGACGGCGGCCTCACAAGTAAAACTACACCTAGCAACGTATCGTTGCCAAGGACGCTTCGATCGCAAAAAATACAACTGAAATGGAAACTTCAATTTTTCCCTAGTAAGTGTGTGCCATGAGTATTTAGGTAAATACTGAATAAGATATCCAAATACGTGATTGAAAAAGAGTGGTCGGCACAGAAAAAAACACCATCGAGCCACCTTAAAAATAGTGGTTTAATTTTAATGAAATTGCAAGAAAAAGACAGCAAATGTTCAGCTGAGCATCGTTCTGCTTAAAACAATGCTAAAACTTTTGAAGCACATTTCATGAAGTTTGTAAATGAGGGTTTCTGTCTTTAATACTTCATTTTCAATGCAAAAAAAAATCAATGGGACACTTCTCTCCGATCTACAATAACTCTGAATTTTACTTTCAGGTACAGTAAGGGACACAAAAAGGCAAAGACTAATACATACATGTAATTTAAGTGCGTCAGACTCATTGCTAGGTTCCATTGCGATCCGGCCAAATCCAGTATATTTTTTAAAATTCGATCGCCTAATTCAGATCTTCGTCGATATTTATCGCGCAGTTCATCGCTGTTGACTTTGCTATGAGAATATACATTGCTACCTTGTTGTAATAGCTCCAGTTTATGCCAGTAAGAGTGAAACAAATAAGTTATAAAACCACGGGAGAACCATAAACGCGATCGAAAACTGTCAACATAATGTTTGGAAAACATTCTTCGCCATTTTGAAGTTGAGCCTGCGTTGTGGTCACTATGGACAACGGACTACCGAATTACCGGATCGACGGACAACTCGTACGGACCACGGACTACGCATAAAAAACGGATAACTTAGTGTAAAACGCATACGGGATATAAGATTTGGACTGGTTAAATTTTACAGTCGATTTTCAAACATTGATTATTTAGAACTGCGGAAAACAGTCCATAACTTAAAATTTGTGACCAGAAAATTCAATACTAAAGAGTCTGGAAAATCGAATAATTCCTTGACCGCTCTAAAAATAATTCGACATTTGTCTTGTGCTTCTCGTTGCTTTTTTTGTTTTGTTTTTTGCTTTCATTTTAGTTTGTGGGTGAAACAAAGTATGAGCCCTTGGTGAATCTAGACTAGCTCATATGGTCGGAGACAGAAGTAAACATTCTCTGCCATTTTGAAGTTAACGGAAGTCAGCGCCAACAAAATACTAGCTCAAAATCGGCTTGCGATTAGGTTTCTACATTTTGTATAACTTAATATATATGTTCATCCTGATTGTGGCATTAGGCCATGAAAAAATACCTCGTTTAAGACAAAAAGTGATGGAATCGAGACCCCGTTAAGAGACAAGAACCCCATTTGTAGTGAAGTACTCTATCGGGCCGCACGTCTCCGTTAAGGCCAGGTAAGGGATCGGTAGAAAAGTTATACTACAACTATGTTACTACATAATAGTTAAAAGCATCTAGTTACTTATATTTAAAAAGAATTCAAAACCTTTTTGGATCTTATTGTTACCTGTATATTATTTACTGCGCATGAGACATGATAGGCTCAAATCAAACCTTCAGGCATGGAAACAGATAACTTGTTAGGTCGATTGCCTTTTTAATGATTCGTCTAAAATATTTTTCTTATTACTCTATACTCGAAACTCATCAAGTGCAACCAAAAGGCAGGCGGGGGAGGGGGGGGGGGGGGGGGGGGGGTTGATTGCAACTCCTCCCTTGGGTTTTTGCGCTTTTACAATATTTCGGAAATATTTTATCTATAATGCACAGCCTGTGATGTGTTATACAAGATAAGGTAAATATTTTGGGTTATGGCGCTACTAAAAATTCAAATTTATCGGGAAAATACGGATATTGCAAATAGTTTTTGTTAGGCCTGGGGCAAACGTCGAATCTAAGTCGCGTCGAATTTATTAAAAATAGGTTGGACAAAGAGTCGACTTAATTCCACCGTGGTAGCAAACGAATAGAAATAGAAAGAGAAGAATCGCATTACATAGAGCTCTGAGCAACGCTTTTACCGCCTGTCCATCCTCAACGTCCTCGTTTTCTTCAAACACTGAACATTTATTGCAAATAGGGAATTTGCAACTCAAGCATTTATATCAAAACACATTTCCATCACCATCACGCCGTGCGATGTCAGCAATGACTTTCGATAGCTCGCCATTCCCAGTCGTGAAATTGTCTTTGTACAGCGCATGCTCGTCAGGGGGGGGAAATAGCGTTTGGCAGATGGGAGAGTCGGTATTTTTGTGACGTTTGCGCAGTCCATCACATTTGAATCAATTATTTTTTAATTTGCATGATTTATGAATTGAGTTCAGCGCGAGTTTAGAACGACGTTTGCTGAAAGGCCGAACCACTGTCGCATTATCCGACTTATGCTGGAGTCGAACCAATTAATTTGAGTCGAACTTAATTGCGGCAGACGTCGCACCATTCATGCACCTATTTCAAAATTCTTAGGTTCGACGAATTAAGTTCGACTAAGATTCGACGTTTGCCCCAGGCCTTAGGCCTGGGGCAAACGTCGAATGTAAGTCGCGTCGAATTTATTAAGTGAGTGATAGACTTGTTTATCACAATTAAATACCGAAGCGGAAATTCCACGCCACGCCCGGCAAGTATAAGCGAACAGTTGTCATATTAGTAGGCATTCCCTTTGCGATCAGGGAGCGATCAACGTATTAGAATTTAGTGCAAATCGGTAATTTTTTTTGCCATGACGGGTTTAGATTTTAAAAAATGGTGCAGTGAAACTGGACTGAAGCAGAGCACGGTGGAGTCCTTAGAGAAAAACGACCTCGACAGCGAGGATGCCTTAAAGTTAGTTCAAGCGGACGATGTAGCAACGCTAGACTTAACCCTCGGGCAGAGGAAACTGTTCATGCAGGCTTTAAAACGGCTGAGCGGTACGGACCCAGACCAAAAACCTGAGGAAAAACATTCTAGCGAGAGCACCCCCGTTACTACCAAGTCACTAGCCAATGATGGAGGCCTGGAAGACCTGCTGTAAAAGATCGGGGGAATCTCCATGGATGATCCGCTTGTAACGCTCGAAGCTACAGGACAGCCATTTTCCACGCCCCTCGAGAGGGTTGACAACAACCCACAGGTGTTCTTGGGAACTCAACACCAACCGCAGTCCAAAAAAGAAGGTGAGACAAAACCTTTGCTTATTCCTGACTTTATAAGTACTGCGACGTACAATGGCTCCGTTGAGGACGAGCAAGAAATTGGTGGGTCTGCTGATGCACGAATTGTCCTACGTGCTCCCAGAAGCAAGCCAAAATTAGAAAACATTTCACTGTCCATGTGGGTTGCCGCAAATGCGAGAATTATGCACAAGCTGTCAAACACAGGAAAGCTTTCGGGCCCGTCCTAAATTGCCGATTATCTTTCATACACTGTGAAAGTAGCAGAATTGCTCGGGTCCCACACTCTTGCCTCTGTTGTCGTCTATGACAACGAGTATCGTAAACTTCAGCACCAGTACGGATTTCGCTGGGGCAGCGATTCACAGCATCTTCATACGCGGTTTCTTGTTAAACGTCGCGCATTGACTCAATTTAACCAAACTCTGGCTAGACCTTCTGCCGACTCACGCTCCAATTCCGGCCGCCAACCACAATCTGTCAAGCCAATCTGCCTCCAATTTAACTCTTTGTCGGGCTGTCATTGGCCTCAATGCCGCTTTCAACACGTCTGCCTCGTGGCTAATTGTTCTCAGCCCCACCCTCAACACGAACACCCTCCCACGATGTCCAATCAACGCACATGACTCGGATCCAGCCCATATTTACACCCATCTCCGTTAAACAATAACATTGACGCCTGGACAGAAAATTTGACCAATGATATTGACCGTGACTATCTGCTACAAGGACTTACAGAAGGCTTTCGCATTATATCGCGTGACTCTGAACTACGACACGCAGAAGCGACGAATTACAAATCGGCAACGGAACACGATGTACGCGACACAGTTGAAAAGACAATACGCGAAGAAATACAACAGGGAAACTACATAGTTACAACTGAAAAACCTACTATAGTAAGCGCGTTGGGAGCGATACCGAAACCGGACAGTGACAAAGTCCGTCTTATCCACGATTGCAGCCGACCGCAACACAGTAATGTTAATTCATACACTGACACACAACACCACTATTCATACGTGACGGTGGACAAAGCAGTTTCACTTATCAAGAGTAACGCATATCTGGCAAAAATTGACCTTAAAAGTGCTTATCGCCATGTGCCCATTCATCCGTCCAACTACCCCGCAACAGGACTAGCGTGGCAATTTCGTGGTGATAACACTCTCACATATCTGTACGACTGTAAGCTTCCATTTGGGGCCGCAAAAAGCCCGGAAATATTTCATAGGTTAACTCAAGCGATCAAGCGAATGATGGAAAGGCGGGGATTTACGGTTTTGGCTTATCTTGACGACTTCCTTATCATAGCCGACACTAAGGTTGAGTGTCAACAAGCATACGAAGAACTGATTAAACTCTTAGGCGAACTCGGATTTCAGATTAACTGGGACAAGGCTGTCGGGCCTTGTCAGCGATTAACTTTTCTAGGCATTGAAATTGATACTGTGCGCAGGCAACTCACGTTGCCCGAACGCAAACTCTGCGAACTGCGATTATTACTTAGCGAAACAACTGCGAAGCGATCTATCACAAAACGGGACTTGCAGTCTCTCGTTGGCAAGCTCAATTTTGCCGCACGCGTTGTGTTTGGCGGAAGGACCTTCTTACGGCGTATGATTGACACGGTCCCCTGAGAGCAGATTTGGAACGGCGGAAAGATTTTCTAGGCGTTTTTAATGGCAAAACGTTTTTCGTAGACTCGGAGCCGGTTCCCACCGAAGAATTCTCTACCGACGCCTGTCCGATTGGCGGAGGAGGATTCTTTCAAGGTGATTGGTTCTACGTTAACTGGGCCACTAATCAGGCCTTAGAGTTGTAAAATATGAAACATTAAACATTTTGCTACTTTTGGTAGCAAAAGACAAACAAAAGATAACTGTCATCAAGGAATCATCCGATTTCCCAGACTCTTTGGTATTGAATTTTACCGGTCACAAATCTTTATTTCTAAAGTTTTCAATGTTTGAAAATCGACTGTAAAAAATTATCCAGTCCATTAAAGCACGATTAAGGTGGCTCGACTGGGTTTTTTGGCGACATAACACCCCAACTTTGAACGGTTGATACTTATATTTATACATATTTACATATTTGTGCATATTTATTTTGTGCATTCTACATATTTATGCCATGCCTGCATGCTCCAAAGCGATCGTGGAAATTCTTTTCATAGTACAATGACTACAATGGCAATTAACATAAGGCTGGGTCATGCACATGTAACACGTTTAAAATTTATTCAAAAGCGCACAAATATGTAGAATGTAGACAAAAGAGAAAGTCCTGAAATAAACCAGCTGTCAACAAATAATACGGCAATGAAACTTTGGAAGACGAATGCAAAAGTCCCCTATAATTTTAATTTTATTTCGCGCCGTTAAAGTGATTCAATGCACTTGAAATTTGCAGAGATAGTGCATTACATGTACAACTTTAGATCAAAAGATTTTTAAAAAAATTCATCGACTAGTTTTTAAATAAACGCTTCCCTAACAAAAGTGTTACCTCTGTGGCAAACGGGATGAAACCTTCAAGGAATGTAGTTTTATGGCACATGAATAATATATGGTGAAAATATTGTTTAAATTTGTCAGGAAAACGCTGGCATCGACGAAATAACAGAAAGTAATGCGTATTTTAAAATTTTTGATGGAAAATATTCAACTCAATTTTATTCGAAAACGCTCTCATAGAATTTTTTCAAACTTTGCAATCTTGAAGACATACATCTAGACTATAAGAGGCATACAGTCGTTTTAAAAGTTTAGGTCTAGATGTTGAGAAAATTACTAATAGGCAAAAACCATGACGTCATCAGATCGTTGTTATGGTAACACTGATGTCAATTAAATCTACTTTTTTGGAAAGTTTATTTCATCTCTAGTTTATGTGTGAAGCAGCTTGCCTGACCGAGCTCAGACAGTGAAGTATCAGCCGTTCAAAGTTGGGGTGTTATGTCGCCAAAAAACCCAGTCGAGCCACCTTAAGCTAACCCAGGATTAGCGTCAATTTTGAATCCAGTTAAATAACTCAACAATTTAAAAATTTTCAAAGTTTTCTGCCCTTTAGTTTTGACTATAAACAGAGAATTTTAAAAATTAACCAGTCCAAATTTTATATTCTGTATGCGTTTTACAAGAAATTATCCGATATATTACGCGTTGTCCGTAGTCGGTCGATTCAGTAGTCCAGGCTCAAAAAGGCTAAGAATGTTTTCCAAACATTATGTTGAGAGTTTTCGATGGCGTTTATGGTTCTCCCGTGGTTTTATAACTTATTTGTCTCACTCTTACTGGCATAAACTGGAGCTATAACAACAAGGTAGCAATGAATATTCTCATAGCAAAGTCAACAGCGATGAACTGCACGATAAATATCGACGAAGAGCTGAATAAGGAGATCGAACTTTTAAAAAATATACTGGATTTGGCCGGATCACAATGGACCCTAACAATGAGCCTGAAGCACGTAAATGACATGTATGTATCAGCCTTTGCTTTTTTGTGTCTCTTATTGTGCCTGAAAGTAAAATTCAGAGTTATTGTAGAGAGAAGTGTCCCATTGTTTTTTGCATTGAAAATGAAGTATGAAAGACAGAAACCCTCATTTACAAACCTCATGAAATGTGCTTCAAAAAGCTTTTCTTGCTAATTCTAGCATTGTTTTAAGCAGAGTGGTGCTTAGCTGAACATTTGCTGTCTTTTTCTTGCAATTTCATTAAAATTAAACCACTTTTTTTAATTACCGAATTTTGATGAAATCGCCAGAAATCGTTGAGTGAGGTGCAAAAATTCCTTCATACTAAAAAGGTATTTAGTTGCCCAAAAATTTGATAATATTTTTCGAAAGCATTAAGATACTTCTTACTCCTGGTATTAAAACTACGTTGTTAGCTTGTTGCCCATTGGAGATATTAAGATCTAAAATGACCTAATTTTGGCGTCTTGTGAAAATTACCAAACATGCCCTTCACTTTCGGTATTGGGAAAGCAGCAAATCAAAGCAACCGATTCCAATAACACATTTTGCTGCAAGACTGATCAATATAGAATACGATTTAGTAGTTTTTATTCCCAGGCTGCTATTTTTGTTGTCTAACCACTCGAATAAATTTAGCTAATTAATATGCATAAATTTGTGCCAAACGGCCATTTTTGGGGGGGTACCCTACAACTCAGAGAGAATAACATGACCCTCAACCTTTGTGCCAAGTTTGAGCAAAATCGGTGATTTGAGTATTATCACCTCCTGCCTGGTCCTATCGTGGACACTCTCTTATACCCCCCTAGTGTATATGCGTCATGGATGTCGCAATACGTTTTCATCTGAGAAATCAGGCTTACCAAGATTGGCTTCACAGCTATAAGATGGTCATACCTAAAAAACCATCCCAAAAAAGACCTCAGATTGTTCTACCAAGAGAACAAGCCCACAATCGTTCGAACGATTGAGGAAGAGGCTGCGGAACTGGGTCCTGTTAAAGTGAATTTCACACTTGAAATTCGCTTAACAAAGGAAGGAGTTAATGACATAGAAACAATAAACTATTACTTCAGGCTGCCCAATCCATTAATAGTAACACACTTCAGTCAATCTGAAGTTACTGAACAAACGGACGGTGTTATGAACTCGATAATTGAAGAAGTAGCAAGGTGGGTATACATGGGATCAGGTTGGATCATTGAAAAGTCAATACTGTTTATCTTGACTTTAGTAGATATCAGCCTATCAAAGGCGGTGCCTACATACCTCTTCCTAAAAAGTTAAAAGATAAAAAGGCCATCATAAACAAAAAAACAGAGACGATCAATGTTTGCGTTGGGCTTTACGTGCTGCGTTGTTTCCTACACAAGACACAAAAAGTGCTGGCAGACCAAGTAAGTACCCAACAGACGATGGCTTGAATTTCACTGGGATTTCTTTCCCAACGCCCCTAAATCAGCTCTCAAGAGTCGAAAGGCAGAACAACCTAGCCTTAAACGTCTTTGGGTGGAAAAACGACAAGACAATCGTCTATAGAGTTAGTGGAATCAAATGAAGAATGATCCTCGTAGTTGTGAACGCAATTTAAGCAATTGCGAAAAGAAGCCTGAAAAAAATTCAGGACTTCAACGGGGTTCGAACCCGTGACCTCGCGATACCAGTGCGATACTCTACCAACTGAGCTATGAAGCCACTGACGTTGGGAGCAGGTCAATTGTAGGTTCATATGTTCCCGTGAAAGGAGTGAGTGTGAAATGATATATATGAAATAAATCATATATGAACTGCGGAAATGAAATCAAATGAAGAATGATCCTCGCAGTTGTGAACGCAATTTAAGCAATTGCGAAAAGAAGCCTGGAAAAAATTCAGGACTATAACGGGGTTCGAACCCGTGACCTCGCGATACCGGTGCGATGCTCTACCAACAGAGCTATGAAGCCACTGACGTTGGGAGCAGGTCAATTGTAGGTTAGAGTTAGTGGAGTAGAAGATCAGAACATAAGAAGAATAATCCTGATGCTGATAACCAACGAAAACAACACCCACTACTGCTACCGGCTTTTTTACAACCAACATGATACAGGTCATAAAGGTTCAGTTCACGGTAGGTGTCTTCAAGGCTTTTCATCGCAGCGCGTTCTCGACGATCACCTGGTCTACTGCAAAGGCGTTAAAGGTCATCCAGTTCGTGTTGAAATGCCAAAAGAGAGTGAAAACATCTTGCGTTTTGAGAACTATCAGAATCAGATGAAAGCACCCCTATATCTACACAGACTTCGAAAGTCTCGTAAAAAAATAGACCACGATTGCAATCCAAATCCCGCAGAAAGCAGCACAACCAAGACAGAAGTGCACACACCCTGTGGATTTGACTTCACGGTTGTCTGTTCCGATGGCAAATCATGTGGCCCTTTCTACTACAAAGGTGAGGACACAGTGAAAGTGTTCCTGCATAACATCCAGGAAGTGGAGAGGATTATCAGAGATAAGCAAAGTTGAAAAAGCCCCTTACCATGACAAGGGAAGACTGGGCAAACCACAACAGTGATGTTGAGTGCATCATCTGCCACCAAAGTTTATTTAAGAAACACTTCAAGGAATCCGTTGAAGTTTACGATCCAAACACTGGAGAATACGCAGGTCTGGTTTACTGGAAAACCAACAAGTGTTAATCCAACGCTTTCAAGACATACATCGCAGACGAGGAAACAGAGACGAATTGGAAGAGTTTCCCTTTGGGTTGGCCCAAGGAACCAAAGGAAGCAAAAAAAAAAGGGCTTTAACTTCAAACAGGAGTGCCTCTTCTGCAGTGAGTCTTTAGTCAGAAAACGTATAAGGGACTCTGTTAAGGATCACTGTCATATAACAGGTAAATATCGAGGCGCTGCAAATAGGGCTTGCAATCTGAACTACTTCAGAATCAAAGCTTACATGGTGGTAATCCCAGTTGTGTTTCACAACCTGAAAGGCTACGATGCACACCTCCTTACGAGTGATATAGCCAAGGTCCAAGCAGAACTGAAGTGCATACCAACCACAATGGAGAAGTACATCTCATTCTCCCTTGGCAAAATGATGTTCATCGACAGCTGTCAGTTCATGCAGTCAAGTCTCCATAACTTAGTTAGATCAAACAGTCCAGAGTCCTTTTCCATAACTAACAAGTATGAAAAGGATCCCAGCAAACTAAAGCTCCTACTGCAGAAGGCAATCTACCCATATGAGTACATGGACTCTTGGGAACGATTCACTGAGGAGACTCTACCTGAAAAGGAAGCCTTCTTTTGCAAGCTCAAAATGGAACACATAAGCGATGCAGACTACGAACATGCTCAAGCAGTGTGGAAGGCGTTCGAGTGCAAAAATCTCGGCGATTACCAAGATCTGTACCTCAAAATGAAGCTAAAAAAAGGTTCACAAGATCCTAAAGTTCGAGCAGAAGGCTTGGATGGAGCCATACATCAGGCTGAACACTCAGCTAAGGACGAAAGCCACATCAGACTTTGAAAAGAACTTCTTCAAGCTGATGAAAAACTTCGGTAAGACCATGGAGAACCTCAGAAACCGCACAGACGTAAGGTTGGTTCGTTCCAATGAGGAAAATATGATAAAGCTTATATCAAGCCCTCTCTATGCCAGAGCTACAGTCTTTGATGAAATCCTTGCTGCAATTCAGATGCACAAGGATAAAATTTTCCTTAAACGCCCAGTCTATACTGGCATGTGCATACTGGATTTGAGCAAAATCCTGATGTACAACTTCTACTACAATTATATATATCTCAAGCTAAAGTACGGTTTGCGCTGTGATCTACTTTAAACAGACACAGACAGCCTCCTCCTTGAGATCAAAACAACAGATGTCTACATGCACTCTGAAGTTATCAAACCTCCGCCACTCAAATGTCCAGTTCAGCTAAGTGTGGATCGAACAAGCAACATAATAAAAGCTATTATGATTTTTTGTAAGTAATATCTATTGTATAATAGGACTACTTCAGACAGTTTGTTTTCTTCATGACAATTTGGAGTGTATAAATTCAAAGCAAATTTTCTGTTGATGTGACCAAAATGTTATGTAATGTATAATAGAAAATACTTGTAAATGTATGGTGAAAGTAGCTCTATGTGTAGCATTTACTATATTGATGTTGCGATATATTGTGGGATTCCACATGAGATGTTAAGATTAACAATAGCATGCTTTGATAATTCCATGCATCCCATAACCACAGATTGAATATGGCTGCTAATATGCAAACAAGGTCACTACTAAAAATATTTGTAAAATATTTGTAAAATTCATTAAAAATTGCGTTAATAATTGCGTTAATAAATGCGTTTATAGCAGTTTTTTTTTTCTAAACTGACGCAGTCATCCTGGATAAACATGTTCTTTTATTATTATTATTATTATTATTATTATTATTATTATTATTAACAAATAGAAATGAGCCATTCCAATCACATGGTTACCCTGTAAATCAGATACAACTCACTAGTGAGTTGTATCGGAAATGTAAATTAGATACAACCACTAGTGAGTTGTATCTGGAATGTGAATTTCACAAGTTGTTTACTACATTCGCGTCCGTGTTGTATCGGCACTATACATTGGCCGTTTTTATACTAGAGACGCATTATCCGTCTGAACGAACTTGGGCAAACATTTGTAGTTCGTCTGGTTATGCGTCTCTAGTATAAAGACGGGCACAAGACGCATTATCCGTCTAGACGAACTATCTTTCGTAGTGCGTTGCAAAATGCATTTCGAAAGATAGTTCATCTAGACGGATAATGCGTCTTGTGATTGTATAGGCCGATACAACACTCCCACTCATGTAGTAAACATTACATACAAAAAGTATACTTCTGTTGTACTAAACGTATATTTTCTCATTTGTATACAAAAAGTAGACAATTTCTTGTAGCAAAAAGATTTCGGGTATTGTATACTTTTTGTACACTTTTTATGCTTTGTTTACTTGGGCGAAATAGTGCCTACTTAGAGTATACTTTTACTGTACAGAAAGTATACTCCTGAAAATGTTGAGAAGGGCAAAAACTATACAAAAAGTAGGGTATACAAAAAGTATACTAGTCTCATTTTCTGTAAGGGTATTTTCATTAATTGTTTAAATGAACGTGAAACAGATAAAAAGATCGGAGCTGTGAGCTGAGATCAAGAGAGGCGGATGATAACAGTATCTCACGAGAAATTCCAGAGCTCTGGCAATAGCAAAAAATCAAGCCAAACCACACAGTCGCCTGATATAAAGGAAATCAAAAGCCAACTTAGGAAAGAGATAAAACAGGAGTTTCAAAAAAGCTGGCAAATCTGGGTGCAGAATCGAAGTTAAATTTAAAAGATTAAGCTCAGGTTTCTCGTTTTATTTGACAAAAGAACGTCAAATGCGTGACGCAGCGTGACGCTTTATGTGTGCGGGTTCTCGATTTTAAGAAACAAATTCCAAACCCTATCACTTTCCTCGCATATATTTCTGTACCGCACTACTCTTTCAAAAGCTGGGTTCCGTTCCATTATATCGCATGCTTGGCACGATACTGGAAGGACTAGATCGAGTATTTTTGGAAGTACACAATGCTTAACTTTTTGTTGACTGATTTTAGGTGTTGTAAAGAGCTGTAGACGTTGACGGCGTGTTGTACAATTTCTATTGTATCAATCTGATTTCTAAAAATCATTTTTAATTTTTTTTTTCTATTTGGCATTTCCCAACTGTTGTCCTAGGTTTTGGTTTGTAGTCAAAACGAATGCCATCTATGCCATCTACTACTACTACTACTACTACTGCTACTGCTACTAATAATAATAATAATAATAATAATAATAATAATAATAATAATAATAATAATAATAATAATAATAATAATAATAATATTGAAAATTTATAAAGTGCTACTTTACATGATAATGATCAGGTGCACTTTACATGCATAAAACTTGCATACTAGCTTACACAGACCACATTGAAGGCGAACAAGTACAGATAAAATGCTGTCAAAACGCATTACAACTTTGCAATCAGAGCAAGTATCAAACTTGTGGTCTGCGAACTTGTTCTTTGCGCAAGTTCTGGGATAATAATCTTCGAACATGCAGTGTATGCATGGCTCGATCTTTTTGCCTGCTAACTTGAGCTCTGCACAAGTCTCGCGCTTGGAAAGAGAGCCACTCATTTTATGTATAAGAGTTTGGTTTTATCGACTGAGTCGATAAGGTAAATTAGCCACCGTAAAAAGATTCGAGAAAGCTGACGTTTCGAGCGCTAGCCCTTCGTCGGAGCGAATCCGACGAAGGGCTAGCGCTCGAAACGTCAGCTTTCTCGAATCTTTTTACGGTGGCTAATTTACCTTATCGACTCAGTCGATAAAACCAAACTCTTGTGCTTCACCCCCACCGACGCAGCACCACAGTTTCTCTAGAAACTAACCCCATTCATTTTATATATAGGCTAGTCATTTTGTTCAATATGTATTAGAAATGGATCAGAGATCTGCTGTTCACTACCTGCACAACCGAACAATCCCTAACCATCGTGACACTTTAAAGATTAGAAAAGCTAAAAACACAAACAGAACAGCTCTTACTAATCAAATTTAAGTGTCGCTTACATACCTCAATCCCTGAAAAAATGATAAAAAAAGATCTAGGTATTGGACCAGCCTTAAACGACTTAAACGGTGATGGGCATAATCAAAGGCTCCTTGCGAGCCAAGTCGTGAATATGAAACAACCATCGAACCTTTTCCTACCCTACACAAGTAGGATTGTAGGACTCTTAGATTGTACATGTTATGTACCGATTGTACAAGTAGGACTCTTAGATTGTACATGTTATGACTACTTCCCTTATGTTGCAGATCCACATACCAATATCTTTTACCAAAAACAGACCTCTAAAACCTTAATGTGTAGCTGAGGGAGTCCTGGGTTATTCTCCAGAGCGTATATATATAGCAAACACGTGGCAGGTAAATTTCGCTACTTACTTCAACAATAAAAATGGATTTAGTTGCGTCGTCTCGTTTTTTCTTTCCTCCCGCTTTCTCCTCCTTCTCATCTCCGTTCCTCTTTCCCCAGTCTTTTCTCTCCTCAGTTTCTCGTCCCAGTTTTCTTCTCGATTTCCTTTTCACCTTTTTATTTCGGCGGCACCGTATCTCGAACCGTAACCCCTTGATCACATCTGGATTATTAGTCCATGTGCTATACCACTACACCACAAGAGTTCGTTGAAAGTTACCGACCAATAACTACTTTTTATTCACGTGTTCTATGTTAATTTCTAAAAATCTACATAACAATTTAACCCCAACTCCCATGGCAGTTTACACGTAGGAATCCTTGTCATGTCTTTGCTATTGGTTAACCGTGAGAATAAAAAGCAACGTATTTCCATACAAATTTCTCTCACAGAGTCGTCCTTCAGTTTCCTTTAATTTCGACTTTCTGCCGTGTTGTTATTATTATTATCATTACGTTATGTCAACCGTCTTCGTCTCCGTCTACGTCTTCGTCTATCCCTTCGTGTGCGTCCTCTTGTCAAGTTGAATTGGTTTTCGTTGTGTTTTCTATTACAAGATCACGAACGGTGCATAGATTGGTGCAAGGAACAGAACCTACTCACGTCTGCCGTGAAGTGTCCTGGGCCTGACTGCTGCAAAGCACTAAGCTGGAGGAAACGCGCGAAATCGCGAGACGGGTTGCAATTGCATGGCATCACTGCGCCAGAACTCATGGTTTTCTGTTAGCGAGCTTTCCATTCAAAAAATATAAGCCCTAACTTACGCTTGGGCGCACAAATATACCGTTAATCAAGCAGCGCATGAGACCTCGCAAGACGATGAGACCACGTCTACAGAATCGGTGATAGATTGGTAGAGCGCAGGGATAAAGAAACTCTTTTTCTTTACTTTTCCAGTGCATGAATTTTTTTTGTGGTAATTACCCAACCCCCGCCCCCTTAAAAATAAAATGGTCCGTCCCTAAGAAGTGCTTGAAGCGGGGTGTGAAATGTAAATGTTGATGTGGACTGGACTATGCATATATTAATAGATTCCAGATTGTATATTGTGGATTGCTAATATAAAACTCTAAAATGAAAACCGGGTGGAAACTGAGACCAAACGAGCCAGTTGCGAAGCCCAACGGGCTCCTTCTCTTTTTTAATTTTTACAGCATGCGTAACCTTGCGGTTCCTGTGGCTGTCAGTTAATATGTAACTTATGGCAACAGTTTTGTAACAGTGAACGTTTCGTGCACGCTATCGTAAAGCTGGCAACAATGTTACTATTTCTTATCAAGATATGCTTGATTAAGGTAAGAAATACTTGTACAGATTTGGTTAATGATCTATTGTACCGGTTTCCTGACGTTTTTTGTCGATGCTGATTTATAAACGGGTATTTTGTCGCATGTATTGTACAAACTCGCTAGCAAATGGACAGTTCGCAATTCAAAATAAACCTGTGTTAGACCACAAAAATGCTCGGTTTGGGTTTGATGTTGATTTATTAATACCATAAATGATATTTCTCAGATATTTAAGACACACTGACCACTATTTCACGGGAGATGGGACCCACAGTTAAATTTTCCGGATCAATGTTTGTGATAACACTCGCAGCATGAAAGGTCAAAATGTCAAGTAATAGCTTAAGTGCCTTGTTTTCAAGACGCTCTCAAAATTTTTCGTTTTACTTACCCAAGCCAGTTTTTGGATAAAAAGTGAGATGAAATGATACTTTGTTCTTAAAAAATAGTTTTGATAGTTAAATCCATGTACCAGATTGACTTTTTGGCCCACGAATTTGACCTAAATTTTCATGTGGTTCCTAGCCGTCGAAGGACATAAATTTGGAAATTCGATAAAAAATTCAGGCTCAGGTTTGATTCTGATCTGACAAGGCGAAATGACTTTCAAAAGGCGATATTTTAACAGGGTGGTACAATTTTTCCAGACACGGTTTTAATTTTAGCTTGCTCGCTCGCGAAAAACGTGGGTTTTCAGCGACGATTTTGGGCGAGTGTGGGCGGCAAATGCAAAAAGCCGCTTCGGCTAAAAAATAAAAATCCAAACAACCTAAAAGTTATATTTTTTTAAACAAGCTAGTAAAGACCGTTATTGTGACGAAGTATGAGAAAATCGAATTTTTCTATCTTGCATAGGTATAGTTGATAGTTACAGCAAGTCGCTCTTAATGTTTTGTTGCCTACTTCCTTGTTGGAATATGAGTTGGGTGGCAGAAAAAAACAATATTAAAAGTGTGATTTGTAGCATCCACTTAATCATTCAGCCCACTTTGGTTTTGTTAAATTTGACACAGTGCTAACTGAACATTAATTTTAAGTATTACAGTATGAAGGGATTACAAAATGGAATCAACAGAACTAGCTGCTGCAGCAATGAAACAGTCATGTAAAAACTATTCACAAAGGTTTGTGTGTTTTTTAAATCTGCGAAAACAGATAATTTTATAGATCTGTAAGTTGAGTATCAAGACGTTGATTTCTGAATATATATATTTTAAATATTATATAATTATTTCCTACTATAAAATAGGATGACCTACATGTACCCCCCCCCCCCCTCCCCCCCCCCCATGGATTGCTGAAAATTACACAACCCATACATACATACATACATACATACATACATACATACATACATACATACATACATACATACATACATATAACTTTATTTAAACTCGGTAAAATCATTCAGTATATAAAAAGTGACAATTATATCATTAAAAATATATATACACTTCACTTACTGTTTTACAAGGTTGCCGAGTGGGAAACCGATGATTGAAATAGTCGGTTTATTTTTTCACAAGGGCTCAAAAACTGATAATCCAACACCACTCTGCTCCAGCCCAACCCCCTTATACTTTTTGACCAATCCCTTAGCATGCGTACATTCTCGGAAGGGAAAATGAGACATGCTCACAGGTTATATGTCACTAGTTTCTTCTAATATAAGCATTGTATGAAAAAGGAAAGCAACTTGTAACCAAGATTGGGTTGCAAAAAAGAGGGTTGCCATTGTTAGAGTGTGTGCAACAAATAAAACAAACAGCTCTGTAATACTTAAACCTTACCTTATATAAGTGTCCATTATCCAGTGTTTCGTGATGTGCCATGTCCTGCATAGTAAATAGCATCTGTTTTAAAGCCTCCACGGGGCCTGGGGCAGCTTCCTTTCCACTGAGTCTCACAGCAGGTGAGGTGCTACCCCGTTTCTAGGCAATAAACATTATCACATTAATGTACTACAGGCCATAGCACTGCTGCCACAAGACAAACAATCCCACAATGCAATGAACTGTAAAAGTGATGATGTATCTTTTAGGCACCGGGTAACATAGCCTTATGTCATGCATATGTATTTTATTGCTTCACCTTGTTGCTCAGTCTAAAAACAGTCTAATACCTGAACAATAACATAACGGGCACTTAAGAGGTGTGTGAGTCTGCAAGTCAACAAGCCTTTTCTAATTGAGGTGTTGTTATGGATGAAAGTTTAACATGGCTCAAGAAACAAAAAGAAACCAAATAAACAGCAAACATCTAGTTTAACCTCAAACTGTCGGAAGTAAGTACTAAGTAAGTAAGAGACTTTATTTTACAAGGGTAACACGTAACAGTAACTATAACTACTGATAAACTTGTGGCCCTCAAAAACCAAAATACTAATTGAAGGGGTCAGAATAACACGGAGCTAAGTGACTTTTTGGAAAAAATAAAAATTTCTCCAAATTAGCCATTTTTTGGCATACGGACTTGTTTTTATGTTGTAAACATTGCCCTGTGTGTTTTTCACTGGTTTTGTGCTTCATTTTCTAGAAAAAACGGTCCACAAATGCGGTCGGCTAAAAAATCTCAAACAAACACTGCAGCACTTTGTCTTTGTGTACTTCATTCCCCTTGGGATTGCTGTTTTCACTGCTTTTTAACCGCCCAAGTTGTTCGTTTCACTTGATAAAACCGCAAGCTGTTCGTTTAACTGCTGTTAAACCGCTTATTGATAAGTTGTTCGTTTCAATTGAAAAATGCGCAAGTTGGTCAGGGTTACGGTTACCGTTAGGGTTAGGAAAAACACGTTAAAACGCAAGTTGTTCGCTTCACTGCTTTTAAAGCACCATAACTTGTTGGTTTCACTGCTGTTAAACCGCTTTATAAGTTGTTCGTTTCGCTTAATAGAAAATACTACAGTTGTCCGTTTCACTTAAAAAAAGGCACAAGGTGTTTGTTTCAGTAATCAACCGCTCAAGTTGTTCCTTTCATCAATAAAACTAAAAAATCAAAGCACTGCAGCGTGTTGTCTTTGTGTGTTATATGCCCCTTGGGATTACTGTTATGAATACTGATCAAGTTAGACATTTGAAGGGCTGGGTGCATAACCGTTTCATGTCGAATGTCAGGCATTTTTATTTATTCTCGCTCAGATAACGTACCTATCTGCCACTGTCGCAAAGCATGTCGGGAAATTCTATGGCAAATTCGAAATGGAGTTCCCGCCCCAAAAATTATAGCAAAATATTGTAAGTCTGGAAGCACTTCGGATACCGGGCATTTCGACCACGGCACGGGATGGCAAATGGGCCACAACGCACAACGCTGTCCCTTTTTGATCCGAAATGATTGCAGACTTTCACGCCGGCTCGTACTTGTCCACCGAGGTCCATTTTTCACCACGAGCGCTAAATGGCGCTTTAGACACAAGGTTCGACAAAAACACGATTCGTTTCTTTGAGAGGTGCTAGAGACTTAAGGATTTCCGGACTTCATGATGTCCTTCCATCGTCGAGCGGGCCTTAAACATGGCTTAAACCAGCGCTCAGCCACTGAGTTGTTCGCTGTTCAGCCATGTTGTCGCAAGTGGCGAACGCCATCGATAAGCCCTCCTTAAATAACGTTATGTTCGTTCAGGTCGTTGGCGCGGGTCAAGAGTATTGCGGTCGCATATTCTCACGATCAATCTGCTTTTAGTAATGGCGTCGTTGTTTGGAAGGAACTACGGTCGGATTGTACAGTCAAAGCACTAGGGGTCCAGAACTCTTCTTTTTTGCAGGTAAATTTGTCAAATTCCTTAACGTGAGTGGCAATTCGATACTTCGGCAATGTTTACGACACCAAAACAAGCCTGTACACGAGAAATTAACAGTTTTCAAGCAAAATGAAAAAATCACCCAAAAAGTCACTTAGCCCCCTGTTATTCTAAGCCCTTCAATTATTTACAATATATCACTCCTAACAAAATACTAATTATTTACAATAAAACATTCCTATTAATAAATAATATAATATAATTATTTTCCTTCTAAAATAATTATTCTTTCATAATCCCATTTAGCCTGGTCCTCCAAATGCATTTCAAAGCCACGTCGAGTTTTTCCACAGTTTTTTTGTAAATTCCTATAAATCAGCCTCACACTACATCAGCCTTACACTGGATAAGCCTTACACTGGATCATCCTTACCCTGGCTCAGCCTTACATTGGATCAGCCTTACACTGAATCGGCCTTACCTTGGCTCGGCCTTACATTGGATTAGCCTTACACTGGATCAGCCTCACACTGGATAAGCCTCACACTGGATAAGCCTTACACTTGATCAGCCTTACACTGGATCACACTTACTGTTACACTGGATCAGCCTTACACTGGATCAGCCTTACATTGGATCAGCTTTACATTGGATCAGCCTTACCGTCATTGGATTAGCCAGCTTACACTGGATCAGCCTTACAGTCATTGGATTAGCTTTACACTGGATTAGCCTTACACTGGCTCAGCCTTATACACTGGATAAGCCTTACACTACATCAGCCTTACACTGGCTCAGCCTTACACTACACCAGTTTTTCACTGGCTAAGCCTCACACTGTATCAGCCTTATACTGGATCAGCCTTATGCTGGATCAGCCCTATACTGGATCAGCCTTATGCTGGATCAGCGTTATACTGGATCAGCCTTATACTGGAACAGCCTTATGCTAGATCAGCCTTACACTGGCTCGGCCTTACACTGGCTCGGCCTTACACTGGATCACCCTTACCCTGGCTCAGCCTTACACTGGATCAGCCTCACACTGGCTCAGCCATACACTGGATCAGCCTTGCACTGGCTCGACAGCCTTACACTGGCTCAGCCATGTGTACTTAAGGCACCCATCGGCCGAATGTCGACCGTCACCATCGGCCGATACGAGCGTCGGTCGACATATCGGCCGATACTCG
This sequence comes from Dendrophyllia cribrosa, assembly GCA_024195265.1. Taxonomy (NCBI): domain Eukaryota; kingdom Metazoa; phylum Cnidaria; class Anthozoa; order Scleractinia; family Dendrophylliidae; genus Dendrophyllia; species Dendrophyllia cribrosa. Next base: position 22,039,018 of record JAJLRJ010000003.1, on the reverse strand, counting down.
ATCGATATGTCGACCGACATGTCGACTGATGCGCGATCGACACTTGGTCAGTATGTCGGTCGACACTCGGTCGATACCTCAAGTGTTACGTTACGATGAACTGTTGGCGGCATATCGGTTGACTGTCGCTGGTATATCGGTAGACTGTTGGTATCAAATCGGTCGAGTGTCAGTATATATTGTGTTTTGTTAAACGTCTTCATTTGCTGAAATGTCACTTTTCATGCTATTGGACGTTTACTTGTTCGACATCGGCGTCTAGAACAAACACTAGGTCATGGCAGGAGCCCATTACTTGGTCATAGCAACGTTCAACAAAGCCATCCATTTCCAAACATCTGACTGCGAATCAGCGTCGTCTCCTCTCGCCCTCCATGCTTCCTCCATCAAGTAAAGGGGCAAATTTTGATTAGGCACAGTGGTGCAGCATGCAGTGCTACCATTTTGGCGTGCGGAGTAAACGTTTAAACAAAAAACTCGCGCGTGCACTTGCCATACTCTGTAGACTGTTTAAAGCCGCCGAAAGTCTCTTAAAAATATCTGCGTGGGCAACGCAAACAAGAGACATTGAGTAGAGAGAGAAAATAAAACTCAGTAACAAGAGTCGACCAAGTAACGGTAGAGTGTCGGCCGAGTGTCGGTAGAGTATCGGCCAAATGTCAGTGGCTTATCCATCGATATGTCGACCAAGTATCGGTCAACATACCGGCCGTCACATGTAGGCCGAGTATCGGTGACATATCGGCTGCGTCTCGGTCAACATATTGGTCGATATGTCGACCGACACTCGGCCAACCAATGTCGACCGTCACTATCGGCCGATACTCGACACTCGGTCGATATTATCGACCGAGTATCGGCCGACATGTCGACCGATACTCGGCCCATAGTGACGGTCGATAGTCAGCCAACAGGTGCCTTAAGTACACATGATCCGCTCAGCCTTACACTGGATTAGCCTTACACTTTACAATACATCCGCCTTACACTGGATCAGCCTTACACTTGATCAGCCATACACTGGAGCAGCCTTACCCTGGCTCAGCCTTACACTGGTTTAGCCTTATACTGGATCAGCCATGCACTGGATCAGCCTTACATGGAATATATTAGCCTTACACTGGCTCAGCCATACACTGGATCAACCTTACACTGGATAAGCCTCACACTGGATCAGCCTCACACTGGATCAGCCTTAGACTGGCTCAGCCTTACACTGGATTAGTCTTACACTGGATCAGCCTTACACTGGATCAGCCTTACACTGGATCAGCCTTACACTAGATCAGCCTTACACTGGATTAACCCTTCACTGGCTCAGCCTGGCTTGGACTGGTACACTGCTCGTACTAGTCAGACGTGTGTTTTAAAGCTCCCTATATTTTTTTGCTTGTTTTGTCTCAAAATGACCGGGGGCAAGAAACTCAAAAAGAAGAATCAAGCTCTTCATAACGAAATAGCTGATTTGAAGGAACAACTTGAGAAAATATCGAGAGAATTTTCGTCCAAGAAAGCAGAGCTAACGAAACCATGGCCACATGATGAAACAGAATTACCACCAGATCAGGCCGCTTCAGTTAACTTCGTTTCAAGCAAATATGACGAACTTTTACCTTTAAAACAGAAGCTATCAAGCAAATTCAACAACTAACTAAGAGTCGCCGAAATTTAATAAAAATAATTGTAAATATACATGTAAGCACGCTCCTTTTAAAAAGCTTTCAAAGCGAAAAGCTAAACAGCTCTCAAAGCCTTGGATCACCAGTGGACTGAAAGCATCAATAAAAGTTAAAAATAAATTATTATATGCATCTGGTGATGAGCTCAAGTACAAATATTATAGAAACAAGATTTGCACCTTGATACCTCTAAGTAAAAAGAAATATTATATTAATTATGAATATTTTGAATACCACAAAACGAACACGTAAAAGGAATAAAAAAGGAATAAATGAAGTTTTGCATCGGAAGAAAAAGACAAAGCCCATAACTGCCCTAAAAGACCCGAAAAGCAACAACAAAATTTGTAATGCCCCTTCACAGATTCCTTATATTATACTTAATGATCATTTTTCCTCTGTGGGAAATAAATTAGCCAGTAAAATTCCACCTCCACAACAACATCACCCATATCTTCATTATCTAACTTCAACAGAATCTTTGAAAAGATCATGTACAATAGAATGGAAAACTATGTTGAGAAACATAATCTACTGTACTCCTCCCAATATGGTTTTCGTAAAAGCTACTCGACTCGGCATGCAGTATTAGACATTGTAAATGCGATATAATTTAATATGAATCAAGGACTCATTTCATGTGGAGTATTCATTGACCTCAAAAAAGCTTTTGACACTGTTGATCAAAATTTTTTTGGCTTGACAAACTGAATCATTATCAAAATGGCTTTCGTGGAATTATTAATGACTGGTTTTCGTCATACTTAAAAATCGTACACAGTCGACCCAGATTGGGCCTCATATATCCGGAATAGCCAAAATAACTTGTGGTGTCCCTCAAGGATCTGTCCTTGGCCCACTACTCTTTTTACTGTATATTAACAACATTCATCTATCTTCCACTAAACTAAGGTTTTAGAGCGATTTTCGTATGACCTTGAAAAACGGTTCGGAGAGTGTTTGCGATTTGTTTCATCCGCCAATGATTGAACAGATCGAAACAAAAGCCTCGTTTCGTTTCCCGCGTAAACAACCCTAATATGGCAAATGCGCTTGTTCGATAAACCAATCGGAATGTCAAAAACAGAATGACGTCAAACAGAATATTGATTGCACGATTTTCAGAAAGTTCTCGGACGAAAGATCAAATGTGCTGTGTTGTGCGTGTTTTCGAAAGTCGGTGGAAATTTAATGGTGTTTTTTTTATCTGTGGTTATTTCAGAGGTCTTTCTTATTATAGCCAATGAAGTAGTCTTTCGTGCTTCGTCATTTCATCAGGAGTGAGTTTACACCGAAGGATGGAGAGCCCGAAGGTTCCATTTTCTTTTGTGGCCTCCCTCTTCCTCCAGCTTGACAATCTCCGGTCGCGATGAATTTTTTTGCAAATTGTTCGAGCGGTATTGTAGCATACGCGGTTTTCGCGTGCACTGACTGCATAGTCTGCCAAAATCTGGTACCTTTTTTGCAAGGGATAGGCTACGCCAGAGTTGTAAAGTCCTTCACGAGTATTTACTCTCCAGTTCGGCATTTTGTTGTTTCGAGTTGCGGAAAAAAGCAGAAAATTACTTTTTTTTGGATTCAACACGTTGCATGTTCGATAAGCCAATCAAAATCCGCGCGCGTTTGACTCTGTTCGATAAACCAATCTAATGTTTACTTTACGCGTTCATTTGTTGTTTTGGCTCTGTACGCGCGTTCCATTTCAAGGTCATACGAAAATCGCTCTATCTCTTTGCCGATGATACAAACATTCTTTTTGCTGATAAAAATTTAAAATCTTTGGAACTAACAGTAAACACCAAATTGCAAAATCTTAACGATTGGTTAATATTCAACAAGTTAACTCTGAACATTGCCAAAACTAACTTCGTTATATTTCATCCTTATCAAAAAAGAATTACTTACCAGCCGAAACTACATTTTTGATAACGAGAAGGGAAAAAATGTTGCTCTTGAATCTAAAAACTGGTTGACAATAATCTTTCCTGGAAATACCATATTGACGCTATCACGACAAAAATCAGTAAAACTGTAGGACTTATCTCCAAGGTTACAACATTTCTTACCTCGTTTAGTTTTACTTCATATTTATTGAACATTAATTCAACCTTTTATAAGCTATGGTCTTGCTGTCTGGGGTCAGGCATGCATTAGACTCATCTAAATAAAATTTTAATCCTCCAAAAGAAAGTTCTACGCATGATATATTTTGTGGATGCTCGTGCAGAGCATGCGATCCCGCTATTTATTATATTAACACCAATGAAATACCAGGTGAGCTTTCGCGCGTAAACATCATATCTTCACACGTGAGAATAACATGTTATCTTCACACGTGAAAAGATCACCGTTGCTACGTTGTTCTACTTTAGGACTTCAAAAAAATATAAAAGTGAAATGGTTTGATTTCATTGGTGTTTATATAATAAACAGAACATTACATGGCCGCTTGAAGATACGAAATTTCTCTTCTCGTGTTGAAAAATATTTCACTCGTTTGCTGCGCTCACTCATGAAATATTTTTCAACACTCGAAGAGAAATTTCGTATCTTCGCGCGGCCATGTAATATCCTCTATTTATTGACGCTGCAGACACCTTACCTGTATCGTTCATGTATTACAAGTCTATAGCTAGTATAATGCATGACATAAATAACAACATTTCACCACAAAATATCTTAAAACTATTTCAAAAAACTTCCAATGTTCATTCATACAATACACGGTCATCGACCTCTGGTAAATTTTATGTAAAAAGCTCCAGGATCGATAAACTCAAATATTCACTCTCTCGATTTGGCGTTAAACTTTGGAATGAGATACCTCACTATATTAGAGATCTCCTAGGAAAAAGTTTTTAAATACAGTACACAATTTGCTCTTGATATTTTACAAAACGAAAATGACTATATTGAAATGCCTTTGATAATAAAAAAAAATTAATTTCTAGTTAAATTTAACAACAATTATATTTATTTTCTCTCAATTCTAAACTTTCAAATTGTAAAAAATTATAACTTTCTCTGTGTGCTTTTTCTTTAATCTGCCCGCCTAGAATAGCCTTTGCTAAACGCGGGCAGCTAAAATGCAACTGTTTTTTTTTTTTTAAATAAAGACTTTTTGTTGTTGTTGTTGTTGTTGTACAATGTCTCAGCCATACACTGGATCAGCCTTCAAAACTCCATTAGCCTTACACTGGATCAGCCTTACACTGGATCAGCCTTACACTGGATTAGCCTAACAATGACTGACAGCCTTACACTGGATCAGCATTGAAAATTTAGTTAAACTTACCGCTAATTTTGGATCGCTGCTGTCAACACTTAAACAGTCTTCGAGAAACGACGATATGATGCCAGACTTGGGACTTGTAAAGCGCTGTTTGATGAAGCTTTCAGGTGCTTTTGTATCCTCGTCTCTGTACATCAATAAACATTACACAAGCATGATTTGCGAATGCAAGATTTCTTCACTCTGACTTATCGAGAAAAAATTCAGGTTTCAAATCATACAAACAAGCTCAAAATTTATCTTACTGAAAATTTTGGATCACAGCCCAAAAGTAAAGAACTTTATTTGGAAACTGCAGCAAGAAGTCTCATTCCTCCTTTCATGGTTTTATATAATACATTGTACATAATGAAACACCATCCTCAAGTCAAAGGTCAGTGTGCAATAAAAATATAGGCTTTCCAAAGCATCACATTTGTGTTAATTCAAGTTAAAGGGGCTACTGTATGTCACCAGATTTAAAGCCAAAAGGCATTTTTCTATTGAAGGAAATCTACATTGTAAAAATAACGGTCTAGTTAATAATTTCGTGCCCTGAGACTACATGTACATGTACAGTATAATATGTGTTTTTAGCAGGGAATGTGCAGGATGAAAAGGGATTACAACTTTATAATATTTACCCCCGTGTCTTTAAAAAATCTATAACAAATGGCTGTGATTCGTTCTCCCTTTAAGAATTCACTCTGTACGTGTATCTTCATTTTTAGGTTCAAGGAAAACTTGTGCAATCTCTCTAACAGTGCCATAGTTACGTCCCTCTCTTGGATTAGCTGGACAGTTCGAGCTTGTTGCATGCTTTTCTTTATTGTTCTGTACATTTTAAACTCTGATTTACAAAAACAAAAATAACCTACAGTTTCCATAAGTGAAATCTTTCAGGAGGTTCTTCTCGCACCGCGGCGTGAGGGTTTGTCGATGCAAACACGCTTGTTGGTGAAAACTTGTCATTTTCATCTTGTATCGCTGTAAAATGGCATGGGCTCAGTTGATGCCGTATGGCCACACCCAGCTCGGTCTCTGTCTCAGGTTCAGATTCCACCAGTGTTTCGCTATCTGAGATAGTAGTCAATGAAGGACTGACATCAAAAACAGGCATGGGTGGTCGAGTTATAAGGCTTTCAGTGTCAGCCGTATTCAGGCTGGTGACCTCATCGTCGAGACTGTGTCGTGAATGTCTTGGCATTGTTGCCGAACTAATGGCGATTTGTTGTAAATCCGGAACAGTTTTGCTTCTTCTGTGAGTGAGGCTTCTCACACCACTCCTGGGGGTAGGTTTACTGTACCTTGTATCTGGAACAGACTTGGCAAGCTTCTCATCTCTTGATCGGTAACTTGAGTTGGCAAACACTGCTTTAGGAGTCAATTTGAAGTTTTCTGCTGTCCTAGCATGCCTGTCGCTTTGAAAACGTCTTGCTTCAGAGAATGCGACTCTTAGTTGGCTACGATGACCACCATGCGGGACACTACTAGAATGCTGCCAGTCAGCGGAGCTACCTAATTTCGGTGGTTGCCTGCCAGCATAAACCACGGGTGTTGAGTGGTACTGAGGTTTAGAATGCATTAACTTGGCTGAAGTGTTTTGTGAACTAGAGCTCTGAATCATAGTTTTCCATGGATACATTGTACTGGGATCTCTATAAATTTTTTCCATTTTAATTCCTGTAGGTGACTTGCGCATGACTCTGTCAGTGTCTTCGGATTCTAAGTCACTGTCTTCTCTCCAATCTGGTACTTTTATCTTCAGTGGCATGCTGCCACGCGATGGTGATTTACTAACACCGGCATATGGTTGTCTACTTGCAGATGGTGACAATCTTGCTTCCGGTTTTTTATCTGATGGCTGTGAATACTGTGTAACAGCAGGAGGAGAAGTGTACATCTGGTTTGATGGTGGTGAATCGCTACGCCAACCTACCTGCTCTGGTATTCTGTATCTTTCATCCTGTGGTGGTAAGCTGTATCTTGCGGGTAATGCAGTAAAAGGACTGCTTTCAGACGAAGATTCCCTCATTTTACGAGTAATGAAAGGAATGCTTTTCCTATTTTTTGAGTTTTCATGGAATTGTTCCCCGTTCCTTGTAGATACCCGCAATGTTTTTATGGGTGTGCAAGTTAGACTTTTAGTTCTTCTTGGAGATACTGTGCTTTTTCTGAGCTTCTTGGTTGACTCCTTTTTTAGCCGTACCACTCTTTTGTCTTGGTATAATGATTTATGGAAGTTCCCTCCCATATTTACTGGATTAGACCCATATACAGACTGGGACACTAGCATATCAGTGTCAGTGCTTGCCGTATCATTCCAATCAACACCATTCATTCTACTCTTCGCTATCTTCACCTTGGGTGGGTCCTGGGGCCTTTTTGAAGAGTAGCTGTGTTTAGTTTGTAGATCAAACACCTTAAGAGCTGGGATGGATCTGGAGGGTTGCATAAATGACTTCTTCCTTTCTGTGTCTGACCTGGATAAAGTGCTTGAGGAGTATTCCTTATCAGGGCTAAAACAGAAAAAAGGGCAACAACAACAATAGTTCAATGAATCTCATTAAGAGGCAGTCGTTTCTAATAATAATATATAACCCAGCATATCTAAACTTCTTTAGTCAGGGAAACTAATCATTATGTACAGTTTTGATTAATACAAATAACAATATGTACGGCCATGCGCATGGTACTGGTGATCACAGCCGCAAATTTGGCTAAAAATTGCTCTAGTAAAACTACTGATTAGAAGTATTCCAAATCAGATGGTGTTAAGATTTGGCCACAACTTAAGTTGTTGAAGATATTTCCTGGAGTGTCTTTTGTCTATTAACAGTGTAAATTGCAAGGGAAATAGTTGATTTAATGCTCCTAAAATGGACTCTTTTGAAACACTGTCTGTGACATTTGCAGTATAACCACATTTAGTTTTTTTTCAGCTGTAGTAAATAGTACAGCAATAAAATTTCCTAGTAAGAAGTGAAAAACTTACATAAACAATCAAAACCTTGACTAAGGCTACCTAATGGAAAATACTAAAAATATTCTTCTTAACAGGTGAGCTTTTGCTGAAGCAACTTCGTACTGGCCATCATGACGTGCATTTTATAAGTCGTTTCCACTTCAATTTTCCAGGCAGAAATTTAACTCAATAAAGTATATGTTGTGGTTCAAATTTTTCTTTGGTTTGAAAATTTTTAAACCAGTTTGATTTTTGTTTTCCTTTGTCTCAGAATATGATAATGAATCTGAGACAAAGGCAAAATAAAATTGAACTGGTTTGAAAATTTTCAAACCAAGGAAGAATTTGAACCACAACATATACAAGTCATTTTAAATGTTCATAAAATCAGTTTCTTGATTGTGTCAGTTATACAGAAATAACATAGCATGTTGAAAATTGTATAAAATTTACGAAGTTAGACTACATGTAGCAGTTTTAAACCACAAACGCTTTTTACTGGGCATTGGCATGAATTATACGGGCATCCTAGCATGCCATGGCACGAACAGTTGTACGTAAATTGTGCTTTAACTGTGCCTTGAACATGCCTAAACTATGCCTGAGTTTGCCTAAACAGTGCTTTCAAATGTTTTTTTTTTCACCTTTTTATCTACAGTACTGTATTTTGGAATACTGAATCATTGCCATTATTAGATTTAGCTACAATTGCTTCGATGTGCTGATGCTGATAAAAAATTTTATTATGCAATATTATGCAAGAGAAGTCATGATTTTGCTGACTTAGCTAACTAAAGTTTATCATTTTGTGCAAATAAGGAAAGTTTTAATTTGTTAATCACTCTATAATAATATTGTGTTCATTTACCAGTCAAATTGTGTTTGCCGTGAATTGAATGACAAACCAAGCATTTCAACAAGCCATTTCAGTGACTCGATTCAAATACAATGTACATTGGCACTATTAAGGGACTATTAATAATATTTATTATATATGTTGGCAGGCCTTAAATGACTCAGGACGGTGGGTTTCATAGTGTTGTGTACTAGCCTTCAGATTAATTATTAATAATTATTGCCTTCATAAGTAATAAGCAAACTGGCAGAAGGTTTCGTGGGCGGGTAAACCTGTTGCTCATATTGTAAGAAAACAGAAACTGAGTCATGAGACCTTCTGTGAAACATGATAAATTATTATTATCTTTTAACAGCATGCATTTAGTGTTAGAGAAGCTAATTTCTTACCAAAAGATATACATGTACATGTAGTAAAGAGAATGTTTATTGTAAGAATACATGCTGGAATTATTATTAATTAAAAAATACCTTTGTGTTACTTTTCTGTGCCTAGTGCAACTGTCAATATCTTCTACCCAGCTTGGATACTCTTTACCGAGTCCTGATACCCAGCTGGGGTATTCTGTACTGGCATCAGGTCCAGAACGATTCTTTACTGGTTCCGGGTTTGGTGGAGACTTAAATGCCTCCATATTAGAATAGGATCCTGGTGAAGAAAAACACACTATGATATAATTATATGCAGTGAAAAATCAAATTACAGAGCAGAATTTAAGAGATCACGATGGCAGAGCACCAATGTTAATTTCTTCTTTTTTTAATGAAGCCACAAGGACCAGGGATTTCAACTCTCAGTTATTTTTGAACAAGTTCTGAAAACTGACAGCCACTTTCATGTACATGTAAAAGAAAAGAAAATAACTACAATGAAATCGAGGCAGTTGGTCAGTTAGTAAAATTTACCACTTGTAGCACTGCTTGTTACCATCAGGAGATGCCTAAAACCACATACAGTTAACTTTAAGGCCTGGAAAATCCAACAGATTTTAATTATGAAAAGATTCATGAGGAATTTATAAGGAACTGATATCAGAAATTTGAATGTGTTTGATAACACAATCCAGATCCTGGAGATAAAAGCCATGTTAAAAAGTAATAATTAGAAAGTAAACACTGAAGTCTTCGATCATTGTACACTTTTTCAGACAAAAAGATATACTGTAAGGTCTTTCAAGGACCATACTTTGACAGTTGAAGCATTTCTTTTAACATTTGTACAGTCATGTATCCCTGCATTGTGTCTCCTAGCTGACATACAGTGTATTAAAATCCATAAAGATGCAAAATAATCTACATGTATCGTATGCAACTTGTAGGACACAGAGAAGCTTCGCCAATGCGTGTGTATAAATCTTGTTTTTCCTCAGTATGTCAATGGGTTCGTACAATATTAGTTACATCTTCTTGAAGTTTCTCTGTATGTTAGTAAGTTTGTATAGGGTATTTTGTCTTACCTGTTTTCAAAATTTCTCTGTACGTTATGTACGTATGTTAGAAAAAAAAAGAGGCTCCCTTTCAGGAACATGTGTTTACTCCACGCTACTACAGTTAATTCAAACTTTCTTCTTTGAAATTTGGGGGGAATTACCCGGGTCAACCCCTTACAGTTTTCTAAGTTGAAGCCAACTCTACTACTGGTAGATCTACTAGGTCAATCGCCAACTCTACTAGGTGACCAGGTAGGTAGCCATGACACAGTTATGTAGTCTTACTTTAAGGTGTTTGTTGACTATATTTGTTGGTTACATGTACACTGTATGTATATGTTGTGGGTCAAAATTTACCTTTGGGTCAAAATTTTTTGAACTGGGTCAAAATTTTTCAAACTGGTTTGTCTATCAACTGTCTAAAAAGGGATTTTATTTATGGGGAGTGGTTAAAAAAATAGGGGCTTGGTTTTTTTAGGAGGGTCTAAAAAGAATGGTAAGAAAAGAATGGTAGACAATTTCCCTCCCTACCCATATCCTTTCTGTGCACCCCCTCACCTCACTTACCCTCTCCCCTACCCTCCTGACCTGCCCTGCCCTGCCCTCCCCCCTGACATGATCTCCCTTAATACCTACACTACATATTTTCTTTTTATTAAATAAATGTAGAGCACTCACCAAGGTTTGAACCGTAACCCTCCAGCTCCGCAGTCCATCCCCATATCCACTTGACCACACAGGACTTGCTGCACAGTCAACCAATATTTTCTGTAATTATTATCATTACTTATTCATCCCAGACCCCCCTCTGTCAAAAGCTTAATTTATTCATAGATCCCAAGTCCTTTCTGCCTGTCTTATGTGCAAGGCATTTTAGGTTCTTGCAAAATGGCAGCAGCAAATGAAGATTATTGTGTGGATAAAGAACAGTTTTAACTAAAAATAGCTGAAGCTCACCAACAAGTTGCCCACAGAGGAAGACAAAAAAAAAATAGAAAAATGGCTATACACATGTAACTGACAGAAATTACTCTGAAATAAGTCAGAGAGTTATCAATGTGTTTGTTGGCCTATGCAAGCTTCATTCAGAGCAGAAATCAATAACAAACAGAGTTAAGCCTATTAAAAGCTCACTACAAAGTGAAGGTTTCCTAAGCCTTATTAAAATAGACTTGATGGAATTTTCAGAAACTGTGCATGCAAATGTTCAAATCCTCACACATGGGCCGTGTCTGTAAATGATCACCACACAAAGTTTGTCACTGCTTGTCCTCTGTATGGAAAAAAAGCTACTGAAGTCCTGGCTACTCTGAAGGTGTATTGCAACACATATGGGTGCTCAAAGCAAATAAACTGTGATAATGGAAGAGAATTTACGAATGAAATGGTTCAAAACTTTGCCAAAGAGAATGACCTACATGTAGAATTAAGGCATGGAAGCAAACAAAGACTTTACAAAGTGGTGCCTTTTCACAACAGAAGCAAGCTACACCATGAACATAACACATCACAGAGCCATACAAACTAGTCCATATGAAGCAGTGTTTAGCTTCAAAGCTCACAGAGAAGTCAAGCAGCACCCTGATGCAGAAGAACCAGGCCTGCAAGCAGACCAGGAAGAAAAGTCAGAGAGTCAATTCAACGATCAGCAGCAAGCAAAAATATGCAAGATTGTCTCCAACCAGTCTACCTACAATGAAAAGATGGTCCAGCAAATAACCAAAAAAGAGCAGGCTAAAAACATCTTCAAAGTTGGAGATATGGTAGCCATTTGAATAGAAAAGTGTGATAAAGTAACATCGCTTCATCCCAAAATGTTGCATGGGAAGATTGTCAGTCTTGGCGAGTAAAACTATGCCAAAGTAGTGACTCAATTTACAATGTAGTGAAAATACACATTAATTTTTATGTAAACCCCAATCTGTCAAAATAGCCCTTTAATTTAAAGAGACACTCTGGGGTTAAACCCAAAGGGTACACTTTTAGCACTGGCCCTTACCTTATATAAAAGCTAACCATTTAAAATCAGTGCTTAGCCCTAATCACAAAACTGAGTGCTTACTGAAATGTGTGACACCTTAACGTCACAAGTTTATTTTACACACAGTAGTTTAAAATAATTACAGGCAGAGGTACAAATAAATGAGAATGAGCTATTTATTTAAAAATTTCTATAGTAACCAGTTTGAAAATTTAAAACCAGTTCAAACATTTTTGACCCAGTTCAAAAATTTTTGAACCAAGCTACATGTAAGGCAAATTTTGACCCACAACATAAACATTCCACAATGTACCTGAAACAGATGTGTGAATTCTTTTGTAGCTGCTCAGTAGAACTTCTGTTTCCACAGTTCCAGAATTGCTGTCAAGGTCAACCACAGATGAACTGGGGGAGGGGAGGCTGGTGGAGAGCTCATCATCATTAGCCCTGTAGGAATGATGTGCAGGATGTGGATTCATGTCCTCTTCATCTGTTGATTTTCAATGTGACAAAAACAGTTTGGATGGTAAAAAGATTATAAAATAATATAAAGTAAGGAGGCAAAATTATTACCAGCTTTGGTCAGCAACTTCAAAAGCAAGCACTGGGATCAGGGTCCTTGAACTGACTGCCAGTTTAGCCTGTTGCAGGCATTCAGATACAGTGTAGTGGGGAGCAAAGGATAGATGGTGTGCAGAAAGAAAATACATCAAGTGTGCTGGCAGAGGAGGATAGGCACAAAAGAGAGCGAGGAGGCAAGGGAACACCCATAACAGATCCATTCCACACACTGTACACCACCTACATGTACAGTGGCCCAGGAACTTAATACTTTGTATTCGCTGTTTGTTGTTTTAAAGACTTGCCAATGCAATCAATATTGAGCGCTTTGTAGATTTTTCTGGAGGAAATTCAAATTTGCATACATGTATTAAGCTTCCAGAGAAGAATGCCATGTTTAAATTTGTTAATGCACAGTGCATGCATGGGCACTATACCTTATTCTAATATTTGCATTACCTTGCTAACAAGGCAGATTTGTTCAAGTGGCAAGGTATTATGCAGGTGATAATCTGGCAAATGAAATTCATCAATCCAGTTAAAGTTCTTTCAGACTTTCCATTTATGATTTCAAATTGGCTTTCTTTACTGTACTATTCCTTTGACCAGTCTATAAATTGCCATAATTGCCGAAACTCCAATACTGTTTAGTTCATCCAGCTGGTCTTTCATGAAGATGGTCATTATAAAAGATTTTCAATGACAACGATCCTCCATTAAAATACTATTTACAAGTTAAAAGAAGATAAAACCGAACATTTTTTACTAATTAAGTCATCTTCAAGGTAAAAGACTGTCCCCTACATGCACATTTTATATGTTTTAAGTGATTCCCAATGGGAACAGTTTTGCTACGTAAGAATGAACTTGTTTGTTCAAACTGGGGCTTCATTGTTAGATCAATAATAACTCTGTGCTTGTGAAAAGATTAGGCAATTCAAAGGATTTGCCAACTAAAAGAATGGGACAGATTCTTTGTAGTGTTTTAGACCGAAGAAGAGACACGAAGTCAGGACACAAAGTCACAAGCAAAGAACCACACTAGGTCGCCATCATGTTTTAATCTTCCCCCTTAGTTACATGAAGTCCCGGATGTTACCGCGTGTTATACTAGTTCCCAGTACACCACAATCTCTCTTTTTCTCCAACAAAACTAATGACTTTTAGAACTATCAAAATGTAAACAAACTGACTGAAATAAGTAAACACCTCAGTCTATACATGCACTTGAAACAAGTTCCTTTAAAGTTCAAATCGAAACAATGAAAGATAAGTTCTGGCCTCTTGTGGCCTGTAATTCTCTAACCAAAACAGTTTCTGAAATGTTCAATAAAGTTCATAGTCAGACAAGGCCTTTGGGGGGCGACTAACTCTTCCAGAACGGCGCGGTGTGCTCGTAACTGTCTCTTCCGCCAGTTGCTTCTCTTCAGGCGACTGGTCCACTGGTTCTGGTTTGGAAACTTGTCCAGGGGTACTGGGTTCTGATTCTGCACTGCATTCCGTATCGGGGTCAGTCAGGTCAATCAGGAGAGGTTTTACGTGCTGCAGATTTCTCTTGTATTCGACCCCTTGAGGTGACTTCAGAACCACCTGATCTCCATAGCGAGCAGCGACCTTGTAGGGTTGGCTCTCATATGATGGAGACAACTTGTTCTCCCTTCTTCTCTCCAATAGTACAGCATCCCCTACGTTGATGGCTCTATCTTTGGCATGATTTCTCATGTCAGCATAATCTTTGGCCTGCTGTTTTCTCTCTGCATCTCGGTCCCTCACTTGTTGGAAAACCACATCACTCGGCTTTTCCTCAGGCTCAGTAAGTTCTCTTGAAAAACAGTTCAGCAGGGCTGACACCTGTTGTGGTGTGATTAGTCGACCGATGGGCCAGCAAAAACTTGTTAAGTTCTGACCGCCAATCTTTTCCTTCCGCTTGGAAGACTCTCATGGCCTTGAGCAGTGAGCGATTTTCCCGCTCAACCTCGCCATTAGCTCTTGGCCATAATGGTGTATTGCGACGATGTACAATGCCCATCTCTTCCAAATACTTCTCCATTTCATTGGACACAAAGTTGGGACCATTATCAGTCCTTAAGCCAATTGGTACACCATACCGAGCAAAATGGTTGTCAAGAAATTTGATGATTGCAACACTTGTTGTGGAGCGCATGACATCTACTTCCATCCATCTTGAGAAATAATCAACCACCACAAGTAGATGCTCTCCAGTTGGCAAGGGTCCTAACAGATCTGCGGCTATCTCTTGCCACGCCTTTTCAGGTAATCTTGTCAGTTTTATCGGTGGTGGCGGAACATGCTTTGACACCAGCTGACAACCAAAACATCCTCTACATTTCTTTTCTGCTTCCTTGTCTACTCCTGGCCACCAGACTTTCGATCTTAAGCGTTCTTTGGTCTTCACAATTCCCTGGTGGCCTTCGTGAGCCAAATCAAGGACTCTTTTCTGCAGCTTTCTTGGAACGACGATTCTAGTTCCCCGTAACACAACCTGGCCAATGTAAGTCAACTCATTCCGCACCTGCACATAAGCTTTTGGAGCTTTCCTCCAATCTCCCATTTTCAGTGACTCACGCACAACTGCTAATTCTTCATCTTGAAATGAAGCTTCTTCTATCTCTTCGATTCTTAGAGCAACTGGTACTGCTTGCAGGGTAACTTCGCGCACATATTCTTCATATTGGACATATCCTTTCACCGCTGGTATTTTTGTTAGACGAGACAGGGCGTCTGCAATGTTCTCTCTGGAGGGCACGTAGCACACTCTGTAGTGGTAAGGCTGTAACCACAACACCCAGCGTTCAATGCGCGCCGACGGTTTTGACCTTGGGCCATAGATGGTCTTCAGTGCTTGATGGTCAGTCACCAAGTCAAACTGGGGTAGACCGAACAAGTATAAATTAAACCTCTCGCAAGCCCAGACGAGCGCTAAGGCTTCTTTCTCTGTTTGGCTGTACCAACGCTTAGTGGCACTAAGACTTCTGCTGGCATAACATACCGCACGGCTCTGCCCGTCTACTTCCTGCACCAAAACAGCGCCAAGACCAACCGGGCTGGCATCTGCTATGACCCGTGTGTGTGCTTTCCTGTCAAAATAAGCAAGCATAGATGCTCCTGCAAGTTCTTCTTTCAGTGTGTTGAAAGCTTCCTCTTGTGCTTTCCCCCACTCAAACTTTTCATCCTTTCGACAGAGTACCCTTAGGGGTTCAGCTTTGGTTGCAAACTCCGGGATAAATCTTGAGCTGAATCCAACGAGACCCAAGAAACTTCTCACCTCTGAAACTGAAGAGGGGCGGCTTGCCTCTTTCACTGCTCACACTTTCTCCTCAGTGGGTCCAATGCCATGCTCAGACAAGAGAATTCCCATGAAAACCACTTTACTCATTCTAAAGGTACACTTCTCACCATTCAAGGTCAGATTCTTCTCTTCCAACCTTGCTAACACCTTGTGTAAGTTCTGGTCGTGTTCGGCAACTGTCTTTCCATGAACAATTAAGTCGTCGGCAATGTTAACAACTCCGCCTATATCTGCGATAACCTGACTAATGAGATGCTGGTATTTCTCAGGTGCTGCATTTACCCCAAAACTTAACCTCTTATAATGAAACAAACCTTCATGAGTTAAGAAGGTAGTTATGTCCCTTGAATCTTCTTACAGCTCTATCTGGTGAAAACCACAACGCAGGTCTAGCGTGGAAAAGACCAAACTACCATTGAGCTCCTCCAGCACTTCATCAATAGTTGCTATAGGTAATCGTTCTCGAACAATTGCCTCATTAGCTCGGCGCATGTCAACACAAAGTCTTATTTCACCTGAGGGCTTGGGAGCTACAACAACTGGACTGGCCCAAGTGGTGGGGCCTTCTACCCTCTCGATAATATCTTCTTTCAACCTCGTCCCAATGTAGTGTTTTAGACCGAAGAAGAGACACGAAGTCAGGACACAAAGTCACAAGCAAAGAACCACACTACGTCGCCATCATGTTTTAATCTTCCCCCTTAGTTACATGAAGTCCCGGATGTTACCGCGTGTTATACTAGTTCCCAGTACACCACAATCTTGCATAGGTGACAGGCAGGTTCAGAGGGTTTGAATGTTCATCAAGTTGCACCTCCACAATCCTAAATTATAGCAATTTGTGTAATTAAGAACCCATTGAAGGAAAACAAATGTGGAAAAGAAAAAAAAAATTTTTGTCATAGTGGCACTTGAAAGACACTAATGCACAAAACCCAAATAGTAGGGCTATTTTTATAGGATAAGGGCCTGTTCGCACTATGTAAAATTGCGTTTGTTTTGCAAAAAAATCTGTCAACATGTAGCCATTCTAAGTGTGAATGATTTTGGAGGCCTACAATATTTTTGTCAGGCAAGAAAATCCTTTGTTCCTCGACAGCTTTCCTTTGTCGGGTCATCTTATTTCGCAAACGACACCAAATAATGCAACGAATGTGACAGCATGATAACCAGTCATTTAGTGAAAGATGGATATCTGTGAGGAAACGGGAACAGCAATTCGTTTGTAAGAAACCCCTACTTTCAAAACATGAATAATTTTGGCTCCCAGAGCTATTCTGAGGATATAGATTTCAAACCAAGATTCCATAGGGCGAGGAAATATCCAGTACAGATGAAAACGACGGCAGCATCGGCGTCTGTTTTTCAACTGAATTCAAGTCTCCAAAAGCCATAAAAGTCAAATCCTTGCTAACAAAACCAGAAGTAATTGTTGATTTGCCATAAACAGGTTTTGCATAACAAGCAAAAAGCAAAATAGTGTGATTAAAAACTTTTCGTGGCACCATTTTTCTTTGCACTCAGACTTTGACTGAAAAACTTCACGGGAACACAAACGCACGTCACAATATCTCACTGTTGTTTCTGGTTACATGTCTCAGGTGCGAACAAGATAACAAAAACAAAAAAAAACAAAAAATTGGTGATTACAAAATTTTAATTTTTTTTTTGCAAACACCAAACTCTAGTTTTTGTCATAGTACGAACAGGCCCTAACTCACAAGCAACGAGGGAGAACTACCTTTACCCAATCCCGCTATTTAATAAAAACATTAGCTCGCCCGCAGGCACTTCACTACCTAGCAGCAGACACTGAGTTTCAAACTTTGAGTGAGTCGCTTAAAGATACATCTTGACTCTGTCATGCTGCACCGGCCATATCACATTTCTCATCCACGTCAATAACACTTGTGTGTTGACAGAAAGTGTCAAAATGAACCAATCAGAGGGTTATAACTGCAGATTTATCAGAATGACTTTTTGTTAAGAATGTTTACAGATGTTACCTCACCCCCTCTCCCCTTATTTTCCTTGCTATTGTGTTTTCATGACAATGGCCAGGAACTTGCTTTAAGCTTGCTTAATGTCTTAAAATGAGATAAAAAAATTGCCATAAGTGATGAACGCAAAGAAATAATTATGAACTAAAACGACAAAATAACAACAAAAAAACTCAAAATTCCACCTGAATGGAAACTTTGTCCGCCTTTTACTGTCACGAAATCAAAATTGATGAACTGTAATCCACTTCTATCCTTGCAATCCTGCACTTTTTCACCAAACTATGTGTTCTGTTTTGCTCTCTATATAGAATCGATTTGTTTAATTTAGTTGTATATTTCGTGGCATTTGGCGATATATAACATGGAAATTGAGTAAACACAATTTTGTAATTTCGGCAGGACAGTGTCCCTTTAAGTGAGCCAAAGAAACTCTTACTATTGCTATTCCCAGAGCTAGCAAACAAACGACAGCATAACTAAATATTCTAAACGGGCATGAAAATCATAAATTCCTGCTGTCAGTATCACAGCCATAGAGACTTTTTCCTAAGATCAAAGAATCGACAACATTGAGAACAGGCCTGTTACATCTTAATTTTGATCTAAAAGGAAAAATATTTCTAGTGACAGGTAGTTGGGGTAGCCCTATGCTTAAACCACGTTAAAATGCTTTTCATGAGGGTCTGAAGGTTGTTTCAATATTGATGAGTTGGCTCGGAGTGTCTGTAAAACCTGGAATTGACCCAGAAAACTGTACCTGGAACAACTCAGAACACCCCCAGAACATCCCGGAACACCCTCAAAACCTAACCGGAACACCCCGGAACCCACTAAAAATAAATCAAAGGCACCTATGAAAAAGATTCTGCACACCTTTGGACCCTCCTCCTCCACCCAGGAAACTATGACTTTTATTCTGGATTCACATCACCTCACATTTTTAAGAAAACCATGCAAAATTAGCCAGTAAAACTAATGCAAAAACCAATTTTGTGCTTATTAGTCTGGTTTTAGTCATGGTTTACCTTATTATAGGAAATTAACACTTTTGTAAATTAAGGTCTTTGAAATTAACGCGACTTAAATTAACGCAAATTGGAGGGAAAATTTCTTTAGAATAAAAAAAATTAATGCGAGAGGGGGCAAATTTTCAAAATGAAGAAAATTAACACGATTATTGATGTCTCTAAAGATATTTTGGCTGTAAATGGATGTCGAGAACCGCTCTTCTGAAAGCAAGAATGAACTGGAAATATTGCAGATGACATACAATCGAAACCCCCTATTTCGAAGTCCCAGGGGAAATGAAAAAAGTTCAAAATAGCGGGGTTTCGAAATAACCAGGGTAGCGTAAAATTCGTAAACAATGAATCGTTTTTAATGAAATACAGTATGCAAAGAGACATTAATTAAATAATGACGATCATCATATGTCAGATAAATCAGCAGATGCTGTTGCTATGAAAACTCTTTGAATGTTCTGTTGTTTTGTTATTGAATACCTTATGTTTGATCCACAACAGCTGGAATTTCTTAGCGGTAATGGGACACTGCACGTAAATCAAGCATTGTCAAGTCACCAACTATGTAATATGAGTTCAAATAAAAGGCAATAAGTTTCCAGCTGTGCTCCGATGTATTCTGTTCTTGACAAGTTCAAAATAACGGGGTTGATTTTAGGTCTAGGGAAAGAAGGATCAGTTCGAAATAGCGGGGAGTTCAAAATAGCCGCATTCGAAACAGCTGATAGTAAATGACTGGGGCGGGGTAAATCCAAGGGAATTCGACCTGATTTCGAAATAACGGGGAATTCGAATTAACCGAGTTCGAAATAGCAGGGTTTGACTGTATCTTTAAGGCTTTTACATTGTAAAAGATTAAAAAATAGTGTGCAGAAAGGAGAATGTTATTGTTAACTAGTTGCTCAGGAGTTGCTACACTATATAAAAATATGTGTTCGGACAGTATCCAGAATTTGGGGTGAAATTAAGGTCTCGGAAATTAACGCTCCACTTGAAGTGCTACTGCGATCAAATTTTTGATTTTCATTTTTTTACATCTCCGTGTACAATTAGACTTTCTTACTCATCTTGCCAAATTTCAATCCATTACGAACATCAAAAGGCATTTTATTTTAACATTTATGCCCAAGAATTTACGGTCGCCATTAATCGACCTTCTTCCAAGGCTTGGTTGCAAATGGGATAAAGTGACGTCAAAGGCTCAAACATACCTCATGGGTTGAAATTATAATAACAATCAGCATAGAAAATTGCACAAAGAACAAGTCTAATGTTTTTGTTGCTTTTCGCATGATTTTTTATGGTGATTGTTATTGTAATTTCAACCCGTGAGGTACATGTATGTTTGAGGCGATGGTTGGTGCACATTGAGCCTGCTGTACATGTAATGGTCACCTGCTGTATCCATGGGGACGATGTTGGAGGGAGGGGAGGGTGGGGAGTTGGATGCAAGGGATGGGGGGTCAGTGGGGCAAAACACCGAGGAGAGGGGAGAGTCCAAAGGTGTGCAGAATCTTTTTCATAGGAGCCTTTGATTTATTTTTATTTTTAGCGGATTCCAGGGTGTTCCGGTTAGGTTCTGAGGGTGTTCCAGGTCGATTCTGGGTTTTAAAGACACCAGTTGGCTTGTACAATGCAGGAGCCTTTGATTTATTTACCAAACAAGCTTGCCCCTCAAGTTTAGGACTGTTGGTTGAGGTCAGCAATACTGTAAGTAAATTAATAGATAAATAGTAGGAATATTGTCATAATGACATAAACATAACTATATAAGGAAAAAAATGATCTTTTCTTTATGTCACTATGTCCATGTTCTTATGTGGTGATGTCAAAAATATGAACCAGGCCTTTTTATCGGAATTGTGCAGTAGATCGTAACTAGTTGAACCCGCATTGACAATTTTCCATGGTATTCCAAATTGCCTTGTATTCGCTTGTGAAACACAGGGAGAATTTGATGTTACATCAAAAGTCACTTAGGGCCTTATTCCACGCACCCCTTCAATTAATACATTGTACATACATGTAGGAACGGTTGCTAGCAGATAGTTGTAATTTAATACATATGCACTGTGTTTAGTGCTACACCGAATTTGGTTACGGAGTCTTGGTCAATTTGCAAATGGTGAGAAATAGAATATACGAAGCGATTTTAGCATACCCAGCCACTTATTTACATATCCCTAAACGTTTGGAAGAACAAGGCATATGAAAACAAAAGTTAACCATTCATATTCAGTGACATGAAAATAAGTGGCTGGGTATTCTACAGTTTAGCCAAATATACATGTACAAAAAAATAGTAACCCAACAAAATACGCTGTAAATTATGACAGTGTTTTACATACATAACATATCTGATACCATTGAGCAACCACACCTGTGGGTTTAGTACGGTTAATTATCACAGCTTAGCAACCATAAACTTTAATCATACATTGCATAAAACTTGTATAATGGTAATTTACTAAAACGAGGGATCACTGTAGAAACTTTTCGGATGTTAATACTGTATATTATATTTTCCAACCGAAGTTACTTTAAAAGTACAGTAATAACTTATTTACTACAATTATCTAATATCAAAGTATTAGTAACTTGGTAAACGCAGTGACGATGTATAGCTCAAGCCAGCGTCCTCGGTAAATTATTTATAAGCTTACTTGTTTTATTTAGTTAGAACAGATCGAAGACTTTTGGGCTCTACTCCCAGTTATTTTACTAATTCCTGTGTAAAATCGTTCCAGATTTTGTCAGTCAGTTTAAGTTTGAGCAGAACTTTACAAGTTAATTTGAAGATCGAAATGGATTAAGCTTGAGTTTACTCTTGTTTTGTTTGTTTACTCGTATAACGACAAAGTTATAAACGCAAAATTAGGAATAAATTTGTGGTGGACACCCGCTAGACACACTTTGACTTTCTAAACTCGGTTTGAGCTACAAGAGCTTATATCTGCGTTCTTCAATATGACATAAGCTTATTAAAAGCTTAAACGTAAAAAAAAGAACTTCAAATCTTGACGCCGGTCAGTTGGAATTTTACTCAGGAGTGGCGGGTACATTGCAGGTTGCCTAGGACGCGTAGATTGGCTTTTCTATATCTGTTCATTCACCGTAAAATTACATTTAAGATAAGCTTCAATGATAACGCGAGACGTACAATACCAAAAGTTCACAGTGAATACGTCTCGCTAAAATACGCACAAAGCAAAACACTTAGCTTACCCGAACCAGGTAATTCTGGAGTTGTACGGTATCCAAAAGGAGTCACTTTACTAGATAACTCCTTAGCGTAAGTTACGTTGACCCACTCTAATAGCTCATCGACTTTTCTACCTGGAGATTTACTTGGAGGACTTCTTAGTCTTCTTTCCAGCGAATCCATAAAGTAAAATTTCGGCGCCGGAGAGAGCAAATCGGAAGGACGCCGTCGGTCAGTCGTGAAGCTTCGGCCACCCTCAAACTGAACGATGTAAGCTTCCAGAGCTTCTGTGGCGGATTTGTAAACCGTGTTGTCGAATTCTATCCAGTTTTTGAAGCTCTGGTTTTGATCATTTCTTCTCCCAGTATCGCTGTGTGGAGTAAAATTCATGTGACTGAAATCAAATACTCTTATGAATAATAACTCATTCCGAAGTCGTTGGGATTCGAATGATGGCGGCAAAAACAATGATTATGCAACACTGCGCATGTTCGGCGTTCATCGTGTGTGTGGACAAGGGTAACGCGGGCTCTGGGAACGAGATTGGCATGGGAACGCTCATTCTCGTCCCCAGAGCCTTCGTTTCGTTTGGTCAGCGGAATAAACGAAGGGCTCTGGTAACAGTGCCTTCCGGATGTCGTAAATTCCACGACATCCGTTAGCGCATGCCTAATGCATTAATGTACTATTGCGCTTGCTCAATACCAGAAACCTTTCGTGTGTGCATTCTCGTCCCCAGAGCTCTCGTTTCGTTTGGTTGAGCTCTGGAGACGAGAATGTTGTGTGTGTGGAATGGCGTTCGAAGGACTGTACAAGACAAAGGAGGATATTACCATCTTCCCGGCATGCACTGCAAGCAAACTATATTATCAAACGGCGGCGACCCGCAAACAGCTCATTTTACACAGACGCCGTTGAGGTTGGGGGTACTCAGTTGGTCGTAGCGGAAACCTTTCAAAAGAAATCTATGTTAACCTATTTATTCTATTCACCTTTACAGAATATTTTCCATTTCGGGTTATGTTTTCAGTTTGCTTTAAGGCCGCTTACACAGCGTCGCGTGGTAGACGCTTGAAATCTCTTCACAGATTCATGGAATCAATAAACCGTCTCGCCATTTCAAAACAATGCCGGCTTATATTAGAAGAAATATCCGTATATTTGCTTGCTTTGACTTATTGGACCTAAAACTGGTGAACAGAGCCGGTGAAATAATTCCCGCTAACTGAAAATATAAAACAACAGCTACTCACTCAGCACGCGACTGTTCTGCTGTGCTTGTTTACGGTTATGTTATTTTTAGTTCAAAATCGATCTTCGCTTTTCTCGCTATTTTCTGACTTTTCTATGGTACGAGCACTAATCATTCAGCTTCATTGCATTTTATATTTTGCTGTGACCGAAATAAAACTCGAATTGGTCCAAAAATGCAATAACATCTTCTCACAACGATGCGCCACTTGGAGCTTGCCGGATGCAGTCACTTTAAACAAATAGCCGCCGAAATAGATCACTTTCAACTTCAAAATTAAGGATGAAATCGTGGAGTCAATTGGAGTCAATTAGGTTTTTGAGAAAGTTTATACCTTAAATGACTGGAATTGGGTGTTATTTGGCGTTTGACTCGCCTTTTTTGAATCGATCCAACCAATTTAAAATATGCATTACCGATGACTACAAGCAGACATGGACGACAATAGTCAAACTATACCACGATAATTTTTTCAACGGGTCCACTCCACTCTAAGAAAACCATTTCCTGGCACATCATTAATAGAGGAATAAGGTTCACATTGTTTTCTTTCGATGCCTTTACATTAAAGCGAGGAAATCCATGTACAACTTTGTCTAAAATACGTGAATTCTACGGTTCCACCGGAAGTCATTCACCCGAATTTTACCCAAAGCATGCTGGGAAGACGGTAATATCCTCCTTTGTACAAGACTAAACAATTACAGGAAAGGGGTTTGGGTCGAGCAATAATGGCGGCAAGACGTGTTATTGTCGCTGCGTAAATTAGAGGACGGGAAGTTCACCTTGCGTTTAATTTTCGCGTTATTGTGGTATTCTAATGCCTTGATAAAGGAACACCGAAGCTAAAACCTGAAAGTGGACGTTGACTGCCTCTAATGTCAAAAAGAAACGTACGAGAAAACAGATTATCAAGCTCGTCTTCACAGGAGCCGCCATCACCAAAAAGAAATCGCCGTTCTAGCAACACTGTGATGGAAGACAAGGAACAAGCTGAAGCCCTTAGCCTGGAGCAATTTAAGCAAATTATGGATAAACTTTCCCGTTTAGATAACCAAATGGAAGAGCATTTTGGAAATTTGACTACCGAGATTTCAATCTTGAGGTGTGAAATGAAGCAAGAACTCGAAGGTGTGAAAGCGTCACTGCGAGCTGTAGAAAAATCTGTAGAGACGGCTTGGGATTTCATTAATGACCTTCAAGAAAATACAAAAACCCTTAATGACTACAAGAAAACATGCCAACAAAACCTTGATTCTCATCGTCAAGAGTTTGATCTACTCAAAGCAAAATTTAAGAAGATGGAGAGCCAACAAACGGAAATTGAAAATTTAAAAACAAAGCTGCTTGAAGAACGAGAGAACATCATTGCTCTGGAGAATTATTCTAGACGTGAGAACCTTAGATTCATGAACGTACCTGAGCGTAGCGGTGAAAACTGCATGGATGTGGTGTATGATATACTAGAAAATGATCTCAACATCAATGTGGAAGACATTCACTTCCATGCAGTCCACCGTGTCGGGAAACCGCACTCTGAAGACGCCTCCCAGACCACCCCAAGACCAATTATTGTACGTTTCCTAAGCAGGTATGATAGAGACACAGTTTTTAGAGCAAAAAATAGGCTGAAAGATGCATCGAGAGCTAAGGATATGTACATCACACAAGATTACGCAAGAGCAATACAACAAGAAAGGAAAACGTTAATTAAAGCCATGTTCACAGCAAGAGAGAGAGGTTTGAGGGCAAAGGTTGTTGATAGAAAGTTGATTGTCAATGATGTTACCTATAATGTAAGCAACATCCCTGAAGATCTTAAGCCTCTTCAATCCAACGCACATGCTTAAGCGAGTCTTTTAATTTAAACTTCTAATTCGTATGGCTTCTTCCCGTATCAGGCGAAATGTCTTTCAGATTCCGTATGAACCCAACCAACGGACACTAAATTTTTTCCTGCAATCGGCTTTCTTTTTCACCTCGCATCGGCGCATTAACTGTTTGTTTAAAAAAGAAACCGTCGCTCTAGCAGCGTTGAGATGGAAGACAAGGAACAAGCTGAAGCCCTTAGCCTGGAGCAATTTAAGCAAATTATCGAAGATATTAATTAAAGCCATGTTCCAGGCAAAGGAGAGAGGTTTGAAGGCAATGGTTGTTGATAGAAAGTTGATTGTTAATGATGTTATCTATAACGTAAGCAATATCCCTAAAGATCTTAAGCCTCTTCAATCCAGCGCTCATGCTTAAGCGAGTTCTTTAATCTAAATCTCTAGAACGTACGGCTTCTTCCCGTATCAGACGAAATAACTTTTGGATTCTGTATGAACCCAACCAACGGACTTTTAATGTTTTCCTGGGTTTATGTGTTTATTTTGTTTTTGTATCTTTTTGTTTTTGGTGGCAATATTTATTTTCTTTGTTTTTATGTAAATTGGTGTTTCGGTCATACAAATTACCAGCAGATTCCAAACATTTCTATGTTTTACAATTGCTCTGTCTATAATTATTCATGTTATCCCTTACAACACTGAACTAGTAATTTGCTCATTAAACGTGAGAGGTTTGTCGGATACTATAAAAAGGCGCGAGACCTTCCGTTGGCTTAGGATGAAGAAATATGCCATTTATTTTCTACAAGAAACTCATTCCACAAAAGACAAAGAGCACATATGGTCCGCGGAATGGGGGTACTCTACCGTATTCAGCAGTCTTTCTAGCGCTAGCGCAGGAGTATGTGTGCTTTTTAATAATAATTTTAACCTTCAAATTATGAAATCTTTTTCCGATCCAGAGGGAAGATTCGTCATAGTTGATATCAAATCAGAAGAGAAAATCTTAACCTTGGTAAATATATATGCACCGAATGAAGACAAGCCTATGTTCTTTCAAAGCGTCCTTAATCAACTTCTCTGTTTTGACTGCAGTGACATAGTTTTTGGAGGAGACTTTAACCTAGTGCTTGATGTCCAAAAAGACAAAAAGGGCGGAAGACCGGTAACCCATAATAACTCGTTAAAAGAGGTCAAATACATCTCCAATTTATTGGATCTCATAGACATTTGGCGCTGTCTTAATCCAGAAGCTAAAAGATTTACCTGGAGAAGAAGAAAACCTGACATACATTGCCGTCTAGACTTCTTTTTGACAAGCTCTAGTTTAACTACAACTATTATTAATGCAGATATATTACCGGGATACAAAACAGATCATTCTTTAATATCTATACATCTGACATATAACGCAAACCCCAGGGGCCCAGGTTTTTGGAAACTGAACACCTCTTTCTTGTTAGATGAAGAATATGTTGGCCTAATTAAGAAAACAATCACTGATGTAGCAAACGAATATGCGAACAATAATGAGATTGATGCCATCCTATTATGGGACACCATGAAGTTGCAAATTAGGTCCAGCTCTTTAAACTACGCAAGAAAAAAGAAAGCTAAAATGAAATCACTTGAGATAAACCTTGAATCTGAAATATTATCTCTCCAAAAAAAGTTAGAAGAAAACAATCTCTCTGAAAATGAGAAAATTCAGATCTATAGCGAAATAGATGTTAAGATTCTACAAAAAGAAGAAATCGCAAAATATAAAACGCGAGGGGCGATCCTTAGATCTAAATCTCGATGGTATAATGAAGGAGAAAAAAATACAAAATACTTCCTAAACTTGGAAAAGCGACACTTTAATAAAAAAACCATCAAACACCTGACATTAGCAAATGATAATGTTGTCAATACCGATGGCGAGATATTAGAAGAAGCAAAATCCTTCTATCGGAATCTTTACTCGTCGACTTATACGCATTCTAATATTGCGGAAGAAATGTTATTTTTCCCAGAAGGAAATACTATTAATCTAAATGAGCAAGAGAAAATACAGTGTGAAGGCTTTCTGACTGCCTCCGAATGCTTAGAAAGTTTGAAATCCATGGAACCCAATAAGAGCCCAGGAAGTGATGGCCTCCCAGCTGAATTCTATAAAGTTTTCTGGAGTGACATTGATCAGTACTTACTAAATGCCTTGAATTGCGCATATTCAAAAGGTCTCTTATCGATTACTCAAAGAAGAGGATTAATTACTCTTATACCTAAAAAGAATAAACCTGCCAATCTCATTAAAAATTGGAGGCCTATCACTTTGCTTAACTGCGATTACAAAATAGCGGCCAAATCCATAGCAAATAGAATACGAAAGGTCCTGCCAAAAATAATTAACAATGATCAAACTGGTTTTCTAAAAGGCCGATTTATCGGAGAAAACATCAGACTCGTCGATAGCATTATAAATTACACGAATATAAAAAAAATACCGGGTCTCTTACTTTTTGTTGACTTTGAAAAAGCCTTTGATAGTATTGAATGGTCTTTTATAGAAAAAACACTGAAGTACTATAACTTTGGAACTTTTCTGATTTCTTGGGTAAAGGTTTTTTATACTGATATCAGCAGCTGTGTTCTGAACAACGGCTGGTCTTCGGACTTTTTCAACTTAGATCGTGGTGTGAGACAGGGATGCCCGCTATCCCCATATTTATTTATTTTATGCGCTGAAATACTAGGTAATGCAGTGAGAAATGATAAGGAGGTCCGTGGAATAAAAATTCTCGACACTGAGTGTAAGTTATCCCAATACGCAGATGACACGACTATGATTCTAGATGGCTCTGAATCCTCCTTTTCAAGATCTTTGTACTTACTCGATGCCTTTGCCTCCATATCTGGTTTGAAAGTTAACTATGACAAAACTGAAGCCCTCTGGATCGGCGCCCTTAAAAGTTCTAACTTTACCTTTTATTCAAGCAAACCTATAATTTGGGCTGATGAGAAGGTCTTTGCTTTGGGAGTTTGGTTCTCTACTTCAGAAGACCGCTCCCTAGATTTAAACTTTATTGAGAAAATTGAAAAAATAAAGAGTATATTAGATAATTGGTCGGCCAGAAGACTAACCCTCTTGGGTAAAATTACAATTATAAAAACCTTAGCCGTATCACAAATCGTCTACATATTGTCATCTCTTCCAACACCTCCTGACATAATCAAGAAAATCAACTCCATATTATATGATTTCCTTTGGGACAATAAGGGCGATAAAATCAAAAGAACGACAATAATAAATAATTATGAGAATGGAGGGCTTAAGATGTTAGATATTCAAAGCTTTAACGAAGCTTTGAAAATGAAATGGATTCAAGGATATCTAAATGAAGAAAATAAAGGGAAGTGGAAACTCTTTTTTGAACATTACTTAGAGAAATATGGCGGTAAACTATTGTTTCGAAGTAATTTAAAACAACAAGATACTACACTGCTCAATCTCAAGGACCCGTTCTTGAATGAAATCATACAGCATTGGACCAAATTCAACTACAGAGATGAGAATCTAGATTTTGCATCCACATGTATATGGTATAACTCTCACATTAGAATAGAAAACCGTCCATTCTTTTACAAATCATGGTTGAGTACGGGAATAAAGGAGATTAGAGATTTGTTAGGTAATGACCAGAAGTTTCTAACCTACAATGCCTTTATTGATAAATACAGAATCAAAACCAATTATCTCGAATATTACAAAGTGATATCAGCCGTAGTTCATTACAAGAAGATATACTTTACGGCCTGCAACAATGTAACTCCAAAGGACCAAGTTGACAACCTTCTGTCTTATACCAAAGTCTCCAAAAAAATATATGAACAATTAATAAATAACAAAGCTTCTATGCCATCTAGGAGTCAGGGTAAGTGGTTGGAAGAGAGAGACTTATTTTGTAATTCTAATATAACAGTAAATTGGAAAAGCACGTACTGTCTGCCATTTCTGTGTACAAGGGAGTCAAAGCTCAGGGTCTTCCAATTTAAATTTCTTCACAGAAAAATCGCTACAAATGATTTTTTGTACAAGATAGGCATTAAACAAAGAGATTCCTGCTCCTTCTGCGAGGGAGAAAAAGAAACCCTTATTCATCTATTTTGGAACTGCAAACATACACAAGATTTCTGGAAGAGCATCTTCGAGTGGATTTCCCAAAACGTTAAGGATTTAGAAAATGTTACTCCTTCTTTGTCTCTTTGTTTTGGTCTTATTGACAACACAAAAGATTTTCTCCTTCATCATTTACTCCTTATATCTAGACACTAGACACTATATATACACCTGCAAACTTGGAAACAAGCTTCCTAAGCTGCAAGTGTATATACAACTAGTTATAAACTCAATGGAAATAGAAGAACAAATTGCATGTTATAATAATGATCCAAAGCCTTTTGCACAGAAATGGTCTCGCCTTAATTTTCAGATTAACCTCTCACGAAATACATAATACATTATATTAACAATATCTACAAATATACAATATATAAGCAATGTAAAACATAGAATGCTCTAACTGCATACTAAATTACTCTGTATGACCTTTTGTGTATGTTTTGTGTGTATTATATTGTATCGTATAGCACTATATGTATGTATCACTATATGAAGATTAATAAAAAAAATAATAAAAAAATAAAAAAAAAACAATTACAGGAAAACATCGCGCTGAAAAAGAAAGAAGAAAAGCTTTACGTGCTGTTGTTATTTAGAAGAAAGATTGTCTTCGTATTTTGCCTGCTGGTTTTAGAAAATCCTCGATAAGTCAACCGATTTCTTTCGTTTGGGAGCTGTGTATTTATCGTTTCGCCACTGAACGATATCATATCCGACCAAATCAGTTGCTGAGACAGCTAAGTTTGTTGATGGACACGCTGTGGTCATTGATTAGGCTTATTTCATCGAATGGTGGTAAGAAATATCGAGGAATTTTTGTTTTGCATTCGTTTCATGTTATTTTAATTGGGCTTCGAGTGACCTTCGTTTCCCTAGATTTGTATTTCAAGTTGTAGCAAAGAGTACTACCTAATAAAGAAAGTATAACTTACTAACGAGAGTGCTGATAGCGTTGTTGTTATTTAAAATGGGTAACCTAGTGGTAATATTTCTTTTCACCCTTGGGCTTTCTTCAGGATTTCTGCATCTCCTTTAATTAACACTCGTCCCTGTTGCAAGCAACATACTTCTTTAATATTCGTGGCCGCTTATAGCTTCGTCTTCCAAGACACATACTGATTTTTCGGAAACGAATCGCTCATATTTAGCAACAATCAGATCCCGTTATACTTTGAAATTTAGCAGCCGTATCTTTACTTGCTAAACCAAACAAAACTGGGTGACATTGGTCGTTGAATGCGTTGAAATTAAAACGTTGGTTTTGTTGATATAGTCTTAGGACTTTTGAAATTCAACCGGAAGTAAAACCTTATGCGTAGAAGCGTAAAAATTTTTACCTTGTTGCGCATTCATTTTTAAACGGCCAATCAAAAAATTCAAATTTTTGTCCGTTACCAGAGCTACACGAGACGCAATTTAAAGAAACCGTGGAGCTCTGGGGACGAGAATGGGGAACGCTCTACGAGTATTTTAATCGGGCTCAGTTGTTAGGGTTTAGATTATTATCAGGATTATTGTCACCCTTTCTAATTATGAGGTTCGCTCGAGTGATTTGTTGGATGAGCTTGGCTGGGAACGGTTAGCAAACCAAAGACTAAAACAGTTGGCTGTAATTATGTATAAAATCCATAATAATCTTTCCCCATTGTATTTGAGGCGGATTTTTAGCAATATTTCAAATATACACACACATAATCTTAGAAATTCTGAGTCTAATTGTTACATTCCCAGACCGAGAACTGAACACGCCAAAGGTAGCTTACACTACAGGGGATCTGTTCTGTGGAACAAGATCCCCTTAGAGATCAGACAGCGGCCCAACTTGAACGATTTTAAAACCTCTTTATGTGTGAAAGATTATAATGAAACAATGATCATTTAAGTTTTTATAGCATTCTATTCTTAAGTGTAATTTAGTTAAGTTTTATAGTTCAATTTTTAGTTTAATGTAGTTTGATAAATTGAAGAAACCTTGATCTTAGTTTTCATTGTACTTTATCTTTCTTAGTTAAGTAGTTCTACAGGTAATGTACTCTAGTGTAAATTCACACGACTCCTAGGAAGACCATGTAAATATGATACGATTTCGTGTATAAATAAAGATTGATGATGATGATGGTTGGTATTGTTCGTTTTTTTAATATTTGAGAGGGTGGGTTTAGATTGGGCTCATAATTATAGTAATTACAAGCGCGTAGCTGGGGTATAAGGGGTGTTCGTATTTATCTGAAAGTTTTGTAATTGGGGTGAATGCAGCGAGCCACTGAGGCGCGAGCCTGTAGGGGGCTCTGGGTGCATGCACCGCCAGAAATTTTTGAAATCTAGAGGCTCGGAAAAGCTATTTTCAGCATTCTCCACGAGATATTTCGTCAAAAAATCAATCTCGATGAAGTGTAAAATGACAGGTATTTTTAGTGCTTACAGATAGATTTTGTTAGCTTGATACATATTATTCTTGATGCATACACCTAATTGCCCACTCCAGAAACTATTAAAAATACCAGAATACTCTTTAAAGTGCAGGTTTGGGTGGTGCTTGATGTAAGCCTCATTTTTCCGATTTCTTTTGTTTTCAGCACGAACTGCACGTGCTATGCTTTAACTTCGTGGCAATTTGCATACGGTGCACATTTGTATGCGAACACACAATGCTACGTCCTAGCGTTCCTCCATGTACTCTGAATTCCATTGTGCCGTTCTAACAAAGGAGACTTGAATAATTACACCCGGGTGAGGCTGAGCCTGCGCATAAAAGAGCGTTATGGTATTTTTCGGAGTGGCCAATAGACCACTTTCATAATGGCGGCCGATTTATTTATTCTTTTATATGTATGTTAATTAGCCTCACTGGCCTCGGTAACATGTGCAAAATTCAAAAGAATTTTTACTCTAAAATGAGGCCAGTAAGGCTAATTAACATACATATAAAAGAATAAATAAATCGGCCACCATTATGAAAGTGGTCTATAGCCCAATTTCGATATATTAAAATTCAACTTGAAACAAAAGACATCACTTCGAGGCTTAGGGGAATTATAGTAGGGATAGCACCGCGGCAGAACGTTTGCGCATGCGTAAACTTCAAGCACTTCCGGTCCGTTAAACTACCAGTCAACATCGATGCGAACAGCATAAAACAACATTTCTGCATGAACCAACAGACCTAGATTTTCTAGATGCAATGATGAAAGGACCAAAACCGAAGAAAATTATGGTACGTACACGATCGGTTCTTGCATGAATACATTTCGAGATGGAGTGAAGACTTGTTTTTTGTGAAAAAATGCGATGCAAAAATTATTTGCATCTCTATT
Source organism: Dendrophyllia cribrosa (assembly GCA_024195265.1). Classification (NCBI taxonomy): domain Eukaryota; kingdom Metazoa; phylum Cnidaria; class Anthozoa; order Scleractinia; family Dendrophylliidae; genus Dendrophyllia; species Dendrophyllia cribrosa. Next base: position 22,006,182 of record JAJLRJ010000003.1, on the reverse strand, counting down.
TTCTATTTTCGTGCAAATTCTGCGACAAAAATTGCATTGTATTGACCACCAACATGGCCGCCTTGTCACGTGGTTGCAAACCAACAATAGAGGTTTTGCACAGCAGCCATGTTGCATGGTAGGAACAATGAAAATGTTTTGAATTAGAAAGAACATTCTTTCCCATAGGGAAAAGAATCTATTGTTCCTGCCATGCAACATGGCTGCCGTGCAAAACCTCAAAAATACGAAAAAAGCAAGTGACACACTCGAACACCAACCCCGCGGCCTGGCCAGTACCTTACGCATGCGCACAGCCATATCACCCTGGCAGTGGCAGCCATGGACAGCTGTTTCGTCCTAGTTAGGACTTATCAGCTTGGCATAGCCAGAACGTTGTCATATCAAAAAGCAAAAAGCGAAAAAACAAATAGGAATTAACTAACCAATCCATGTGATATGATTCTCGTCCACAGAGCCTTCGTTTCGTTTGGTCAGCGGAAAAAACGAAGGGCTCTGGTAACAGTGCCTTCCGGATGTCGTAAAATCCACGACATCCGTTAGCGCATGCCTAATGCATTAATGTACTATTGCGCTTGCTTAATGCCAGAAACCGGAAATAAAAAAAACCTTTCGTGTGTGCATTCTCGTCCCCAGACATTCTCGTCCCCAGAGCTCCACGGTTTTTTTTAAATTGCGTCTCGTGTAGCTCTGGTAACGGACAAAAATTTGAAATTTTTGATTGGCCGTTTAAAAAAGAGGGGCAACAAGGTAAAAAAATTTACGCCTCTACGCATAAGGTTTTACTTCCGGTTGAATTTGAAATGAACGTTGAAGTCCGATGACTACATCAACAAAACCAACGTTTTAATTTCAGCGCATTCAACGACCAATGTCACCCAGTTTTGTTTGGTTTAGCAGGTAAAGATACGGCTGCTAAATTTCAAAGTATAACGGGATCTGATTGTCGCTAAATATGAGCGATTCGTTTCCGAAAATAATCAGTATGTGTCTTGGAAGACGAAGCTATAAGCGGCCACGAATATTAAAGAAGTATGTTACTTGCAACAGGGACGAGTATTAATTAAAGGAGAGGCAGGAATCCTGAAGAAAGCCCAAGGGTGAAAAGAAATATTGCCACTAGGTTACCCATTTTAAATAACAACAACAACAACGCTATCAGCACTCTCGTAAGCAACTTATTTTTTCTTTATTGGGTAGTACTCTTTGCTACAACTTGAAATACAAATCTAGGGAAACGAAGGTCACTCGAAGCCCAATTAAAATAACATGAAACAAAAATTCTTCGATATTTCTTACCACTGTTCGATGAAATAAGCCTAATCAATGACCACAACGTGTCCATCAACAAACGTAGCTGTCCCGTCAACTGATTTGGTCGGATTTTAAGGAGGACATTACCATCTTCCCAGCGTGCTTTGAGTAAAATTCAGGTGAATGACTTCCGGTGGAACCGAAGAACGCACGTATCCTCAAAGTTGTACATGGATTTCCTTGCATAAAGGTCAAGGCATAGAAATAAAACAATACGTACCTTATTCCTCTATTAATAATGTATCAGGAAATGTTTTTCTTAAAGTGGAGTGGACCCGTTGAAAAAAATTATCGTGGTATAGTTTGACTGTTGTCGTCCATGTCTGTTTGTAGTCATCGGTAATGCATATTTTAATTTGGATCGATTCAAAAAGGCGAGTCAAAAGCCAAATAATACCCAATTCCGGTCATTAAAGGTATAAACTTTCTCGAAAACCTAATTGACTCCAATTGACTCCACGATTTTATCCTAAATTTTCAAGTTGAAAGTGATCTATTTCGGCGGCTGTTTGTTTTTATCGGCGTTGAATTGAAAGTGACTACATCCGGCAAGCTTCAAGTGGCGCGTCGTTTGTGAGATAATTCATTTGCATTTGTGGACCGATTCGAGTTTTATTTTGGTCACAGCAAAATATAAAATGAAATGAAGCTGAATGATTAGTGCTCGCATCATAGAAAAGTCAGAAAATAACGAGAAAAGCGATGATCGATTTTGAACTAAAAATAACATAACCGTAAACAAACACAGCAGGACAGTCGTGTGCGGAGTAGCTGTTGTTTCATATTTTCAGTTAGTGGGAATTATTTCACCGGCTCTGTTCACCAGTGTTAGGTTTAATAAGTCAAAGCAAGCAAATATACGGATATTTCTTCTAATATAAGCCGGTATTCTTTTGAAATGGCGAGACGGTTTATTGATTCCATGAATCTGTGAAGAGATTTCAAGCGTCTACCACGCGACGCTTATCGTGGGTGTAGTGTATGCCGGAAGTGACTGTAACCGGAAGTCGTTTGTGAGGCATCCCGTGATACTTCATTGTAGTTGTTCGAGCGCTCGTGGGAAGCCATGATGCTCGTTTTGATGTTCTTCTTTGATAATCCTGTAACATCGTTGCGTTGATATAATAAATAGACAGAACTTCACATCTGGCGACGAGGACGGGATCTCGGAGGATGCTTTTGTGCTGGTTTTAAGCGGATCTTCATTTGATAGAAGCATATTGTGGCGCGATGCCTGGTGGAGGAATGTACAGCCCCCGAAATGATCCCGACCCCGAAATGATCCCCAAATCGACCCCGAAATGATCCCAATTTTTTTTCACGCTGACCCCAAAATGATCCCCAAGTAATTTTTGAAATGGAATGGCCTTCCATCCAGAGAAAGCTGGAATGAATAAAATAAAGGCAGTTGAGGAAACTTCAATGTCTCGTTCCATTCTTCTGTTTCATTTGCGACTTCTGACCAGAAGATCAGTGAGATGTCGCGAACCGCGTGGTTGTCAACTCTTCTTCTATTTTGCTTTTTAAAAAGCGTAATCTCCGGAAATGAAGACAAGCCGCCGGATACGAATTCGTGTCTGCGTAAGGACGCAGACGTTAGTTTGAAACTGTAAGAAATTAACTGTATCAGAATCGTTAACAAGGTTTTGTCAGTAAGAAATGTTTATAATCAATGACTATAATACTATATTATTATAATATTATAATATTATAATATTATACTGTGATGTGTAATGTGATTGCATAACAGCGGTAAAATATGTATTATCGATAACACGAATCATGAACGTCATTGAGTCCAACCTCGTTCCCAGGGTCTCTCTTCTTCCCGCCCCCTGAAGCGAGAGAGAGAGAGACCCTGGCTCAGGCTGGTCACGTGTCTCCCAGAATCTGGGAGATTCCAATTAAAGGACACGGGGGAGGGGCGGCAAAGTGTGAAATTTGTCTGCTCTAGTTGGGCATTGCGAAACAAATGCAAAAGCGTTCGGCGGCTCGCGAAAAATGTGAAGCGGCGGTCATCCTCAGACTTCGAAAACATATCTACATGGTCTGGTTCTAAAAGTGTAAGTTGCTTTAGGATCAGAGGAATTGTCACGGCGCTTGAAGATTTACCGCAGTAAAGCTAATTTTGAACTTGCTGCAGAATGCAATCCAATTTTATTACTTGACGCCGCAAAGCTCGCGCTCTTGATTTATGGCATTGTTCCGGACTGGGATGAATTATCGCTACATACTGCTTAACAGGCGATCTTTAAGCTTCATTCGAAAGACACATTAAAGTGCTGCCGTCTGTTCTCTGGCGATGGCAAAGCAAGAAAGAAGCGGCGCCACGGACCAAATGTTTGCACGCTGATCAACAGTACACTTTTATAACAGGAAACGATCGAGAGAAGACAATGAAAGCTTTTATTCTTCGTGTGTGAGGCATGTTTTTGTTTAGTTACTATGTTCACCAGTTCCAGTCGTTTGGATGTCTATACATTGTTCATTTATATACTTGTGAATTTTTGAGCAACAATTTTATCCTTGCGTATTGTTTATTCGCTTTCGTTTGAATCGTTTGACTGAACCTTCGTTATCTCAATTTTAGGATTTTGTTCATATTATGTTCAATTCGAAAATTATAAGTTGTCAGGATCTTTTGTACCTCTATTTATTGAGTTACAAACGGCAGGCATAACATAAACAGCAAAATTGAAGCACTTTTCACGGCCAAAGAGATTTCTAACATCCCTATTCGGTTGACGATATAAAAGCCTGGGATGTTTTATCTGTTTTATTCCTGGTCTTGCTATAATCACAGATACTTTTTTACGTCTTTTATATATATCTTGCAATACAGATTCCTATTTTCAACAAGAGGTTATGGAACATGGAACATAATTTATTTCACAGCGACAGCTGAAACAACAACCGTCGCGCACAGCACGGGCGTTGCCACTGTACAGAAAACAAGGCAACATTACAAATACTGTCTACCCCTCCATAGGATTATAATTGTCCACGAGACACGTGACCAGCCTGAGCCAGGGTCTCTCTCTCTCTCTCGCTCCAGGGGGAGGGAAGAAGAGAGACCCTGGGAACGAGGTTGCATTGAGTCAAAGTAAAGCAACTCCGAATAGCCCATGCAAGAAGCCTTTCATTTTGTTCTTTCGTTTTCAAAAGTTTTGAATGAAAATTGACCTTTGGTAGCGTGTTTGGTTCCCACGGCGTGCGCGTAAGGAATTACTGAGATTTGTTGCCTGTCGAGACGGAGTGAATGTAACTGACTGAAATTACTCAAAAGACTCTAAAAGTCTTGTGGGAATGTGTGAACTGATGTGTGCGGAATGTTTCAGAAGAAATTTGCCCCAAATGCTGTAAGAAATTCCAGTGCCTATCTGCAGGTGTTTACGTCAATGAAAGCGGCCTCCTGCAGTACTCAGTAACAGTGGTACACATACTGAAAGTGAACAGTAGCTCTGGGGTGTAGCTTCTATGTAAAATTAACAAAGGAATGTTCAAAAGATATATAGAAAGCCATAAAAGATACCAGAATTGGAATGCTTTTTTCGATTCGCTATTACCCTTTAATATGCGCAAGGTAACTTAGCGAAATTAAACACGAAAGTATATCTTTACTGTGACATGAGACGGAATATCAAACAGATGTTATATGAAGTAATGTTCAACTGACTTGAGCTTCTACCTTATTCATGTTCTAAACGTGCAACTGTAGACATGTAGTGGTGCCATACAGGAGCCCAAACGTTACAAGGACCATTCCCATCGGTGACATACAGGAAGCTACACCTTAAACTTTGACCGCTACAAACACGCATTCAGTATTAAACTTAATAACGATTCTTTCGTATTGTTTTGATAGACTTGCGGTATTGTTACCATTTAAGTTTTTGATCGTGTTATTGTGTTGTATTTCGTCTCGTTACTGAAATAATATGGTTGTTGATGTTCACGTTCGATCATGTTTGTTTCCTCTTTTAAATGATGCCGGTCTGCTTTAAGAAGCGGATAAGTCTGTATTTGTTATTAGTTACAGTTGAAAACGCTACACTCGCAAAAATAAGAAATGATATAGTTTCTTGAAAAATCGTTAAAAAATGCGTTATAATTATTTATTTTAAGAATTGTCCAAAATGAATAAATAAGTGAATACTGCATATAATGAGAACAAGGATTACAACGCAACTATGAAGGTACTGGATGATTATTTTATCCCTAAAGCTAACGTACCTTTCGAAAGACACTTATTTCTGCAACTTACCCAAGGTAGCGAGGAGACTGTTGACCAGTTTGTTTGCCGACTAAGACAACGAGCGGCAACATGTGACCTCGGAGAGCGGGAGGACGAGTACATCGGAGACCAGTTAATCGATAAATGTTATTCAGCAAAGTTGCGTCGCAAATTCCTTGAAAAGGAGGGAGGTGCTACTCTGAACGATTTGCTCATCACAGCAAGAGCACAAGAAGCAGTAAATTTGCAAATGGAAGCAATGGGAGGGAACACTAGTTCAGAGCAGGTGTACAATGTTTAGGATGCTAAGTCGGGGATAAATAGCATTGGAAGGGATTGTTTTAACTGTGGTCAAGAGGGCCACTTTGCAAGAGACCGGCGATGCCCTGCTAGAGGTCAAAAGTGTGATCAGTGTGAAGAAATTGGAGGCCATCATAGGAGGCCATCAAGGGATTCCCAACAGGGACAGAAACAAGGCACCAGCCATCGCAGTTGGAGAGATGCCTTAAGAATGAGTGAGAAAGGTAGAAAGACAAACATGAACTATGTTGATGGTGATGCCAACAGAGAAGAGAGGGCAGAAACTGAGGAAAGGCCCCACCCTACACCCGATTATGTATTTTCAGTGGGAGATGAGTCAAGCCAGAACAGTGGAGTAGTATCTTTGGAGGTTGGAGGTGTCCGTTTGCCAAATATTCTCATTGACTCAGGGGCGACATGCAACCTTTTGAGGAAGGAAACCTGGGAGTGGCTCAAGTCTCGGAAAGTCCAGTGCAACACTCGTAAAAAAGCTAGGATTCTATTTGCTTACGGAAACACCAAGCCATTGCCAACACTAGGAACGTTTACAGCCGATGTCATGTCTACGGACACAAATGTTACCTGCACAGCTGATTTTGTGGTCATTGATGGAGATGGTAGAACTCTACTTTGTCGAGACACTGCAGAGAAACTAAATCTACTGCGCATTGGACCTAGTCATGTGGTGAACAGTGTTGGGGCGGAAACTACAGGTCAAGACATCAAGGACAGGTACAAAAAGCTGTTTAATGGTGTCGGCCTCCTTAAAGATTATGAGTTGAAGTTGAACATTGATGATTCTGTGAAACCAGTAGCACAGCCTGTCCGCAGAATCCCGTTCGGTGTAAGAGAGAAGGTGGAGAGGAAGTTGGATGAATTGCTAAAAAGTGGGATCATAGAAGAAGTTCCCGAAGGACCAACTGGGTGGATCTCACCACTTGTTGTGGTACCTAAGTCTGATGGAGATGTCAGAATTTGTGTTGATATGAGACGTGCTAACCACGCAATTATCAGAGAACGTCAGCTCATTCCAACAATTGAAGAAGTTCTTCAAGACCTGAATGGTAGCACGATATTCAGCAGAGTCGACTTGAAATGGGGGTTTCATCAGATACTTCTTGCAGAAGAAAGTAGAAATGTAACAACTTTTGTTACTCATCGCGGTCTTTACAGATATACCCGACTCATGTTTGGGGTCACCTTAGCACCTGAGAAGTATCAACAAATCATCCGGGACGTATTGCGTGGCTGCGAGGGCGTGGTCAACATTGCAGATGACCTGATCATTCATGGAGAGGGGATTGAGCAGCACGATGAAAGGTTGTTTACTGTACTTGATCGGTTGAAGGGGGCTGGTTTAACATTGAATGAAGACAAGTGTGAATTCAGATTACCAAGACTGACATTCTTCGGACATGAGGTAACACAGAAAGGGGTGGAACCCAGTGACGAGAAGGTTGCTGCAATCCAACATGCAGATCCTCCGCAGAATGCAAGCGAGGCTAGATCCTTTCTGGGACTTGTCCAATTTGTGTCCAAGTTTGTTCCAGACCTGTCATCCATTGCAGAACCGATCCAGAGATTAACTCACAAGAATGCGGAATTCAAATGGGGCCGAGAGCAGCAGATTGCATTTGAGAAGTTAAAGAAATTGATTACGAAAGCAAATGCCCTGGCCTACTTCAGCATAGACAGCAGAACGAGGATTGCAGCAGACGCATCACCAGTGGGGCTTGGAGCGGTGTTAACCCAGTTGCAGGGCAATGAATGGAGAGTAATTGCATATGCTTCACGACGCCTGACAGACGTAGAGAGGCGATATAGTCAAACAGAGAAGGAGGCCCTTGCCCTCGTGTGGGCCTGTGAACGTTTCAACATGTATGTCTTTGGGAGAGAGTTTGAGCTAGAAACGGATCATAAGCCTTTGGAGTACATATACTCACAGAAATCAAAGCCTTCTGCCCGAGTGGAACGGTGGGTTTTACGCCTGCAGGCCTATGACTTTAAGGTCATCTACAGACCCGGCAAAACTAATATTGCAGATGCTTTGTCCAGGCTGAATTGTGGTGTCCACTGCGATGTTGGAGAACACTATGACTTCGTTCGTGCTGTAGTTGAGAACAGTGTCCCTAGTGCTTTGACACCAGCTGAGATAGAGAGGGCCTCAGCTGAAGACCCGGAACTAAGAATGCGTCAGAACAGGAGACTGGAGCAAGTGTAATGTCCCTGCTTACTTACATGTGAAGAATGAATTGTGCACTTATGGTCAGCTGCTTTTACGTGGCTCCAGGCTTGTCATTCCTCAAGTTTTGCAGCAGAGTGTTTTGGAGTTAGCTCATGAAGGGCATCAGGGTATCGTTAGTCTCCTACGCAGCCGTTATTTGTGTCGTCACGCAACGCTCCTCCCCACTGAGGAGCGTTGCGTGACGACACAAATAACGGCTGCGTAGGAGACTAGGGTATCGTGAAAACAAAGTGCAGATTACGCAGCAAAGTATGGTGGCCCAAGATAGATGCAGATGCAGAGAAACTATGCAAGAGTTGCCATGGGTGTCAAGCCGTCAGTGAATGTTCTGCACCAGAACCTATGGCGAGAGCCCTTCCACCCAGTGGTCCATGGCAGGATTGTGCCGCCGACATATTAGGCCCTTACCCTCCGGAGAGAATCTACTTGTTGTGGTGGACTACTATAGCAGGTACTTTGAAGTAGTTATCCTGAAGTCAACTACAAGTACAAAGATCATCGCAAGTCTCAAACCAATCTTTGCTCGGTTTGGAGTACCATATACGCTGAAAACCGACAATGGGCCCCAGCTGGTTTCGGAAGAGTTTGAAGCATTCCTCGCAGAGAACGGGATAGAACACCGAACAACACCTCCATTGTGGCCCCAAGCAAATGAGGAGGTAGAACGCCAAAACCGTACGTTGATGAAATCGATCCAAATTGCCCAAATTGAAGGGAAAGATTGGCGCCAAGAATTACAGACGTTTCTAATTGCATACAGGTCTACCCCTCAGATGACAACTGGCACGACGCCATTCTATTTGATGTTCGGAAGAGAAATGCGGTCCAAGTTACCAGACCTGCGACGGAAAGCACCTGTTACCAGTGAAGAAGTTCGTGACCGGGACTGGTCGAGGAAGCTGTCACAGAAAGATTATGTTGATGCTAAGAGACGTGCAGCTGAGAGTCAAGTAGAAATTGGAGACAAAGTCCTGCTGCGAAACACAAAGACGAACAAGCTGTCTCCAAACTACAACCCAAACCCTTGTGAAGTCTTAGACAGAAGACGAGGAGGAGAAGTGACAGTAAGAAACAGCGCCGGTGTTGACATAAAAAGAAACGTGTCATCTGTGAAAAAGTACCAAGAGAGAACCTCAAACGATGGCGAGATTGCTATGGAGGCTGATCGTCAAGAGGAGAGAGAAAGCGATCAATCAAGTGTGGAACATGGAACCTTAAAGCCAAGTTGTTCGTCACCACCGGCTCCGCCGATTGCTAGCACGAGTCCCGTTAAGCAGATGGCTACTCCAAGGCCAACTAGAACTATAAGACTACCTAAACGATTTGAGGATTTTGAACTATCCAAAGGATAACTGAACATTGTTACTGGCATGTACTTATGGACTTGCTAACTGTTAGCACAACTGAACTTTGTTTGTCTACGGTCATGTTTTGACCTACATGTATGTTCCCGTTCGATTAAAACTTTTCATCGTGTTAATATTTACTTTAAAAAAAACATGGAGGGATGTAATGTATGCCGGAAGTGAATGTAACCGGAAGTCGTTTGTGAGGCATCCCGTGATACTTCATTGTAGTTGTTCGAGCGCTCGGGGGAAGCCATGATGCTCGTTTTGATGTTCTTCTTTGATAATCCTGTAACATCGTTGCGTTGATATAATAAATAGACAGAACTTCACAGTGGGTTTCTGTCCGTCTGGGAAGTTAAGCGGCCTTAAAGCAAACTGTAAACATAACCCGAAATGGAAAATATTCTGTAAAGGTGATAAGAATAAAAAGGTTAACGTAGATTTCTTTTGAAAGGTTTTCCGCTACGACCAACTGACATCCAACCTCAACGGCGTCTGTGTAAAATGAGCTGCTTGCGGGTCGCCGCCGTTTGATAATAAGTCCGTCCGTTTGAAGTGCATGCCGGGAAGATGGTAATATCCTCCTTTGTTGGATATGATGGCGTTCAGTGGCGAAACGATAAATACACAGCTCCCAAACGAAAGAAATCGGTTGATTTATCGAGCAATTTCTAAAACCAGTAGGCAAAATACAAAGACAATCTTTCTTCTAAATAACAGCAGCACGTAAAGCTTTTCTTCTTTCCTTTTTAGCGCGATGTTTTCCTGTAATCGTTAAGTCTTGTACAGTCCTTTCGAACGCCATTCCACACACAACATTCTTGTCTCCAGAGCTCAACCAAACGAAACGAGGGCTCTGGGGACGAGAATGCACACATGAATTTTTTTTTTTATTTCCCGTTTCTGGTATTGAGCAAGCGCAATAGTACATTAATGCATGAGACATGCGCTAACGGATGTCGTGGATTTTACGACATCCGGAAGGCACTGTTACCAGAGCCCTTGAGACGAGAATGTTGTGTGTGTCGAATGGCGTTCGAAAGGACTGTACAAGACTAAACAATTACAGGAAAACATCGCGCTATAAAGGAAAGAAGAAAAGCTTTACGTGCTGCTGTTATTTAGAAGAAAGATTGTCTTTGTATTTTGCCTACTGATTTTAGAAATTCCTCGATAAGTCAACCGATTTCTTTCGTTTGGGAGCTGTGTATTTATCGTTTCGCCACTGAACGCTATCATATCCGACCAAACTCAGTTGATGGGACAGCTAAGTTTGTTGATGGACACGCTGTGGTCATTGATTAGGCTTATTTCATCGAACAGTGGTAAGAAATGTCGAGGAATTTTTGTTTTGCATTCGTTTCATGTTATTTTAATTGAGTTCGAGTGACCTTCGTTTCCCTAGATTTGTATTTCAAGTTGTAGCAAAGAGTACTACCTAATAAAGAAAATATAACTTGCTTACGAGAGTGCTGATTAGCGTTGTTGTTGTTATTATTTAAAATGGGTAATATTTCTTTTCACCCGTAGGCTTTCTTCAGGATTTCTGCCTCTCCTTTAATTAATACTCGTCCCTGTTGCAAGCAACATACTTCTTTAAAGGGGCAGTATCACGAGGTCGAAACTTGAAAACGTCGGCCCAGTTTTCAAGTTTGATTCCGCAAATTCAAAAAGGCCGTCAAGAAGTGGAGGTATTTGTTGAATCAAAAAATCCGTTTTGATAGCCGGAAGAAAAAAAATCACTTTTAACAGTGGTATGTCCAAAATTCCGGTGCAAGAATAGTGAACAGTGCCGCGCGTGGAACCTCGTGATACTGCCCCTTTAATATTCGTGGCCGCTTATAGCTTCGTCTTCCAAGACACATACTGATTATTTTCGGAAACGAATCGCTCATATTTAGCGACAATCAGATCCCGTTATACTTTGAAATTTAGCAGCCGTATCTTTACCTGCTAAACCAAACAAAACTGGGTGACATTGGTCTTTGAATGCGTTGAAATTAAAACGTTGGTTTTGTTAATGTAGTCATAGGACTTCAACATTTGAAATTCAACCGGAAGTAAAACCTTATGCGTAGAGACGTAACATTTTTTACCTTGTTGCGCATTCATTTTTAAACGGCCAATCAAAAAATTCAAATTTTTGTCCGTTACCAGAGCTACAAGAGACGCAATTTAAAAAAAACCGTGGAGCTCTGGGTATGGGCGGCCGTCACCGCCAAAAATACAAACATTGCAAACGACTTAGAATAAACATGAATGGTTCAATGGTCTTTTGTAAGTTGGTATAGATGATCTAGAAATGATATAGTTAAAATGTAGTTGGACAGGTTGTCTTTGGTGGAATGAAATACTCAACCAATAAATGGTTTAGACAGTTCACAAACCGTATAGTCGCCGTTGTCGAAACGGTACAATATAGACACAAATGATCAAGTCTAAATGGAAATAGTTCAGCTTCCGTTTGTAAAACCACACAGACTAAGTAGAATTGGTGAAAGTAAATGAAAATCGGTCTAGTGTCCAATGTTAAAACGACAAAGTGAAGTCTCAAATGGTTCAGCGTCATGTGAGATGATTTAGTGCAATACCAAACGGTCTAACGTAGTGTGAAATGGTTTATCCTACCGACAAAAGGTTAGTTATCGAAATTTGAAATGGTTTAACGTAACATCAAATGGTTTAGCGTAATGTGAAATTATTTGGTACAATACCAAACGGTCTAACGTAGTGTGAAATGGTTTAACCTACCGACAAATGGTTAATCGTGATTTGAAATGGTTTAACGTAACATCAAATGGTTTAGCGTAATGTGAAATAGTTCAGCGTAATGTGCAATAGTTCAGCGTAATGTCAAATGGTTTAGCGTGACACCAAATGGTTTTCGGCGTAATGTCAAATGGTTTAGCGTTACACCAAATGGTTTAGCGTAATGTCAAATGGTTTAGCGTGACACCAAATGGTTAAGCGTAATGTGAAATGGTTTAGTGTTACATCAAATGATTCGCGCCGAGACCGCCAAAAATACAAACATGAAATGGAATAGCCTGCAGTAAAATGGAGCAGCTTGAAGTGAAATGATGTAATCTATGTGGGGTATGACGTCAACTAGTCTGGAATTTGGCGCCAAAATACTCACGTGCTCTGTGCAGTCCACATGAACTCGCACACGACGAACAACTTCACGGCCTTCACCTCGTCTCATCGGCTTTATTGAAAATCACCCGGTAAGTTTGCCTTTTACCTGATTTTATTTCTCTTAGCCAATTATTATTATTCTGCGACAAATGGTAGTGATGTCTATTGCAACACTGGAGGGCACATTGGCACAGATAAAATGATGTTCTGTGCGGCCTGTCAAGAATGTTTATTCGGTTTTTTAGCAAAACTGAACTTCATCTTCGAACGATGCCGCTTTTTTTCTTGTTCTAGCCTTCAACTGAAGGCTTTGGTTTGCTCTACTTTGCTTGAAAGACATCTAGAGACCAAGTTCGATTCACTTTCATTTAACGTTGCCGGTATTTTGATGGATTGTCCGGGACTAAAAACAAATGAAGGACAGTGGGAACTTTGCGGTTGTACTGGCACGATCAAACAAAGAAGTGAAATAGCTACTGTTGAGTTAAATCAGCTTACAAAAGCCGGGGGAAGGGAGGGGGGGGGGGGGGGAGGGAGGGGGGTACTCTTTTGTATAAGCGATATGTGCTACGGCAACGGGTATTTTTTTTGGTCTGGAATAGGTATAGATTTTTGGTTCAGGTCTGAAATAGGGTGTTTTGTGCACTAGTCGAAACTAAAAATTTATAGCCGCACAGGCACGATCAAACAAAGAGGTGACATATGTCGGGTTGACGGGGAGGGGGGGGGGGGGGGGGGGGGGGGGGTCAGTTTAATGTTAATCCGTTCTATACGGAACTAATTTGTTGTGTGCTTATTCGTGTTATTCAACTTTATTCAGGCAGTGAGTCCTTCCATTTTGATTTTTAGCTAAAGACTGATTAAAGCCCTTGACTTACTTAAATGGAAGCAAAGCAGCAATTGTTAACTGCCTTAAATCAACTACTAGCTGACCTATGTCAGTCCGCTTCCTGATGCATTTGAGACTTGAGACCCTCAGTGAAGCTGCCTTACTAAATGGCGACATTCCTTTAGAAGTAATTGACTTGATGAATCAAGCTCGCCAACAACTGAACAATAGCGTGGGTGAATCTTCGTCATACCGTTCGTATGCAGCTCCTATTTTGAGAGAAGAGGGTCGACGAGGACGACCAAAATTCGATATTAAGGAAGAACAGCTGCTTTTTTTCAGAGGTATATGGAAAGATGACTATATTTTAACGGAGCAAACTATTTTTAGTTTTTATACAAAGCGCCCGGCAAAGCGATTACTTCAGTTCTTGTACAAACTATTCCCGAGTACGTAGTAAATTTCTACCCCATAGATCTATAACTGTCTTGACTACTTTTTTATAATGGGGGAATTTTATGCTGTATTTCTCGGCGATTTACATGAGAAGACAGACCCTGAAATGCACCCGCGTGGAAGTAGCTGCTTTCTGCTTGTGGTACTATCATTGACTTTTTACGTTGTTTTAATACCTGATCTTTCTGTAACAGAAAATAAATTTACTCATGAAGAAATGGCTCTTATGCTTGGCGTAAGCAAACGAACTGTGGAAAGAAAGATGACGGAGTTGCAGTTGTCGAACAAGTCCCGATATACTGACATAGAGGACGACATGCTGGATTGTTTTGTCCAGCGAATAATTAACAACTTCCCGAGATCTGGTAAGAGAAGACAGATCCTGATTTCGCTCTGATACACGTACTTTTTTAACAGTAATTTGTATTGATTCTTGTAGTGTAGTGAAGCACTTACCTGTAAGAGCTTTTCTTTCAGTATAGTTCTATTCAAAACTACGCATCGCATCTTTTGACATCTGAAAAATTGCCGCCTTCAAATCCCATCACTATACATAAAACTATAGCTTTATTCTCTTATGTAGTCTCGTCATGATCTTTCCTAGTATTAACTGGTATACATGGCTTTGTGCTTTACCTGTATTTCCCAGGTTTCAAAACTGTAGAGGGTTGCCTCGTATCGCAAGGTATACATGTACAGAGGGCGAAGTTAAGGAGTTCTTTGAAGACAATTGACCCTGTTGGCCGCAGGTTGAGATCCATCAACACCATCCGAAGACGAGTCTACAACGTTCGTTCTCCTTTGTCATTGTGGCATATGGATGGAAATCACAAACTTATACGGTAACTGTAGCTCGTCCTATTTTTGTTTTTACAGTATGACCGCGGGTGTTGCTTAAAGCTTGTTTATTAAAAATAGTGAGAAAATGGGAAATGGTCTGTAAGCAATCTTTCTCTTTGTAGGTGGAAGTTTGTTATCCACGGATGTATTGATGGCTACAGCCGTGTTATAGTTTACCTTTCGTGCAGTTCGGACAATACTTCAGCAACAGTACTCAACCTGTTCAAAGAAGCCGTATGCAGATGGGGCTTGCCCTCGCGTGTTCGTGGAGACATGGGAGTTGAAAACCGCGACGTAGCATATTACATGCTCTCTGATAGTGCTCGAGGCCCTGGAAGGGGTAGTTTCATCACAGGAAGGAGTGTCCACAACTCGCGAATAGAACGGCTCTGGCGGGACGTTTATCAGGTTGTTCTTTCAGTTTTCTATGATATTTTCTTCTCACTTGAAGAAGAAAGGTTCCTTGACATCGATAACGAGGAGCACCTGTTTTGTCTGCATTATGTATACAAGCCCCTCATCAACCAGATGTTGTCCAATTTTACTAGTTCTTGGCTTAACCATAAAATCAGAACAGCCCGGAATAGAACTCCCCTGCAGCTGTTTATTATGGGGATGCAACAAGTTGCTCGCGAAAGCAGTTTGGTGGCTTCGGAGTATTTTGAAGATCTCCATGAGGTATGAGTCAAGTGTTTTCAGTGTCAAAACTCTTTTTACCTATGTTGCCCATAATTGATATATCGTATGACTTAATATCGAGTGTAAAGATCAATTATTTTTCACCAACTAGCTAAGTGTGCTTTATCAGGCAGTGTCCGTGTGGGTGTCAGTGTCTTCAAGTGATATGAGATTTTGTTTACGTGGGAAACAGAGTCGTACTGCCCGCATGGGTTAGTCACGGACATGCATACCTGGCCTTGCTGTATGCAGGCAATATACGTGGATTATCTCCTTCCCCCCCCCCCCTAAAGTACGTGTCACTGCGGGGAATATTAAAAAATTTCCAATTATGCAATCAAATGATCCCACTTTTTGCTTGTTTGCTTGTTTTTACCAAAATCATTACATTCGTTCTCAAGACAATTATTATGCATTCCATTGTGTACATTAATCGCATTTTATCCGCTAGATGTTATTTAGTTTCCGCTTACTATATATACAATGGTTTTGTGTCTTAAAGGGTGAGGTTGAAAGCTATGGGGTTGATCCCTCAGCGCCGCTTCCGGACGAAGGCGACGAGTCTAATGGTGTCTATGTTTCAGAACCATTGTGCCCTTTTGATGCAGGTGACCTCACAGCGTTCAAAGAAGCAATGGCAGGAATTTCTGGCACAGATGCACGGGATATTTCTCCATATCTGCATGCACTTGATGTTCTTCGTCAGCTGAAAGAGTAACTTCGATAACTTAGTAAAAATCAGTCATTTTGCATATTAGTGACACACCCCTTTAAAGGATTATTATCTAACCACGTTACCAATGTAAACATCCTCACAAAATTGGAAGATTTAAGTCTAAAACGTGTGACGGTTACATACGGGACTCTATTCAGTCAAACTACATTAAACCTGCTACTGATATACAAGAAGCAAAATTGTTCGAAAAAGTTAGGTGAAAGGAGATTACTCTAGTTTAAACACATAAAGACTTGCACTTGCGGCAAGCAGCTGAAGAGCACGCAGATAACAATTACGACAAATAACAGCTAACTACCTAATTGCAGTACAAAGTATGTACGTAGGGGTAAAAAAGTGCAAAATAGCGAACTTTAGAAATATGTTGGTATGCCGCGAGTATTAATCCACTGAGCCTTACTTTCATTATTAAATTTTTATCAACACCAACTCTGAAGTACAAAACTGAACTATTAAATATTGTGTTTTGCCCTGCAATCAATCATCACACTAAATTACGATAAATAAACCAAAATCTACCAATCAAAACCCTCTTCTGAGCTCATCACATCCTTTAAATTCCGACAACCTTTACAACCCATTGAAACAAATTCAGTTTTTGGCATAAACTCATTGTTCCAGTTACTTTATTTCAGCTAATACTGGAAAGAATACCAGTGAAAATGCGAGTAGCCCCTGGTTAATGTTATAAAAGTATTAATCACTTCTAGATGGCGCCACTTCGTATCCAATAACAAAAATGATGCCATTGAGCATTTGGAGTGCGCCTCTCCTGTTATGATTTGCAATATTTAAGTAACTGCGCTAACTTCTACTTCTGAAATCGAAAACCATCGAAACAATATGTAACTGGGGGTAACAGTAACTAAGCTTTATTTAACTATATTATTGCTTGTGATGTCTGCAAACCAGGTTTCATTGCACTTATCTGATTTCTTCATAACTTGACCGACATGTTCTTGCTCAGCCCTTGTTAGGGCAGTTTATGAGTGGTACAACTACTGTAACCAGGATCACTTAGACAATGAAAGCCAAACCACCCATTTACGGTCCTGCGTTTAAGCCAATCAGTGTTTGTTGCATACTTAAACTTCGAATTAAGTTGACATCCCGGCTTTATTCTGCTCGGCAATATGCGATTAGTTTCATTATGTTAGTGGCCCTGGCTGCAGTACTGTAGTTGCATTGTAACACTACTCATTCCGTGACAATAACATTCAGACACTGTACAGCTAGTTGGAAAAAAAGAAAACAGTTATTTTATCGCATAAAGAGCATTCAAAAACTTCATAAATGAACTTGATAAAAATGTCTGATTAACACAACTCCAAAGCAAGTGGATTGGCAATGAGTGAGACCTAGGAAAAAGCGGAGTGGGTCAGAGCAGTCTACTTTTTATGACCTTATCCTATTTTTAAACACAAATGCAGACGAAAACCCTCAGGTCTCCTAGTATGCTCTAAGTGTACAGAAACTTGTTACAAAATGTACTATATTCGTAACCTATGTCAAATGGTCCTTTTTACAGTTTTAACCGTCTTCGGCACAAGCTGTAAAATACTTAACGTTACCATATGCTCAACAAAATATACAGCTTCTGATTGGTCAATGACGAGTACATTAATAAGTTATAGAGTGCAATACGGAATTGTGATAAACGGTACCGGACAAGTAGAGACTCGATAGAGACGTTTTTACCGCCTAATGACATTGAAATAAGCTTTCAAGTTCAGTCATGCTGAAATATTTTCTAAACTGCAGTACTGTGATTGATATGGATATGAATATATGAAAATCAGATATCACTCAATCATAAGTCACTCAGTACTGTGATTCTTTCAACAATTTCACGCTTGGTTTGCCTCGTTTGAAGCGATTTGTGTGCAAAGTAGCGTGACGCAGCAAAATGTTGTTAACAATATTATCAACAGGAAAATTGAACTGATGATGTTCAGAACGTTATCAAATAGCACCCGCCCAAAGGCTCGTGCAGTTTTGAGAACAACACTCGTGCCCGTAAATCACGAATTGCAATCGCGTTCCTACGATTTCCTATATAATTGGTCATCTAACATAATTGGTCATACTAAAGAAATTAGCTGCGATTTCTGTAGTCAATAAAATATGGAATGACCTGAAATGATCTAACACGATATCTACAGGGGCGTAGCTAGCTTGAGCCATTAAGCCCGGGCTTAAGAGGATTTTCCGTGATGCTCTTTTTTTTTTTTTTTTTTTTCAGAAAATCTAGTTTATACATGATATTACTGTAAGCACTAAAAATACCTGTAATTTTACATTCGATCGTGATCAATTTTTTGACGAAATATTTTGTGGAGAATGCTGAAAACAGCATTTCCGAGCCTCTAGATTTTAAAATTTTCTAGATGCGCCCGTCTTCGGCGCACGCTTGACGAGAGCCCCCATCATGATGATTTCGGGCTTAAAGGGAGAAAAGGGCTGGCTCCACACCCCCCTCCCCCCCCCCCTGATCTAAAATGACCTAACGTGTTATCTTAAATGATGTAAACGATATTTAGAATCCCTTTGCTTAGAATGACTTTGAACAACAATGATTTCAAACGGGCTACAACTTACAGTAAAACAATTTTCAGGGATCTACAACAAATGTCAAATAACAAAAACAAAAGAATAAAAATCCATCAGGGAACTCCCTGAAAAATGGACTACATTGCAACACACAATATCCCCAATCCCAGGAGTCTTCGCACAGACAAAAGAGTCTTTTTCACGGTATCTACACCGTTTGACGGGTAAACACTCTGTGGGTCCCTTTTTCTTTGTAATTCGCTTTAATTTACCTGAAAGTTGTTTTACTGCGGGGTACAGGGTTTTTTAGATCGTTTCACGTCTGGACTGAACATAGCTGGGGTAGCAAGCGTTCCCACACCAACGGAAGAGCTTTTTCAGCACGCAAATTGGGACGAGAGCCTCCCCCCGGCCCACCTCCCTTCCTCCTCAAAATGCGGGATATAGCTCTTCCTTCGTACGGGAACGCTTGCTACGAAGACTGGACTGAAGTCAATTTTTTCCTTGTTGTTTGCATTATGGCGAATTTTAAATATCATTCACGACAGATCATTTTAGGTCATTCCTCTTTAAGTAACTATGAGTTACCTCCCTTACTTTTTTTTGTTAGTTACGACCAAAAAAAGCATTGACAAATGCATGGTCATACAAGTTAAATAATATGTCTTGTGAGGGTAAAGGGATATCCATAGATGCACGAGGCAGATTAATGCAGTTGATGCAGGTATTGGCTGTGGGGAGGAAAGAGGCTGTACACTCTACAAATTTAAGGCTTGGGTTTAGCACGAATCCCAAAACAGGTTCCTCATCTGCACCAGTGGCAAATTGCAAAACATGTGCCAAAGATATCACACCTCTTCTGCCACCTGCAGATTAAACATTAACAAGCTGTCAGCTACTCAGTCTGTAAAAGTAACAGTCACAGGCAGAGCTGTGTACACGTCAGTAGTTTATGATATACAATATTACAAATTAAAAGTGCAAATATGATTACTGTCATATGAACTTACTTGCAGCTTCCCTCAGATACTTCACGAAAAACTCATAAACATCATTTTCAAACTTTCTGCTGTTACTCCCTTCCTCGCTAAATGCTGGTTTTAATAATTGAATCACATTTCTCACCGTGAGGACTTGCGGAGGGCCAGGTCTTAATAAATGTAGAAATATTGGAAGATTATGTCCAATCTACATGAAAGAAATAACATAGAACAAAGTCATCTAGCGAAATCTTCAATCACCTTCCTTAACATCAGTATTCCCCCCCTGAATTAAACATACCCTTTACTTAAGCAACGTATTAGAACAACAAAATGTACCAGTTGCTCTCCTTAAAACGACCCTGGAAGTACCTTTGGAATTGATGTTAAAAAGGGACACTAAATTAAAGTGAGGTAAATGTATTATAAATAATTTTGGTAGGAATTTTCCATTGTGTAATTGAAAAAGTCAAATGTTGCAATAACATGGAGAGGATGTTGAAATGTCACTTTGATGTATGGCCCAAGTCACCCTTCCTTGATTTATTGTTTGTTCCTTACACCCCCACCCCACTTACTTTCTGACGTACTACTGAATATGCAAGTTTGAAGACACGTTGTTTTTAGACGCGTATCCATTTGTTAGGGTGGATTTCCACTGTCGCGTAATTTTTACGTGAGTAAATAAAAATAAGAGACGATGTATGAACAGCTCGCGTAAACTTTTACGCAAGCTGTTCATACATCGTCTCATTATATTTACGCACGTAACAATTATGCGACAGTGGAAACCCACCTTATACTTTGTCAAATGTGTGTGTCCAGGACTTACTTGGTATATTCCAACCTTTTTAAGTCCCTCTCGAAATTCCGTAATACATGGGCGTTGGTCGTCACTGCAAAAGATGCTTTGTATGACGTCTTCACTCATAAAGGTTGGAAGTTTTCCGTTCTGAATGATACTGAGACCTTTGGTAATGGGCAGAAAAAAAATTAACTTCTACTGATCAGTAAAGAGTTTTTCTTTATAAAACAAATGTCTTGTTTTAAATTCCTAAAATGCTCTAGAACATTCTAAGGAACATTCATTTCTTTAAAGAGTACACAATGAACATAGAAATTTCTAGAATATCGTACAATAGGAATTGTATTGGGGGTGGGAAGAAAGGCATAAAACGTGAAGTCTCCAGATTTTTGAGTGAACTATACCTTTAATAGACCAATTCCGATATATTAAAATTCATACTTGGCTCCGAGGTTTAGGGGAATAAAACAAAAGAAATAAATTATTCATACCTGAACCTCGATGTGATTTCTTTTGTTTTATTCCCCTAAGCTTTGGAGCCAAGTATGAATTTTAATATATCGGAATTGGTCTATTAACACCTGACCTTGCCTGAAGTTGAATTAAACTTGTAGTAGTTTGCGACCGCAAACTTGTAGTAATCAATAGTTTGGGACCGCTCTTGTAAGCGAACGTGACCAGTTTCAAAAATTACCAACTGGTCGTTTCTTACTTTGTCTTTAACCCTCTCGTAAGCGAACACTTGTTGTGTGATATATTTAGCAGACATTGTATTATTTGCATCATCAGAATAAGATACGTTTTCAATATCTGTGGATATTTGACCTGTACATTCGCTTTGGTGCATTTCGTAAGTGGCCAGCCTGTATTGTTTCAGCGCATGGTCACTTGCTAGAGTGCATTCTCATAAGCGACCAGCTCTAGTTACGACCACCTTTTCTAGTTCCCAATGTGGTCGCTTACGAAATCTTTGACTGTACCTACCAATTATAACTCCTACTGTAGTATATTTTTCTCTCAAAAGATCTCTCAATCCATTATCAAAGTAGGTGCTTTTGATTTCATTCAGCACCAGACGGAAAAATTCTTTACGTGGCCCACCATAGTCTTGAGCCTCCTGCAAAATGTCGGAGCAAGTATGTAAGCATTAGTTATGGTTTGATTTAAGTTTTGGTTTGAAAATTTCAAATCAGTTTCATTTTTATTCGTCTAAGTTTTATCCATTGTCATAATCTAGAACAAAGAAAATCGAAATAAAACTGGTTTAAAAACTGTTCAAACCAAAAAATCTAAACCACAACAAATATACACACGTACAATGCATACATAATATTCTAATAAGCTAATAATGGGTAAGTAAGCTTTAAATTATTGCCATATCATTGAAACATACAATGTAAAAGCCACATTGGTGTTTGCAGTACAGTGGTTTGCTACAAATTTAAATTGTTACAACACTTAACCCTCACTTAAGGTGGCTCGATATAGTATTTTGGTTTCCCTGTATAGTATATTTGGAGGCAAAACAATTAGAGTTATACTTTGCGGATCGTCATCACATTTTACCCCGAAATCAAGATAATATTACAGTATTAATTTGCCATACATGTATCGAGGTTGGCGTTGCCATGGCAACGCCATTGGGCTTTTAAGTAGGGCCTCAAAACAGACATATCTTCAATTATCTTTAAAATTCCACGGTGAATTCTGTTTAAATTTTGCATACGGCCTTCGACCCCTGTGTTCTACCCGAGTACCAACTTTAAAAAAAATCTGTCAGAAATTTTAAAGAAAAAACGCGTTTTTTAGAATTCGTTTGTAATTTTTTTCTCTGTTGACAGAATTTTTTGAAAATCGCGTAAAACGCACTTTGGATAGAACGAAGTCAACATGCAAGAAATGAAAAAAATTTACCGAGCGGAAGCGGAAGTGTGGACTTCGAAAGTTTCAAATTTCTGAAAATTTTGACACGACAAGATCGGCAATTACGCATGCGTGGCAGTTGTCACGCCACTCCTCCACGCGGATTTTGTGGTCGATTTGCGGATGTTATTCTTGTTTATTCATTTATAGACAAATCTCTTTCGCACTGTGCAGCTTTTTGTGAGATAGAAACTGTTATCTTTTGGATGAATCGTGTCTAGTAATGGCTGGTACATCACTTGCCTTCGAAATGATTAACAATTCTGGCTAAAATCGCTGGATGCTTTGTTCCTCGTGGTGTGAATGGAATCGCTGCTGTCGGCGCTCTGCTCAAAATTGCGAGCCTCTCTAGAGACGCTGTAAGTCCTGGTAGGACAGGCCACTTTCTGCAATTTTTTGTAGGAGGCTTTGCTTTACCAGCCCATTATTACTCTGAGAAAAGATGTAATCCCTGAAATTGCACACGCTGGAAGCGTTCGTCTAAAAATACCATGTCTTCGAAAGCGAAGGAGGCGGGATTTACATTGCCGTTGTTTACAACGACAGGGATTGAAATAATAATAAATACGCGATGGAGAGCAAAGACATCTTCCAAAGCATCATGTGCTAAAGAGCTCTTCATTAAAAACAGATTTTAAAACCGATGGAAGATTGCTTCTACAGGGCTTTCCTCCCGGATTGAGCGATTCGGGTGTTTTGACAAGGTGAAGACTGTCGGCGAATAGAATTTTTCATGGATGAAAGTGTTTCTTTGAACTCATGCCTAACTGATAGGAGCCTCTGCGGAGGAGAGAGCCTAAGACAGCGTAGCAATGTGGGAGTGTCAAAACAAAAGAATTGTGGCCGATCAAAACACTGTGGCAATTTGCGATAGCATTACTGGAGAGAAAAGTGGTGAAATCGCTCAGATGAACAGTATGCACTGGAACGTTTTCTTTGAGCAAAGTTTTCTGGCCATTTATCGATTCCACTGACAGTTTGATAAATCGACTGAGAAGCGTAGTAGCTGATATTGCATTTTGGGAAAATGCACATAGTAATTGTAAGTGTTTACCTGTTTAGTTATAGCTGCTATTTTATCTAAAGAAGTTGTCTCCCGTGTCAAAAACTACAAATTGATAATCACTGTAGCCGTGTTGTTGTCTTTTCTTGAACGCCAGATCGAAGATTTCCTAATTTTCTCCTTTGAGTATTTCTGATTTGCTGCTTCATTAAAAGCCATACAACGTCTGCTTCCTTTTTGCTTTTTATTTCCTCTGGTGGTTCGTAGCTGGATAACCCTTTTTTGTGCATTTTCTTATCTAATTGATGACGAGAATCGACCACAAATGTCATGCAGTGGGTGGGAACTTCCACGCGCACACGCTCTATTGCTGTTTGTTCTTATTAGAAGATGAACTGTCTTTCCCAACACATTCTGCATTACTCTTTTAATAGAGTTTAGATTAAGAAAATACACTGCCCCTAAAAACAGCCCAAAATAAACTTTCTCGTATTCAGAGGAAAATTGCGTCGATGCGGGGCTGAGTTGTCGATCGCGAAACCATTTTTCACTGCATTCTTGTCAGGGAACTTTAACCGCCCTGTTTTCTTTTTCTCGGTAAATCACATTACCACCAAAGAAAGAAGAATGTAAACCTAGCTTGCATACACGCGAAAAAACACAGTCAACCAGGCCGGCGCAAAAATAAAATTGCGAAAGGAGTGTTGCGGCCATGTTTGTTTATCTTTTTGCATGACTCAAATTTTTAAAAGTCCCGCGGGTAAATTAGAACCCAATCTGCGCGCGCCAAAAAAAACTATATCGAGCCACCTTAATATTCAGTGGCCCAGATCAGTAGACAGCACTTTATAATTCAGCACAAACAACATACTAGTATTTTACCTCATTGTAAAACTGGACTTCTAACGTCTTCCTGTAGTCGGTCAGCCAACCTATTTCGACAACTGCTGTTTCTAGCAGATTTTCACGATTTACCATAATGAAGTTTGTATCGCCACGTTGTGCTTCATCTACACGCTCAATTTCAAGTGCTCTGCCTGTGACCATATTTAGTTGGAAACATCGCAATATTTCAACGGGGTTGGTTATGTTGTTGGTGTTACAATAGTGGATAGTCTTCTCAACCGCCTCATTCACTGACTTGTCGTCACGAACAGAGTCACTCGCAGATAGTGAATTTGCAACGTTTCTTTCAGTGGTTGTGGACTCACTGTCTGTTCTTTGTTGCGAAGTGGCTTGGATGATTGGAGGTGACTGAGTATGGCTGCTTTCACCACTTGTTGACGGCTCGTGTGAAGAACTTTGATCAAGAGCTTGTGATACAGGACTGTGGTTGACATTTGTGGCAATATCTGGACCTGGAACACCTGCTGTGGAAGGGGTACCGACGCCTTCGTCAGAGTGCAGCATTGGCGGAGGATCATCTTGATCTTCACTCTGAATAACAATTGATAATGTCTAAGTACCAGTAGGTGGACATGCGCCCATTTAAAAAAAAATAAAAATCAGCTTAGTCACAAAACTGTTTTTGACGAATAAACTTCCGACCAAATAAAATGTTTTCAGTCAGAACAAAAATAGTGCTCCCGACATGCCGTGCAAATTACTACATAGTACAATTGTACAAGAAGGGACGCCTATGACAACGATCAACAGTATGAACGGCTCCATTCGCTAGAAGAGCCAATGTAACAGTTTTCACATTTTATAATTATCGTCGTCTTCAAACTTTAAAAGAGAGGTTGTTTCGCTGCTGGGTTCATGATCAATCAGTCTTGAATCTGGGTCAAATGTAATCATGCATCATAGTTCCTGATATCAAGCCATGGAGACACACTAGAGACTGGAGAGGGTTGGAGACACACTAGAGACTGGGGAGGGTCTTCGATTATACACTAGTAACGCATTTCAAATATTTTACTTGCAATAGTTCCCCCCACCCTCACCCCACCCTCGTGGGGCTTGAAATTAAAGTCCATATTCTGGGCTTAATAATGGAGCTTTTACGGTAAAATACATGCCAGTATTTTACAATTGTCATTACGTACCCCACAAATCTCCATATGCCGTCGCATTTCTGACAGCGCGATAGGCATTTTGCACACGAGACAGTCTTCGTATTCATCCCCCCACGCATCGGCATCATCGGCAAGAGCTATGTCGATTTGGATTGGTCGTATGTAAATGCGGCCAGTTCCAAAACAGCGAATTTCCTCTGTACTACAGCTGCCATATGACACAACTGTTAATTCCGTTCTTGACTTCTCTTTCATGGTTAGAAGTTCAAAACCCCCACAGGTTTTCAAGGGACTAAAAGCTCTAAAACAAAAGGAAAAACATAATTGTAAGGCTTCAATAATTCCTTTAAATGCATGGGTTTTTCCCAACGACAATTAAAAAAATGGAATTCGCCGCGGTGGCCAAAAGAGATACGAGAATGAAAAAGGCAGAAAAAAGAAACAATGTGAAAATGACAAACGTCAAAGCTAAGCTGTTTAAAATGAGAGAGAGAACATGAGCTGGGCTGGTATTACATGAATGGAGTTAGTTTCTAGAGAAACTGTGGTGTTGCGTCGGTGGGGGGATGAAACACGAGAATTTAGTTTTATCGACTGAGTCGATAAGGTAAATTGACCACCGTAAAAAGATTCAAATAGCTGACGTTTCGAGCGCTAGCCCTTCGTCGGAGCGAATCAAGGAATTGTGGGTAGTGTGTGGTTTTATATAGTAAGCGATGGAGCTACGCTATTGGTGGAAATTTGGTGACGTGAAAAACAAATGTAGATTAGTTGAATGAAAAGCGTTCGTTGATTCCGTGGGGTTTGAGAGTGCCGATTTGAAAGATGATTTTTTGTTCTAGGTTTTTACGGCTTTCTGTGTTACCCTGGTGTAGGGAAAGGCCGCAGATTGTCATGTGTTGTTTAGAATGGTTAGTAAGATTAAAATGGCGCGCGACTGGTTTGGATGCGTCTTTGTCATTTTTTTCAACGTCTCGGAGATGTTCACGAAAACGGTCGCCCAGTCTCCTCCCTGTTTCGCCAATGTATATCTTTTTGCAAAAAGTACATGTAATGCAGTAGATAACATTTACGGAGGTGCATGTAAAACGATCAGTGATTTTAATAGATCGTTTGGGTCCTGTTATTTTGTCCGCGTTGTGAATGAAAGGACAAGTGTTACATCGTGTGCGTGTGCATTTGAAAGTTCCCGGTACATCGTCAGATTTCAGTGCGCTCGTAACTAGAAAGTTGCCTATGTTTTTGTCACGTTTGAATGAAATTAGTGGGGGTTGTGAAAAAATTCTGCCAGTTTCGGGGTCGTTTTGGAGTAATTTGAAATTTTTTAAAATGATGCTTTTGACTGTGTTGTTGTGTGGGTGGAAAGTGAGGGTGAATGGAATTCTCTCGTTCTCTTCCTTCTGTGGCGTTTGTAGTGCTGACTGTCTGTCGATCTGTTGTGCACGTTGTTGGCCCGTATTAACAACAGAGTCAGGGTACCCACGTTTCTTGAAAAACTGGCACATTTCTTCTGATTTGTTGGAAAAATCAGAGTCATCACTACATAGACGTCGAAGTCTGAGAAATTGAGAATACGGAATGGCGTTTTTAACGTGCGATGGATGTGAGGATGAATGTAACAGATAACTGTGGGAATCTGTAGGTTTGTAGTGCACACTTGTGGATAAACTGTTACCGTTGATTGAAATATTAATGTCAAGAAAAGCGACTGAGGTTTCGGAAATTTCCCAGGTATATTTTAGAGCTGGATGAAAAGTATTGACAGAAGTTATGAATTGATTAAGTTCCTCTTTACTGGAAGAGGTAGCGCCAATGCAATCATCGATGTAACGGCCGTAGAGTTCGGGTTTGGTTCCGTGGTACTGATTAAAAAATTTGTCTTCGATGTGGCCTACAAAAAGGTTAGCGTAGCTTGGTCCCATTTTGGTGCCCATGGCGACTCCATTTACTTGTTTGTAGTAGTTTTGGGAAAATGAAAAACAGTTAAGTGTCAAAACTAATTCGGCTAAGCGGAGCAGTGTTTCTGAGCTTGGGTTTTGAATGGAGCGCTGGTCGAAAAAATATTTTAGTGCTTGAAGTCCTTCGTCATTGGGGATGACGGTATATAAAGAGGTAATGTCCATAGTGAAAATTAATTTGTTTTCGCTGGCAAAACTGAAATCCCGGAAAATTTCGAGTGCGTGATTGGTGTCCTTAATGTACGAGGGTAGTGATTTGACAATGGGGGCCATGATTTTGTCTAAATAGCTAGAAATTAGTTCGGTAGGACAGCTACAAGCGGAAACAATGGGTCGGCCCGGATTGTTTGGTTTATGAATTTTAGGTTTGAAATAAACGCGTGAGGTTCTAGGAGTAGTGATGATGAGATTGTTGGCGGTAACTGGTAATTGTTGTTTAGTAATGAGGTCTTGGATAGTTTCTTTGACAATTTTTTGGTTGGTAGAAGTGAGATCTTTATCAACTTTGGCATAGAAAGCGGTGTCAGAAAGTTGCCGAAAAGCCTCTTGTCGGTAAAGGTCGGTCCGCCAAACAACTACCGCCCCGCCTTTGTCGGCCGCTTTGATAACAATTATTATTATTATTATTATATATTATTATTGGTATTACATGAGCCGAGCCAGCCTGGGATGGGTAAGATTAGGTATGATTCTGGCACAAAGAATGTGTCGGATGATCTTGATCACCTTTCTCCAGCAATTTGTGGTTTTATTTTCTCAGATTTTCTGCACTTATGCCCTGCATGGGCAGCTTTACCTCTACATCCTATTTAGAAAGAGGAATATTTATTTTCTGGTCGGAAGCGAATTTAATGCTGCCCTAGTGACGTGATTACATGAAAAATTTTCAGCCCGGTTTGCCGGGATTCGGACCGGCATCGTGATACCGGGATCTCGGCGCGGCTAAAGACTCGTCCGTTTGTCATGTAATAACAAAGTTGATTTTTGCTGCGTTTAACATAGGTGCCGAGAACGCGGCAAACTGGGCCAGCACGGCTCATACAATTAGGCCCTATGCCATTTAACCCTTAAAATTTGCTAACTTGTTATAAGTAAGAACTTACTCTTGTAACACAACTTTCACGGCTTCTGCACTCCCTGTTGCAGGAAGTAAAAGTTTTTTCTCGCCCAACAAATTATTTTTAAGTTTCATCTTTTCCGCTGTCGATGGGACGTGGTCCTGTTCCTTTTCGGCCAGGCAAACAAACGTTCGTGTAATAGTTTTTTCTGCAAAAAAAACAAACATGGACAAATCATTGTGGGATTTAGCACACGGCACTGATAGGATACAAACATCTTTTTACTCTTTTAGACCATTAATTCAGTTTTAAAAGGAATATTTAAACCACGTGGACAGAAAGAATATAAATGTGATACTGCTTGCCATTCAGTATGAAATGAATAGTAAAAGTCCCTTTTCTTAACAATAAATTTATTCTTGGTTTTCACATGACGTCATAAAAATTAAAAAATCTAAAGCATACGTCCTACAAAGCTGTTTCTAACATGGTATGTGGATACAAGTGTTATAATCTTTCACCAAACGTTTCAGGTTTTAACGATATTTTGCTTCCGATTTACAAAGGTTTTAAATGTGTCACGCAATGCGTCACGCTATTTCAGATAAGCCGCGAAAATAAACAAAATTGAATCAGCTGAAAGTTATTGTTTGCATTATAAGTGCTTATAAGCCGAGTTAATGGAGCTTATAGCAAATACAATATTTTTGGATGTGATTTTTGGTGTAGTTAAGACTTTGAATTTTTGGCCGCCATCTTTGAGCCCCTGAGTGGGGGACGGGGGGAGGGGAATAAACTCTGAACTCTCTGTATTTTCGTCAGTTTTGGATACGTCACTAAACTAATATCTTGAGAATGTTAGCCGCTATAATATAACCAGCACTAATTTGTCAAATTGTAAACCGGTACGAAAAAAAAAAGTAGTTAAACTACACTTTTTGGAGGCTTCTTACTATTAAGCCCTTATCTGATGGTAGTAATATTAAAATCATTTAATACATTTTTAGCAGTTTACCCTTTGAAGCCGCAGCACTCCTCGCTCGTTGGTTCAGGGATCTCGTCCGGCTTGCGGAATATGGCTGGATTCTCTTAAGTATGTTAAAGTAACAGAAAAAAGAGTGTTGGTCAACTAAACTAATAAAATTAAAAGGAATGTTTACATACACCTAGTTACATTTAAATTGTTTCACTATTCTAGCACTGGTGTATGACTGGTTTGCCACCGTTTTTTTTAATCATACACACCATAAAAAAATAAATTATAAACAAACATAACTTGAAGTTAATATATTTGTTTCGGTATCGGTTGAAAACTATGATCATGGTAAAGGGCATTAATGTTGTCAAATAATTCCAAAAGTGTTGTATGAAAGCAATGACAACACACACCGATTGCCGGTTGAAAAGCCGTCGATGCTCTTGAACAACAGCTGGTTGCAGGAGGGCTCCTGTTGGTCGAGATGAGGTAGTTGGTGTGACGGAGGGAGCTGAAGATTGTCCCGCGCCACCAAGCGCGGCACACGCCCTTCGCAAAAGATCAGCCACTTCAACCTGATTAGACGAGGAACTCTAAAATAAAATAAAAATTAATTCAGTGAAGAATGACAATAACGATTATACTAAATGACAGCAGAGGTGAAGATTGCCTTTTGTCCCGAAAAAAACACATTGCTTAACCAAGAGGTCACTAGCGATAACCATCTCAGTTGTCGTTTTACCATAATTATAGTCCTCATTTAAAATATTTCTAAAACTCATTACTGCAAAATTCTTACCATGACCAAAACCACGAGTCAGAATAACCTGAAACAAAAGAACCATCGATGATA
Organism: Dendrophyllia cribrosa; assembly: GCA_024195265.1. NCBI lineage: Eukaryota > Metazoa > Cnidaria > Anthozoa > Scleractinia > Dendrophylliidae > Dendrophyllia > Dendrophyllia cribrosa. The sequence continues at coordinate 21,975,939 of JAJLRJ010000003.1, read as the reverse complement.
AATGAACTTACGAGTTATATTTAATAAGCTAAAGCTTAAATGAACGGCCACTGGTCTATTTGTTTTTAGTCCCGGACAATCCATCAAAATACCGGCAACGTTAAATGAAAGTGAATCGAACTTGGTCTCTAGATGTCTTTCAAGCAAAGTAGAGCAAACCAAAGCCTTCAGTTGAAGGCTAGAACAAGAAAAAAAGCGGCATCGTTCGAAGATGAAGTTCAGTTTTGCTAAAAAACCGAATAAACATTCTTGACGGGCCGCACAGAACATCATTTTATCTGTGCCAATGTGCCCTCCAGTGTTGCAATAGACATCACTACCATTTGTCGCAGAATAATAATAATTGGCTAAGAGAAATAAAATCAGGTAAAAGGCAAACTTACCGGGGGATTTTCAATAAAGCCGATGAGACGAAGTGAAGGCCGTGAAGTTGTTCGTCGTGTGCGAGTTCATGTGGACTGCACAGAGCACGTGAGTATTTTCGCGCCAAATTCCAGACTAGTTGACGTCATACCCCACATAGATTACATCATTTCACTTCAAGCTGCTCCATTTCACTGCAGGCTATTCCATTTCATGTTTGTATTTTTGGCGGTCTCGGCACGAATCATTTGATGTAACACTTACGCTTAACCATTTGGTGTCACGCTAAACCATTTGACATTACGCTAAACCATTTGGTGTAACGCTAAACCATTTGACATTACGCCGAAAACCATTTGGTGTCACGCTAAACCATTTGACATTACGCTGAACTATTGCACATTACGCTGAACTATTTCACATTACGCTGAACTATTTCACATTACGCTAAACCATTTGATGTTAATACGTTAAACCATTTCAAATCACGATTAACCATTTGTCGGTAGGTTAAACCATTTCACACTACGTTAGACCGTTTGGTATTGTACCAAATAATTTCACATTACGCTAAACCATTTGATGTTACGTTAAACCATTTCAAATTTCGATAACTAACCTTTTGTCGATAGGATAAACCATTTCACACTACGTTAGACCGTTTGGTATTGCACTAAATCATCTCACATGACGCTGAACCATTTGAGACTTCACTTTGTCGTTTTAACATTGGACACTAGACCGATTTTCATTTACTTTCACCAATTCTACTTAGTCTGTGTGGTTTTACAAACGGAAGCTGAACTATTTCCATTTAGACTTGATCATTTGTGTCTATATTGTACCGTTTCGACAACGGCGACTATACGGTTTGTGAACTGTCTAAACCATTTATTGGTTGAGTATTTCATTCCACAAAGACAACCTGTCCAACTACATTTTAACTTTATCATTTCTAGATCATCTATACCAACTTACAAAAGACCATTGAACCATTCATGTTTATTCTAAGTCGTTTGCAATGTTTGTATTTTTGGCGGTGACGGCCGCCCATATCTGGGGACGAGAATGGAAATTCGCTAGATGATCATGAATCAGCCTCGGATTGCATCAAAGCCCGGGCATCAAAGTGACACCTAGAAACTGATGCAAATGATTTCTCTCAATGACATGATTAATACAGCTATAAACGTGCGTGTTGTTAATTCCTATTTGTTTGTTTTTTTTGCTTTTTGCTTTTTGATATGACAGCGTTATTACAATTAGGTGTATATCCTGGCCTAACTTAACTTCACTTAACCAGTCCCCCCCGGTTACGCCGTCCCTGTACTGAAAGTAGCCTTAAGGTCGATACGCACTGAACACGTATTAGCTAATAAATGATAAATGCTCACTGAACACTCCATTTGTCAAATCCCGAACGTCTGTTAAGGAAATCACATAGTCCAGCATTTTGAGACCCCTTTTTGTCAAATTCCAACTGTTTTTTTAATTTCAATTCAATATCTACGACAGCATAATTATTTCAACTTTAAAGAAGACAGATCGATACATGCAGCATTTTTCCTTCGCACTGGATGGAGTTGAGTTATCGGAAGAGCTTAGAAGGTACAAAAAACTCATTCATATTAACATTTCTTCTAGTTTGATCACCAGCACATAATTTAAATGCTAAGTAATCATGCAGCGTTTCACTTTCAGTCCGCCATTATTGTTCTTCAAAGGGTGTTCGTTCGAACCCCTCGAATCCCCCTCCTACGCGCCTGAATTATTTTTGGTCATGTGAATTCTTAATTTATTATGTACGTTTAAAGTTCGATTTTAATAGTCATAGAGTCCTTTAAAGGAGTGTTTTAAAGAATAATTTATGTATAATGCTTGAAAATAATATAGTATGATAGCAGGTGGGAGAGATTGTTCCTTAGTTGAAAGATTTGAGATTAATTTTGAAGGTGTAAGATTTTGCGATGTCGTATAGTTTTGAATAGGCTTTGTGGAAATGGTAATTAATTCAAAGAAAGAGGAGCCTGATAAGTGAAAGTGTATTTTTGGCTGTTTGTTTCCAATATGTTTTTTTTTTATAGGGTTGTTTAGCATTTCTTTTAAATTGTATAATGGAAAGAAATGTTTATTATTAAAGGGATTGACTTGGTGAAATATAGGCGTTTGAAAATAAGAGTTTGAAGGAGGAACATCAATGGTGTGTGCCTGCACTCAGTTAAAATTATGTGACTAATAGAACAATATTCGACACATTAATGGCTTACAGCGACGTTAAGCCGACACCCAGGATGTAATTTATGTTTACTGATAGGGTGGGTGGGGACTTAGGCAGAGGCCGGAGGGAACGTGGAGCTTAAATTTGTTTGATAGTCAGCTGGGCCAGTAGTCGAGTCAAAAACAGATGTTTGCGAACAAATGTGTGTAGTATTACATTGTACCTTTACTTTATTTGTTATCACTTAACAAAATAGTTCACTATTCCACTATTTTTGGACTGGACGATTTCGGCATCATTGTTAATCTGGTTGTACGTAGTGTACAGATTTTGAGAGATAATAACGCCTTCGTCCGGGCGTTAAGGGTATTAAAGGTATTTTACTTTATTCCAGGATTCGTAGTAATCCGCAGTGGCGAATCGAGGGGAGCCCCCCCCCCCCCCCCCCCCCCCCCCCCTCCACCTAATCTTGACAAAAAATACGGTCTGAAGGGACGAAAAACGAAAATGTCTTTCAGTCTGTAACATTTTCACTTCCCCCCTTTATTTAGTGCCCCTATATTATAATCCTAAGGAGGGGTCGACAGTATTTGTAACGTTGTCTTGTTTTCTTTACAGTGGCAAGGCTCGTGCTGTGCGCGACGGTTTCAGCTATGGCTGTGAAATAAATATGGCATTTGTCTACATGTTCCATAACGTCTTGTTGAAAATAGGAATCTGTACTGTAAGATATATATAAAAGACGTAAACAATTCTCTGTGATTATAGCAAGACCCGGAATAAAACAGATAAAACATCCCAGGCTTATCGTCAACCGAATAGGGATGTTAGACCGGGATGTTAGATATCTCTTTGGCCGTGAAAAGTGCTTGAATTTTGCTGTTCATGTTATGCCTGCCGTTTATAACTGAATAAATAGGGACAAAAGACCCTGACAGCTTATAAGTTTCGAACTGAACATAATATGAACAAAGTCCTAAAATTGAAATAACGCCGGAAACGGTTGAGTTAAACGATTAAAAAAACGCTGGGGCTAAATGCCCGGCAGCCGGGCACGGTCTCAAATAGACTAAATGCCCGGCAGTCAGAAATATTCACAAAATTTTCACTGAAAGGCTCTTTCAAACCTTTTGAGAGTATTCGATGTCCTTTAGAAATGTCAAGCGCTTCCAAAAATTATTTTGCTTTTCCAGTTGACGAAATATCCAAGCTTGGGCATACCGTAAGATCGCTATGTTCTTGACACTTAGAAAATTTCTGCTGAGATTCGCAGTCAGAAATTTTCACAGTTTCGACTGAACGTCTCACTCAAACCTCTTAAGAGCATTCAAAGGTTCCTTTAGAAATGTCAAGCGATTCCCAAAATTATTTTGATTTTCCAGTTGACGAAATATCCAAGCTTGGGCATACAAAAAGATCGCTATGTTCTTGACACTGCGCAGACTGCCGGGCACGGCCTCAAATGGACTAAATGCCCGGCAGTCAGAAATTTTTATAAAATTTTCACTGAAAGGCTCTTTAAACCCTTTTGAGAGTATTCGATGTTCGTTTAGAAATGTCAAGCACATCCAAAAATTATTTTGCTTTTCTAGTTGACGAAATATTCAAGCTTGGGCATACTATAAGATCGCTATGTTCACGACACTTGGAAAATTTCTGCAGACTGCTGCCGGGGCACGGCCTCAAAATAGACTTATACTAGCAGTAATCACAGATTATGAAGACGCGTTCGATTGAATTTCCGGCGGAAATGAGCCCCTGAAGAAAACCAATAGGGGCGGCCATTTGGAAGACCGTCTACCAAAAAATCTCAAATTTTACTGCACATAAACCACAGGAAAACCAACACGAAATTAGGATTGCGTTCTTCGAACGCGAAAATGCCCAGCAGTCAGAAATTCAACATATACAATATTTGCATAATGTAGCATTATTTGTGAATGAGCAGTGAGCGAAATATACTTTGTATACGCTATCTTGAGTTTACTGCATTCCTTGCAAAATAGTTCAATAAGAAATAATATTCAAATGGTTTAGTAAGGAGAATTTCTGTCTACAATTTTGATTTTGTAAGGAAAAAGCAATTTTCTGTTAGCAATCGTGACCAGCTAATGTGTAGCAACTGTATAGATAAACACATGACACATCAACATTACTGCTTCACATTTATTATTGGAATGGTGATCAGTATCTCAAATCTCCTCACAATATCAGTGTACGAACAAGTACATAGATTATGCAAATTAAGAACCTGATCACCTTTAACATGAGTTGTCTGTGGAAATTGAATACAAATTCACTGTAGTTATATGACTATTTGAACTGTTTTGACACCAGTAAGGAGAATGTACATCTACAAATTAATTTTGATTTTGAGATTTTTAAAGGGGTAACTTGCCATGAAGCCCTTAGTCCTGGTCTTAACCTACGAATTCTCCATTCTGGTCTCTATACATTGCTTATGATATTTGCAAAGAATGTGTTGCTTCATCTTGAATATTCATGTTTAACTTTTTTTTAACTATCCAAAATATAGTATTAACTCCTGCAATCTCAACCATTCAAGCGAAAAGTGAATTGGATTAGCAATTATTTGATACACAGTATATAGAACAACAGCTACAGCAGGGTTAATTTTGGGAGATAGCACTCACAAGCTTCAAAAAGGAAATTTAATCAAGACAGCAGGAGTTACCTGTATTCCTGATAAACAAACTCTCACCCAATCAAAATAAACAGAACACCACTGCATATTGTCCTGGACCCATGTCCACAACAATACTATAGACCACTTTCATAATGGCGGCCGATTTATTTATTCTTTTATATGTATGTTAATTAGCCTCACTGGCCTCATTTTAGAGTAAAAATTCTTTTGAATTCTGCACATGTTACCGAGGCCAGTGAGGCTAATTAACATACATACAAAAGAATAAATAAATCGGCCGCCATTATGAAAGTGGTCTATACATCCACTTTCAGACCAATTTTCTTTCTGACAAAAATTAATGAACATAGGTGTGGGGGGGGGGGGGTGGGGTGGAAAGAAGGCCCTAGGATCTTTTTATACCCAGTCCCATAGCAGTTACAGTGACCCACAGCTCAAAACCCAAAACTGACCAGTACCAGTTCCCATTTATTATAATTTAGGAAGACAGGGCACTAAGTACAAGTTAAATCGAAGCGACTGGGAACGAGAATGTCTCAACTTTTTAATTTGGGGGCCATTGCCGGCATGCAACCCAACCTCTCCAGTCAAATCAGAAATTCCATCTCTCCCACATCGCTAAAATTTTGCAGTGCATCCTCCCCCGAGCTTCGCGAGGTTCTGCGAGACACGTATTTCTAGTAATGGTTATAATGGTACATAGTAATCACAAGTCAAAAACACAGTCACTACAACAACAGTCACTTAAGAGTCAATACTTCTTTCCTGGTTGTGGTGTGTTGAGTTCCCCATCCTGATATCCGAGATCGGGATGAGATTCAATGATGGGACTAAATCCTGAGAGGTTGGACAGAGTGGAAATGTTCGGGAGGCTGTGCTCAAAGGCCGTGCCTGGACTGGGCTGGGTTGGACTGGGCTGGTCCCTCAGTACCTGGACAGCATAACCCAAGGCGGCAGACACTGGGGTGGGGGTGGTGGTGCGCTATTGCAGCTTCTGCTGAGTTTGCTGAGGCATTATCTGCTGTAGAGGAGGAGGAGGAGGAGAAGGAGGCATCTGCTGATGTGGATGCTGGAAGGGTTGCTGGTAGTACTGCCCCATGTACTCCATAGACTGTGAACTCCACACTGATGATGCTGGAGGCACGTTTTTCCGCATGTGGGGAGGTGGCTGATACTGCTTGGAGGTTGATGGTGCAGAGGAGCCGAACGAGCCGAAGGACGGTGCTGAACTGGGGCGCAGTGGGTGAGGTGGTTGAGAGTAGCTGGGTTGCTGGGATGAGGGGAGTTCCCATGGCACTTGGAATGTCATCATCACTGTCCTCATCCATCAGGTCAGACAGCAACCTTTTGATAGTGAACCTTGCCTTCTTGTAATTGGCCTTGGACATGGTCAGCAGGCTGTCTTTAACGTAGTTGGCAAAGGCTGTTCGAGCTGTGATGGGCTGCTACTGGGCTTTGGCGAGGTCCTTGAGGATGGTGACGGACTCAGCAACTCTCTTCTGTAGGGACGCAAGGAGGACGCTGTCCGGATCCTGATCCTGAGGCCGTTTGCGTGAGGATAAAGGGGTGGACGAGGGGGGAGGGGTGAGCTCATCCAAGCCAATCTGCAGTTCAGCGCAGGCAGCCTCGGCGGCATCAAGGTCTCCTCTGTGCTGTTGGATGGTTGCCTTCACCTGCAAAGACAAATAATAAAATCATAAGTAAAACTAATGCAAAAATGAGTGCAATCAAAGGCTCCAAAAAACAACCCGTGAATAAGAAATGCTAACGCGTAACGCACTATTGCGGTAAGCTTATACACACTGACACGGTTGGATATTTTTTTTAAATTAAACGTAATGATTTTTGACGAACGCCAAAAAAAAACAGTACATCACTTTCATAATGTCCAGTTCGGAAAGAGAAAAGAGGAAAAAAAGGGCCCGGGCAAGATTCGACCCCTGGGTCCCGAAGGAAAAGGAAAACGTTAAACCACTTGACCATTCTGGAATACGTACCTAGATGCGATCAAATTTTAGTCTTTGAAAGAAGATACGCATCAAAACGTGTGTCTCGGTTGAAAAATCCTTTTAGATCGATGATTGCAAATTGAATTGTCATCAAATTAGTGAGGTCCAGAAAAACTACAATAGTTGTATACTTACACTCTGGAGGAGCTCAGGACGGTGGCGAGGGACCGTCTTCAGGAAGACGAACTTGGAGATGATCCACTCCTCCCTCTCAGTCAGGTATGGGGCACCATCGCTGCTCTTCTTCTTGTTAAGGCGTGTGTGGCTGTCACGCAATGACCGGAACCAGCCCTTGAGGGTGTCGGCTGTCTTCTCCATCAGCTGGGCCTGGTATTCCCAGATCTTGTCCTTCTTGTCCTTCCGCCTGTAATCTGTCATCTTGACATTCCACAGCACAGGGTTGTCGCGGATGAACTCCAGCATCAGCTCCTCCTCGGCGATGCTGAGGTTGCAGGGGTTCTTCTTGGCCCTTTTCTTCTTCATCATCTTCTTCCCCTTGTCATCAGCCAGCGGGAGGAGGTGGAGACAGCAATCGACACAGATGATGAACCCGATGATTCACGGGAGCGTTCATAAGGAGGAGTTGGGGACCTTGAGCGCTCAGGAACATCTGCCTCATCATCAGCAGGTGTATCAAGTATATCAACGGGTGGATCAGCAGGTTTGGACGAGGATGATGATGCGGTCTTCTTGCCTTTTCCTCGGACCCGGGTAGACGATTGTAACGAAGGCTATTTTAGGCTGTGATTGCGTGACTTACGTCACAGTTATTTCAGATCAATACTCCTTTGTTTGTGTGTGACATTCCCAAAGTGATCGGTATTATCTGTCATTTGGACCACGAGCTAGAGACGCGTTATTCATTGTAGAGAGAAAGATAGATCAATGATCGTTATAAATACTTGAGTTGTAGACCGGGGAAAGAGGTATGTCTTAAATTTATTGTTTCCTTTTATTTAGATCTCGAAATGCCTTTAATATTGTGATCGATTGTAAGCAGATCTGTTACGCTTAAGAAGATTCGTATTGTTTAGATTGCACGCCCCACGTGCTCGAGTTAAGATCATTTCAATTTGTTTAGATTTTATAGTAATAGCTTTATTTTCGGTCATTGTTTTCAGTTTTTACGAGATTTCAAGTTCAATAAAGATATCATTGATCGATAGATGCTTGGAGTTTCTGTATTTTAAAACATTTCTCCAATGCGGCGTTGGTCACTTGTAGACATTCCAGAATCGTTGATGTCAACGCACGCCCCGTTACAACGATGTCTTCTTCTTGGGAGGCATGTTGGTAGCTCGACGTCTAGTGCAATAATACTGCTATGTAGAAAGGCCACCGCTTATATGGGCACTTTGTCACGTGATAGCGATACGCTGGACATGTGCAGTCCATACGCTACTAATACGCTAGACATACGCTGACATACGCTGGTCATACGCTGGTCATACGCTGGCGATACGCTACTCATAGGATCAATACGGTAAGTATACGCACAATTCTGTATTTTCGAAGGGCATTTTGTGCGTATGAAAATTATTTTATGAATTTTCATACGCAACTCATACGTTTCTCTCGTACGCAATAGTGTGACAGGACCATTAGGGGACAAATATATCGTAGACCTTCTTGGGAAAGCTATTCTAAAGGCTTCTTTATACATTTTGCGACTAGCGGAGTCGTGTTTGGCCTGTCACTTTTATAATACTTTTATAATACGCACAGCGATAATGACACTTGTCCTAAGACTTTGCGTTACAACGCAAGAGCGAACATTGCGCCGGATGAAGAATTAAAAAAACAGATTAAACTCATCCGAAAAGGCGCAGAATAAAAATATTTAGGCGCGCTCATCAAGTTCCATTACCGGCGAGTCCAGAGAAACAAAATCAAAGTCAGAAGATTTGAGCAACAGACTCGTAGAAGCACTGATGTAAATAAGACCAAAGATAAGCCACTTTCACCAGCCAGAGAAGCAAATGATGTAGAATTTCATGTACAAAAAATAGCACATATTCAAAAGAGAATGAAGGAACTCAATACAATGATGTTTAGCTTACAGAAGCAAAACAATAAAGAGAATGACTCTTATTCCAGTCTCTTCTCTGTAAATACAGATAAGCATAAGTGGGAAAGGGAAGAGAAACTAAAACGAAAGATAAGAAACAAAAAACGCTACGAGAGGAGAAAAAAATTAGACAAGATTTATATCAAAAAACAACAGAGGCAAAAAAAAAACATTTAAAAAACCTCTCAGATAACGAAATGACGCGCGATCAAAACAACTTATTGTGACTAATGAAAGTCACGTTAGAAAAGAGCTCTTAAAAGATTTTAACGCATTTGCAATGCGAATACGCCTGCAATATATCTTTCACGGGCAGGATAAAGAGCCACACCCCTTTCATGTCAAATCAAACTGGAAACCATCAGTCCAACGTTCGGTTGCACTTGAAACATATCTAGAAGAGGTTAAAATACAACTTGCAGAGATATAAATAGATAAGCAGAAAAATAACTTGCCTGCTAAAGAACGCCAAGCCATAAAAGAACTCAAAGATAACAAAGAAATAAATATAAAGCGTATCGCATACGAAAAATCTACGGAGAGAAACCTCCTATACCAAGCGAATACCTCAGGGAAATGCTTAGGCTTATTCTTAAACAGAATTATTTTCAATTTAACGGAAAAAATTATCTCCAAACTCACGGAACCGCAATAAGAACGAAAATGGCAGTTGCCTTTGCAAATATCTTTATGTCTGCGGTCGAGACACGCCTTGTAAGTCAAAACCCCACCAAACCACCGGTGTGGAAAAGATATATTGACGATGTGTTCTCTTTATGGGACATATTATATAAGCAAAGAGGAAATAGGCTTATTTATTAAACTAGCAAACAACCATCACCCGACCATAAAATTTACGGCTGATATGTCAGAAACAGAAATCACTTTTCTGGATACATGTATATACAGGGCGACAGATTTAAGAAAGAATCTATTCTTGATGTTAGAACACACTTCAAACCGACAGAAACTTTCCAATATACCCATTTTTCCTCTTGCCACCCTCCAGGGGTTAAGAAAGGATTTATCAAGGGCGAAGCCCTGAGGTTACTTAGAACTAACTCCTCAAAGACAACTTTTGAGGAAAATATAAGCCATCACCCGACCATAAAATTTACGAAAATATAAGCCATCACCCGACCATAAAATTTACGAAAATATAAGCCATCACCCGACCATAAAATTTACGGCTGATATGTCAGAAACAGAAATCACTTTTCTGGATACATGTATATACAGGGCGACAGATTTAAGAAAGAATCTATTCTTGATGTTAGAACACACTTCAAACCGACAGAAACTTTCCAATATACCCATTTTTCCTCTTGCCACCCTCCAGGGGTTAAGAAAGGATTTATCAAGGGCGAAGCCCTGAGGTTACTTAGAACTAACTCCTCAAAGACAACTTTTGAGGAAAATATAAGCCTCCTCAAACAAAGACTTCATACGAGAGGTTACCCAGATAACCTCATAGATTAAACGCTCTCAGAAGTTAATCATCACGAAAGAATGTCGGCTTTGAAAACAAAATCGAAAACAAACAAAAGAATATTACCGTTTGTAACAGAATACCGCCCTTCTGTGCCAATTTAAAAAACTATTTTAATGAACAAATAGTATATTATAGGAAGGCAACCATTATTGAAAGAAATATTCAAGGAGCCTCCCATAATCTCCCACAGAAAGGGAAGTCTTAAAAAGACATACTCGTAAGAGCTAAACTATGATGTGAAGGTCATAGATACAATATATAGACCAATAGGAATCGCGTTTGGCCTGTCATTATCATTAACAATGCTGTAAGTCACCAATATAATTCATTTTTTAGGTATCATCCGATTTCCTTCCCTTTTTATTAAAAAATCTCCGGCAAAACATGCAAGCGCTCCGTTTGTAAATTTTCTTCAAAATCCCGCCAAGCCAACTGAATGCAACGAGAACGACGCGCTCAACCAATCACGAGTGAGAAATTTTGATGCTCAACCAATCAGGAGCGAGAAATTTTGCCCTTAGTTAAGGAAAAATGCCCTTTTGGTCAATCAATCAGCATTCAGCAATTTTTCCCCATATGTTATAAGAACCACAAAGAACAAGATTCTGGCCAAAGGAACCAGCAAGTTGAATTTTGTATATATCGTCGTTATTCCTTATCTTTCAATTTCACCATCCTCTATTAACCACTATTGACCAAGTCTTCCTCAATTCCGTATGACCATTTTAGGTGGGTAATTCGGCTTGCGGGTAATTACAACATAGGCAACCAACGGTTAAGATTTTCCACTGAAGAAGGGCAAAGCCCGAAACGTTTGGAACTTATTCAAAAACTTTGGCACTTTAAAATAACATTAAAAAAGTTTTTACCAACGGTTAACCCCAAGGAAAGCAGTGTACCTCAGCTAAAAGGTTCTTGGCTATGCATACATGGTTCCTGCTTTTTTCCGTCTTCCTGCCACATGTTATGTTACATATTCGAACGTCGAGATCGACATTTAATTTATATCAGTTTCGGATCATGCACATATTTTGAAAATCAGGTAGTATTCCAGCCCAGCTATGTTCCAGACGCTGTTAATAAGCCCACAACACAGCAATTCCAGTGTTTAGGCGTTCTACCGCCATGTTTTTGTCCCTGAAACAGAAATCCCAGAAATAATAGTGCATGAATCCAGGGCCCAGACTCTCCGCCAATGAGAAAACAAATCATTGTTTTAATACACAATAAAATGTTTTTTATTATTATTTAACTACTCTATCATAAGGATTTTTCTTGTTTATCTGTCCACAAGCTCTTCATTGCGAAAAGTGTCGTTCAGTATTCACCAGTCCTTTGGTTCGTCCTTCAGTTGTCGGTTGTTATACAGCTGAGACCACAGCTTACGTTTGGCTGAGTACAAGCGGTACATCAGTGGCGTCTCCTAATACAACGAAACACTCATTGTCAGAAAGCTAGATTATTCACGAGAGCGTTAAAAAGCAACGCCGTGCAATGAGCAGTAGATAGACGAGTATAAGCAAGATTGAAAGTCGATTTCTGCTGTCTGATTCTGAACCAGATACACAAGACTTGTCCCTTTGAATATGCTAGGATGCCTGTTAGGGTTTGAGCAACACAAGCATGGGTATAAATACACTGAAGAAAAATCAGTATAAACGTGGAGAGGTAAAAGTACAAACATACAATCAAACAAACAAGGCTGTTCCCTATTGCTGTTGTTATTGACGTTTTCGTATTTCTCAAGACCGCATGCAAGTGAAAATGCGAAGAACAAATCTGAATTTCCTGAGTGAATCCGATCCACGGAAACTTAAAGGAAGCTTTACTGAGATTTTTTCTTATCAAAGCCTTACCTTCCGGAAGATACTCCTCTTGCCTGGAATTGTTGCTGAGAACCCATCGCAGCTGATCAGCAATGTCAAACAAAGCAATGTCAAACAAAGCAAAAAAGCAAAACGTTTTGTATTCATTCTCTATAACTCTCCACAGTCTTTTTGGCTGACGTTCTCTGAGGAAGTTATACCGCGCAACATAACTTGAAGACTATATTTGTTCCATTTATATCGGCAGTTGCTGAGTAGGATAAATTGGCCAATCAGGTTTTACTTTGTCGGCAGATATGAGAATGGTAATGGAAAGTAATTGCTTTAATGATTTGTGAAAGTAAATTGTTTTTAGCCAGCAGAATTTTTCACGCGCTGTTCTGAGACGGCGCGTGCATATACCCTGTCACAAAATTCCAATTCGATCTGCAAACATTGGAAATTAGAGCCACCTTGTGAATTTGCACTGAAATTCCCTTTTATTAAGTTTGAAACTCGTAGTTTTTTTTGAAAGGCGCCCTTAGGCTCGTCACGCAATCCATTCATTACGCAATCCATTCATCTGACCAATCACAGGCCGTTAACAGGTTTTTGTATGAAAACGAAATCTGAATGTGTTGTCACCAATATTGAATCCTAGTTTGTCGCTTCACTTATTGTTTTCTCGTGCTGTTTTTGTCCACCTCCAAATAAACTATAAGCTCGAAAGGGAACTGTTTAGCTTTATAACTTCCTGCAATACCCGCAATACCCGCAGTGCATCATCTAATCAAGTAGTCATACCCTCATTTCGAACTAATCTCAGGAGATTTTGCCCGAGCGTTATTGGAAGATTTTTTTGGCATAGTATTCCACAATTAATCAGAGACAAACCATCTAAAAAGATGTTTAGAAAAGCGCTTTTACGCTGGTACCTTGCTCAATACTAATGAAACATCATCTCTTTTGACATTTACCGAGCTATTTTATAAGTTTTCCTTTACTTTTTTACTTAAAAATTACAAGTTTTTTGTTTATACTGATGTAACTTAAGGGGCACAATGTTAGTTTATCTAGATGTGCCCCTCTCCTCTCCTTCCTATATATCATATGACTTTATTTATGTATTATCATCTGCAAAGGTTTGGAGAAAATAATAAATGAAATGAAATGAAATAACTTCATGCAAAGTCGAGAAGATATGATTTCAAGAGCGTTGTTTTAATTCAAAGCTTGTTCACCGCTCACGGCGAGGGTCGATTTAAATTACAAGACGGCGATGATTGGCCTTTTGGCAAAACAACACAGCATGTCAGAACACACATAGCGGCTCTATTAAGCAGACGTTTGTGGGAGAGAATCGCGGGACGAGCCCTAAAGATGCCTGCGTTAAAGGATTATATGGTGCCGCAAATTTGGGAAACTTGATAACTTTTTGTATGGTGACCGCCAATTTATTGCCTCCCCGGGTAGAAAGATCGAAATTTCTCATCGAGAGGAAATTTTTTTTTTGCTATCGCAGGTGTTTTCTATGGGTGTAATTGCTTCATGTATTACCTTCACCTATGCTGATAATTCATGCAAATTAGGCTTATTATCTAGACATAAATATTCTTCAATAAATCCACATGTCGGCACGCTTTATGCTGTTGGTTAATTTTTCGAATTTACACCGCTTCTTATTTTACGGCTGCTTTTTAACCCGAGAATACGCGCATGCGTAATGAACGGGTTATCGGTAACGGAGATAGATATGCAAATGAGCACTCACTCGCTCACTCACTCGCTCCTTCCATCAGCTGTAAACTTAGTGACGTAATGCTTTGTTACGAATGCGTTTCGTAACAAGAACAGCGTGAATCCAGCGATAACAATAACTAATTTGTTGTAAACGAATATAAACAACAATAAGCTTAAAGATGTTTCGCATTTGGAGTCTTTAATGCAACATTAAAATCGATCTAAAAGGATTTTTCAACCGAGACACGCGTTTTGATGCGTATCTACCTTGAAGTAATTAAGTAATGGTCCTAGTAACAACTAGGCAACCCAACGGCAAGGAATGCAGAAAGGTGTTAATTGTGATATTGTTGAAACGGTCCACCTCATTGGCTAAAACATGAAAATCTACTATCACTTCATCAGGTAGCGCATTTATTTCTCTCTAGTTTACTTATTGATTCCCTTTTAGTGAAAACTATTCTGAGTTTTAATGCAGCAAAATTTCTATGTGGGAAACATAGAAAATTAGAAGTCTTTCTTGGCTATTGTTTCGGAGTCTCGTGATTGGATAGAATCTGGTAACACAAAAGAAATATCGCTTTAAAATAAAGTTTCAGTACATTTTATTTCAAAAACGTGTTGTCCATAGGTTGATGCATTCTCAGTAAGAAAATCTAAACAATCGTATGTCGGGAAAGCGAAATGCCGCAGAACAATAGAGGATTGCCTAGTTCTTACACGCACTGCTACTTAAATATATCCTGTTCTTAAGTCAGTGATCACGATGGCCGAGCGTGTTAGCGCGCGGAATGACAGCCGGATGGTCCTAGGTTCAAGTCTCGATGGAGATCTTTTTTTTCTTTTTTTTTTCTTTCTTCTTCGGACTGAACATTGTGAAGGTGATGTACTGTATTTTTCTTTTTGCATTTGTCAAAAATCCTTACGTTTAATTTTTTAAAAATATTGAACCGTGTCAGTGTGAAAACATAAGCTTACCGCAATATTGCGTTACGCGTTAGCATTTCTTATTCACGGGTTGGCTCTTAGGAGCCTTTGATTTATACAGATATTTTACTTATGATTTGTAAAGGCAAACTTGTATTGTCTTTGGCAGAGAACTGCTCTTATATGGTCTGTAAGTTTTTAAGCGTAGTCGAAACAATTTGTATGCTTTATAATATAGCGGGCAAAATTACTAAATGCTGATTGGCTGACAAAGAGAGCATTTTTCCTTTATTGAGGGCAAAATTACTCCCTCCTGATTGGTCGAGCATCAAAATGTTTTCACTCGTGATTGGTTGAGCGCGTCGTTCTCGTTGCATTCAGTTAGCTTGACGGGATTTTGAAGAAAATTTACAAATGGAGCGCTTGCATGTAGTAGTTGGTGGGGGATGGCTCAAACACCAGTTTTCAAGTTCATGGAGAAGCTGGCCTCACGCGTTCGGCCAGCTTCTCCATGAACTTGAAAACTGGTGTTTGAGACCTTCCCCCACCAACTACTCTGGATATCCCTCCCTCAAACCCCGTAAGAGAGGGCCAAATGAGTTTTTCCCGGCCCCTCCCGCAACGGCAAGCGAGGCATAACCAATTGAAGAAATTCAAAACCCTTGTATATACGGGATGGCACAACCCCGCCAACGAAGACAGCGTGATGCCGAGCAACGTGTGCTGATTGCCTGGCTGGATGAACAGGCACGAAATCTCGAGCGGATCGAGCCTGCCGAGGGCAATAATGCTGAGGGCGAACCTCAAAACAACCCACCGGATTTAGATTTTGAACAACTTGTTCAAATCTATGATCGGGTTGACCGATGGGTTGAGCACGGCAGACGAATAATCCGGTTCCGTTTTGTAAACGATCTCGAAAACTCTCTTGTCGCCAGAATTTTGAACAAAATCAAGCAAAATGTTCACACACGACACGCAATCAATTTACGCTTCACATTCGAGTTACGAAACACTGAAACCGAGGTGTTGAGAAAGTTTTATCAAAACAACCACAACAGTCGTTGGTTATCCACTCTTTCCGAGACACGACAGTGGTTGCAAGCCCAGGAAGAGCTTCGTCTTCAAAACGCAAGACTCAACAGGCCTGACACCAAATGGGTTTACGAACGCACTGTCCTGCTTGATCTTAAAGTTATGCTGGATCGACAACCCTTGCAAATAGGTCTCGGACGGCTTCCTGATTGGATTCGCAACAAAAGAGAAGTCATTTCTCTTGACACTTTCAACGACAATCTTTGTCTCTTTCGTTGCTTGGCTGTCCATCGAGGTGTTCGTATAGATCGTTCCACTCGCAGAGCCAGGGAACTCGCAGAAAGTTTCTTCGCAGTTTATCCGGGGCTTCGAGACCAGCTAAATTTGCGACACTTCTCCAAAATCGAAAGGCATTTTAAGCAAGGAATCGCCGCATATCTTGTTCTCCCCAATGGTGACTTCATTTTATCTCACACCCTTCGAATTACGACAAGGTGGGCACTCCAACCATGACTGTCGGTATTCATGCGGGCCACTCCTTCTTGATCACCAATCTCAATAAAGTCACAAACAATTACACTTGTGGCGAGTGCGGGGGGAGGTTCACACAAGCTTGTCATTTAACTCGCCACTCCAAGACGTGTACTCGTGGCCAAACCAAAATCGTCTGCCCCGGGAAACGTGTTCTCCCTCCGGAGTCAGCTTTTGAGAAAGCCTTTTACCCAGAAGGTGGTTTCGGTGTCAAGGGCGTGTGCTGGCTGGAGTGGGAGGCGAAGCAGCGTGGCATTCACATCCACCATCACAGATGCGGCCATGGTGGTGAGAGTTATATCTGTGGGGCTCCAGTCGACGGCCCAGAAACAAGAAGACACCCAGAAAGCAAGACAGTTTTTCAGTTCCACGGCTGTCACTTTCACGGTTGCGAGGAATGTTACCCCGAGGGAACGAGGGACGAAGGTGTATATTATGTTGACCGAAGGGGCAACACAATCACAAGGATGGTTGCTTACCAAAAGACTCTGCAACGAACTCAGTTGCTTCGAGACGCTGGGTACACCGTGGTGGAAAGGTGGGAACACGAAAAGCCTTCCCCCTGGTGGAATGATCGCTGCCCACAGAAAATAAACAAAACATATCCCCACGCAATCGTCTACGACTTCGAAGCGTACCAGGACAAGACCAAGGCAGCTCGTCCAACACGCGATCTCTCTTATGAAAGCGAGCATGTGCCCATCTCAGTCTCCATTGCCGACACGTTGAACCCTGAGCCTGAGTACATTTGGTCCAAAGATCCTGACGAGCTTATCGGGTTGTTTTTTGCCTCTCTGGAGTGGCGAAGCGCAGCCATCCGAGAGGATGTGGCTGCAAAATACATGCCCCCAGACCTTGAGAATCTTCCTGAGAAGCAACTCAAGCTCATCGACAAATGGTGCAACCAAGTGCCTGTGGTCGGCTTCAACTCAGGCCATTACGATCTCAAGCTTATCCGCAAGCACTTTGTTTCTCATTTCGCTCAAGAGAACGGGGTCTTTGCCGCAGAGAAAGAGGGTCGCATCATGTTCATCAACACTTCCAGCTACAAGTTCTTGGACATCATGAATTATTTGGCCCCAGGCATCACGTACGACAAGTGGGTCAAGACGTATGGAGCGACACAGACCAAGTCCTGGCTCCCATACGAGTGGTTTGACAGCGCTGACAAGTTGGATTACCCGGGGCTTCCTCCATACGAGTGCTGGTACTCACAACTCAAAAACGCTTTCGTTCTTTCTCGCAAGGAGCACGAAGAATGCAATGGCATCTTTCACGAGAAAGGGATGAAGACATTCGGAGACTGGCTGGAATATTATAACAATCTAGACGTGTCCCCCTTCCTCGAAGCTCTCCAAACGATGAAGGCCTTTTACACGGGCCTCGGGGTGGACATCTTCAAAGACGCGGTCTCCTTGCCAGGAGTATCAATGCAATACGTCTTGCGAGGCTCATTGAGAGGAGGGCGCAATGCTCCAGAACTATTCGCCCCCGGCCCAGAAGCTTACGCCATGCTGAAGGGGGCCGTGGTTGGCGGGCCAAGCCTGATCTTCACCCGCAAACACGTGCGCGGCGAAACCCGCATCCGTTCTCACAAATACGACTTAGCCCGCATTACGAAACGGATTGTGGGGTTCGACGCTAACTCCCTTTACCCAAACACGATGCTGCAGGAGATGCCCTGTGGTAAAGAGAAGGTTGTGCATTACAATTTCCCGGCGCAGGCAGCTAGATTTGTCGAAACGAATCTGCATGCAGGCAGGTGGTTCGGGTTTGCGGAAGTGGACATCGAAGTCCCCCGAGAGTTGTGGGAGCAGTTCGAAGAGTTTCCTCCGCTCTTCATCAACCAAGCAGTGCCTGACGAATTTGTTCCACAACATATGCACGATTACCTCCAAGAAAGTGGCCGAACCCGCTTTCCCGACCAGAAAAAGCTTCTGGGCGTGTTGTCAGCGAAAAAGATGTTGATCTACGCACCCCTCTTGAAGTGGTATCTCAACATCGGGCTCAAGATCACGGCAGTCTACCGCACGATCGATTACATACCCAAAAAGCTCTTCGACTGGTTCGTTCGCGAGGTAGCCAACAACCGAAGGAAAGGCGACGCTGACAGGGAGAAGGCACTGCTTGCTGAAGTGTTCAAGCTTCTTGGCAACTCCGCTTACGGCAAGTTCATTGAAGCTGTGGAGCGCCAGCTAAGAACGCTGTACACAACTGACGAGGACGAGGTCGACAAGAATCTCCGCTCACCCTTGTTCGAAGATCTTGAAGAGATTGGAGAGGCTTACAAGATCGAACTGCGCAAGCCAAAGGTCACAATCGACCGCCCTTTTCAAGTGGGCATTGTTGTGTACCAACTTGCCAAGCTCCGCATGCTGGAGTTCTATTACGACTTCCTAGATCACTTCATCGACAGGCGCGACTTCGAGCTCATCCAGATGGACACGGACAGCATGTACTTCGCTCTTGCTCGCGACACTCTGGAAGAGGCCGTGCGCCCGGAACTTCGTGACCAGTTCGATGCGGAGAAGAAGAATTGGTTGGCGTGGGACAAGTGGAGCGGCAGAGAGCCTGGCTTGTTCAAGCTTGAGAAGGAAGGCACACGGGCCATCGCCCTGTGCAGCAAGTGTTATTACGTAGAAAACGAGGCTAACGGAGAGGCCAAGATGTCCTCCAAGGGCGTCAACAAGAAGCAGAACGAGCTTCGCTGGGAAAGGTACGAAAGAGCCTTGCAGGGGGGCAGGGACATGGCCACCAACAGGGGCTTCCGAATGCACAAAGGAGCCATGTTCACATACCAGCAGCACAAGCTGGGCCTTTCCGCTTATTACGACAAGCGTTGGGTGCTGCCAGACGGCATCCACACAGAACCAATCGAGTTTTACAACCCAGCTGGGGGCAACTGAGTGCCCGGCGGCACAACCATCAACTCCTCACGAACAAACCCTCTCTTGGGGCCGTCGTAGAGATAATATACGACAGGCGCATCTGGCTTGGTGACAACCTTCTCAATGTTGTAGACCTTCAAAGACCAGATAGGATCAGTCGCACGCCTCCCACCCCCTTCTAAGCTCACCGGGGTAATAAAGATATCTCACATTCACCCGGGGAGGGAGCTTCTTCTCATTCACCCCCACAGGCCTAGCATATGGAGTCGCGGGTTTGGAGGATATTGCTTTCTCTTTGATCGCTTGAGCGGGCTTCTTGCCAGTCAGCCGGGTTACTTCATTGTTCAAGGCCGAGACAACCTCTGGCAGCCTTTTAACCCAAGCAGTCGACCGGCTAGAGGGCATATTCATTTCAACGGCATACTGATAACCAAACAGTCTTTCAGCCAGGGTGCGATTGAATCTCTCCACAATTGCTTGGTCTCTGTGGATATCAACCCTCCCGCGGCGAATGGTCGTTTTGTTGTTTTCCATAGCCTTAGTCACAGCCCCCATAAACTCTTTCCCAGGGTCAACTTGCAAGAGTTGAGGCCATTTCAAAGGCCCACGTCTGTAAATCCGCGCAAACGCTTTAGCCACCTCTTCAGACTCTTTCGAAGTCAGAGGCTCTGCTGCTTTGAAACGGCTAGCCACATCAACAAGGGTTAATGCGTATTTGTACACTTTTCTCCCACGAGGAAGTTTGTCGTGTGGCAGGAAGAGAAGATCTGCTTGATGCACTGCATTGGGTGATGAGACATCAAACTTGGGGCGAGGGATACGGCGTGGCGCCGGGAGGTAAACTTGCCAAAGGGCTTGTTTGATCAGCCATTTCTTTGCGACATCGTCAGAGACCTTAGCTGCTGCAGCTAGCTTTTTGACAGCGGCAAGACCTTTCCAGTAGCCTTTCGGGCTGTAATAGATCTTTGAGAGTTTGGCCTCCATAGGGATCTTGCGAGTATATACTTATATTGTGTTGGTTTGTTTACAGAAAGTGATAAGCCGCATACCCACCCGCAAGCAGAGTGCCTCCAATGAACGCAAGTTCACCAGTCTGTTGTTGTGGACTGGGCTTGTAGAAGTCCGAGAACTGAGGCTCTTTGTAGTCTTTGATTTGTTTGTCTGGTTGTGTTTGGTGCATCTGGTTATACAAGACCAGGGCTTGGTCGGTGGTTTGGAAGTTTTTGCTAGCTTGGTGTTTAATCCGATCGTTGGCTGCAATCCAGTCGAGGAGCTTGGTGCGGTCCTTCTGGTATTTGGCGTAAGCCGCTTGGTATT
The DNA here is from genome assembly GCA_024195265.1 of Dendrophyllia cribrosa. NCBI lineage: Eukaryota > Metazoa > Cnidaria > Anthozoa > Scleractinia > Dendrophylliidae > Dendrophyllia > Dendrophyllia cribrosa. Next base: position 21,954,878 of record JAJLRJ010000003.1, on the reverse strand, counting down.
GTTCCAGGGCGCGGTCATGCCGGATTTTCTCATCCATTGCTGCCTTCCCGTTATCACCAGACAGATATTTCGCGAGATAATTGCCGCCAGTGAAAGCGGCCGCATTGAGAACAGCGCCAAGGGTCATTATTGCAATCGAGGCCATTGTGGTCGGGTGTATACATATGTTTTTTACAATGTTGGTGTGTGATGCTGTCAGATTTACATGTTATCTGGGAGGATTTTCTGATCCTCGAGATATTTCTTCAGCGCAATGGTGCCAGCCATGACAGCTGTGAACTTAACGTAGTTCATCAAGCTTGCACTGGGATCGGCAGTGAAGTTTTCTTTGATGGTCTTTTTCCCAATCCAACCAATACCAGCGACAAGGCCAGTGATTGTTGCGGCGTCGAGGATAGACTTCACAAGCTTGTTGTCAGACATGGTTTGTGTCCAGTATACATATGATTTTTATTTTTCTGACAGAATCTTTTGTGACTTTGTCGTATCGTTCAATCTAAATCCTCGGCCTCGGCATCTCGGAGTACGGCCTCGGAATCTCGGAGTCGAGCCTCGGCACCTCGGAGTCGGGCCGAGAACCAAGCCCGATGGTCCAAGGCCTCTCGGACTCGGGCCTTGTCCTCTCGGACTCGGGCCTCGGCCTCTCGGACTAAGGCCTTGTCCTCTCGGACCTCGAGTTCGGGCTCGGCCTCGGGCTCGGACTCGGACTCGGGTCCGTTGTGATTGCTCATTAACAAGCTGATAATTATTTCAATGGCGGCCTCCTTAAGTCGGCCACAAAAAAACAAGTACACCTCCGATTGCAGCACCAGTCATCGCAACCTTGAAAAGATTCATGGCCAGTATATATATGCTTTTTTTATTCCATTTTTTTAAGCCCTTGTCTTACCGGAATTCGATGAATTCTTGATGTCGGGCAAAAGGGTTTCAAGCTCTCGTATAAGCCCCGCCATGGTGTCTGGCATAGAATTCAACCGCAACGGATATCTGTTGAGAAGCATGAGGCGCAGATCTTCCTCACCAGCAGCTTTGATAATTTTGTTTTGCGCATCAAGTGTGTGTTTGTGCAATTCATCCAAAAGCTGTGAAAGCACACACAGTTTGTGTAGGCTGGTTGGCGCATTCATGGCCATGGTATATATTTGTGTGTGTATTTGTGTGCCTGTGTGGGTGCCTATGTGTGCCTGTACTCAATTCCATACGGGTGCCGAAGGGAGAAAACCAGGTGGGAGAACTTGCGGGATTTGAGCCTTGCAATAAGCTCTTTGTACTCCTCATGGGAGAGCTCGCCGGCATAGTCTTCGAAGATGGCCTTGGTGGTCTTGCTGGAGGGCGTGTAAAAGAGCACGATCGCTGCAATGTTATCACGATATGGCTTGGCAATGCTGGTGATCTGCTGGGTCAAGACCCACACGGATATGCCGTCATGCCTTGCGCTGAACCCCAGATTGACCAGCTGACTCGTGCGGCCTTTGACATCTTTAGAGGCGGCGCAGTCATCGAGAATGAATAAAGTGTTGGTGCATGTGAAAAAGACAATCACGAAGATGTGAGGATCGCGGTCCACGAAGCCATCGTATGTCTTGTTCTTGACAAATGTGGGGCAGAATAAAACGATGTAATCAAAACAACCCCTAAAAGGGGCCTCGCAGTTGGGAGAGAAGATACTGTGTCTTGCCAGAGTTAGTGGGGCCCACGATTAGAGCGTTGAATGGCAGCTTTCTTGGGTCCATAGCCAGCCGCTATATTAGTTGGTTCATGTTTTGGTGGGGAGGGGGCGAGTGTGAGATATCTTTCTATTTCATTGTGTGATAATGGTCCGGTGGATGGCAGGGGAGCCGGCTTGGCATAGAAATTGATCTTGTTTGTGGCCATGGGGCTGGACATGGGATTGTGTTTGGCTGGTGGTTGGCTGGCCATGGGCTTGTGGTATATAATATGTTCATGTGTATGCGTGTGTTGTACGTGTGTTGTTCGTGTGTTATTCGTTTGCGTGTGTGCCTAGAACTGTACAGATTCCAGCTGGTTGCCCTGGATGTTCATCTGTGAGTCTGAGATGGTGAAGATGTGGCAGAGTGCGTTTCCCGAGCCTTTGCCGTCTCGTTCGATCTAAAGTTGCACGCCATCCTGTGTGTTGACGAGCCGTTGGCCGTTGCCGTGCAGGGCTGTGTCGGCCATGGACCGCAGGTCAATCCAGAGACCAAACTTGTTGCCTGTGAGATATTTAGTCAAGTTCATGTTGGGCCTGCCGTCCGTGTGTGGGGTAAAATGCCGAGTTATCTCTCTCCACATGTCAGTACCACTGATGCCCTCGTTGTAGATCCTGTTTGGGACCCCGTTGACTGTGACCTTCACTTTGGTGATGTCGGGGTTGAAATAGTTCTCAGAGTCCCTGGCCCCCGCTACATAGGGATTGATGAACAGCAAGAGGATGCCCTTGAGAGACCGGCGCTGTGGGTTAACCCGAAGATTCATCCGAGTGTCAACGCCTTTTGTGAAGGGATGAATCCGATCTCGCTGGACGTAGTCATAAGCGAACTCCTTACCACTAGTGTAAGCGCTTGTTGCTTCGGCGGCAAGACTCTTACTTCTGATCGTCTCATACTCCAGCTGGATGTTTTCCAACTTGTACACGAGCTTGCTTGTGTCTGAGCCCCGGACAACTTGGTTTGCGGGGGCGAGGGTTAGTTCGAAGACCAGATCGTTATATAACGCTTGAGGGTACATGATTCCGTGATCAGTCATGATTTGATGATCGAGGTTGATGCGGTTCTTGTTTTTATATATTGTCTCCAGCTTGTTCTCTGCATCCACGCTGGAGGTCTTCTTGTCGCCAGCACCAGAGCGAATCTTACACAAATCGACACTCTGGATGCCCTCCATAAGCATATTTTCCCGCTCATCGATTGAGAGGAATAGGTCTTCGAAGATCTTGTAGATGTCATACCCATCCGTGTCCTGGACTGTGGTGGCGGCAAACTTTACGACGAACCTGTCCACCAGGGCCCGAGAAACATTTTGCACGAGATAATTGTTAGCGTGGCCGCGGGAGAGATTGATGTTAAACACCAGCGCAAGTGAGCCGGACACAATGACATCGTGCTCGCCCAGCTTGGGCACCGAGACGTACAGTGCCTCGCCAGGATTGGCCTCAGAGGGGGTGAATGTGATGCGCTTGACGGTTCGCTCTGCCCTCATGGCGCCCAGTGTCTTTTCACTGTGAGATGGAAGTAGATTCGGTTGCACAGCCATGGTATATATTTGTGTAATTATTTTAATTTATATTTATATACCCACGATGGCAGAAGGCGGAGTCGACTACGAGCCAACTGAGGCAACTGACAAAGACCCTCTCATCCCAGACACAGGGGATGACGATGATGACGATGAGAGCATTGAAGTCAGGTGGGATCAAATGTCAGAAAAAGAACGGCAAGACGCCCACCGATGGGCCCAGGACACCACGCAACCCTTTGAACCAGGTGCTGCTTCCACCCCGGGTGGCGAACAAGTGCCTATGGCCACAAGAACAAGATTGCCCTCAGAACAACAAGGCTTCCGCACTGAAGAAACCTCTTTCATTGAGGGGGCTACTCAAGGCATGTCATTAATGGAATCCATGGCATGGAGAGAGATTGAAGCTGAATATCCAGATGCGGATGTATCGAAATTTAAGCTTAGGTACGCGGAGACAGCCAGATCAGGAGGCGCTGTTATCGAGGTTAGTATGAGAGGCAAAGATAAATGGTATAAGCTTTCAACAAAAAGCCGTGGGGATACACAAAGGACTTTCAACGCTTCTCTTCCCAAAGAGATCAAAGCTGCTCTCGGAAAGTCTGTGGATGAAGAGTTAAATGACACAAATGCTGCACTTCAAGCAAATCAAAAAGAACTGGAAGCCAAAGAAAAAGAACTACAACAACTGGAACAAAACGCTGCTGATGCACAAAAACTTCGCCGCGACATGGAGGCCACCATAAATAGAATCAAAGAGACTGAAGACCGGATTCAAGAGATGGAAGATGCACATGGGCCACTGGATAGGGAGGCAATACAAAGACTGAAAAATGAAAAGAGAGCTCTTGAAGCTGAACATCAAGCCAGACGAAAACAACTGGACAATGCGCAAAAGACTGCCAAACAAGCAGACAAACTACGAAAAGACATCGACAAAATCATGCTTGACAAAAGGGGTTCAGAAAGACGCTTAGAGGAACTTAGAGCAAAAAAGGACGCCATAAAACCACTGGACGAATTGAAACAGAACAAAGAAGATCTTGAACGCCAGAACGCTGAAGACAACCGCATCATAGAGGCTGAGGACACGTCTCCCTCTGACAAAGCGGCCGCGGAAGCCCGGGTTGAAGAACGTAATGCAGAACTAGCAAGGCTAAATACAGAAATTGAGGTGCGTGAAAGGGGTAAGACATTAAGAGAGGGGGTTAAAGAAATTTTCAAGAAATATGGATGGACACTGCAAGCGATTGTTCTGGCAGCTGGCATCACCATCAGCGCTGTGGTACTCGCCACCTTGAACGGCCTGGCAAAGGCCACCAAGGCTATTGGCAATGGGCTTAAAGAGCTTGGCAAAAAAGCAGCCAGCGCCCTGCCTGGCCTCATTGGCTCAATTGTGGGCTTCATCTTCAAAGCGGCTGGGTCGGTCATCTCCGTTCTGGGTGAACACGCCTGGCTGCTCATCCTTGCCGTGGTGGCCTTCCTTGTTGAAAGGATCACCAAGCGTGCGAGGTCTTAACTCTCTTGGGAGCACTTTTTTGGTCTCTAAAATGGGGAACCCTCTCAGGAGGGCGGAAAAATCACCAGGGTTACCGCCATTTTCGGCTACCTTTGGGCCTTATCTTAACCAAACTAAAAGCCCTCCCAAAGCAATCGCACCCACAGCAATGAGTGCCTTGTTTACGTGATGCGGGTCGGGCTGTGGTGTGGGTGTGGGTGCGGGTGTGGGTGTGGGTATTGGTGCGGGTGTTGGGGCTGGTTGTGGTGTGGGTGTTGGTTTGGGCGCGATGCCCTGTGCCTGTGTGGCCTGTTTATGTATCGGGTTTGATGGGTGACTGTTTGGTGGATTGATCTTTGTCGGGCCACCGTCCATGTGGCGAAGGGAGGCTTTTTTTGTGCCCAGATTAACACCACTGTTTACACCCAGCTTCATCCCTTGCGTTGCCTCCTGTAGATTGTTGTTATACCCTATCACGCTCACTGTGTTGATAATCATGCGCGATGGCATGAGCCAGCTTCCGGGCGCTGTCGCAAAGTCTAAGCGCACTTTCGTTGCTTGGATGGCAAGCTGGTAACGCTGTACGCTTGTTGCGATGTCGTTCAGTATTATGGCCTCCTCTAGATGGGTGAGGAATACTCTCTGCGTTTCGAAGGCCCGGCCTCCTCTTCCAATGATACTGCTGCGGGTTTTGGCTTGTGAACCAAGAATGTAGTACACAAAGGCCTCGATTGATTGGTTCATGCGTGCGAGCCCTGGCTGTGTTAGCCCCTTTGCGTAATTTGGCACAAAGTGCTCGAACTGGGTGTCCGCTCCTTGGTCGTTGCGGACGAAAGATATTCCATTGGTGCGATAGTTGGGGTCTTTTCTGTCAATCACTCGCTCATCATCGAACAGAGCTAGATCGGGATCGGGGTACTCCTAATCGGTAGAGGTGGGGCCACTCCCGTATTCCCAAATGTAGACATTCCCCAGCCCGTGGTTCTTGCCGTATGTGTAACGGAAGTCAGAACTGGGGTCGATGCCGAACTCTATGCAAATCTTCTTGTACGCGTCGATGTTGTACTTGTTGTCTTTCTGGGAAAATGGGGGGTCGTCTGGCAAAGCACTCACGCTTTGTTCCCCGCCCATCTGGTAAAGAATTCGCCTTGTTGTGAAATAAACGTGAAACCGGTAAAACGACCGGAGCTGTGGTGTTAGGGATAGACTGGAGTTCTTATCGAATAGAATGTCACGCGAGATTCCACAGCCGGTTGTTGCACACCACAGGGCGAAGGAGAGTTGTTGCGGCCAAAAACTCATATGCGGCCCACCGAGCCATTTTCGACCGTATTTCGCGGTTGTGAATGAAATCTGCGTGTCCCTGAAGATATTTCTGTATTTCGTTGTGAAATAATCAGTTGGCGTGACGTAAATCTTTTGCTCTTTGTCATTTGATATTGCGCCAATCATCATGTCTTTGTCTATTGTGGTGGAGAAAGCAACAGCCGGGATTGATAACATTTGTTGCCCCAACGATAACTGATAAGGGAAACCACCGTCATAATGGAGCCCCAAAGCGACTCTTTCGGCTTGAGTCCAATCTTTGTGGGGCATTCTTGTAAGGAGCGCCCATGAGCCAGGACCCTCTTTGTAAAGCACTTCCCCCGCGGCTGTTTTGTGGTCGTCGCCAAACTCTACTTGAACCTCAAAGTGAGACATATCGGCGCGAGGGAAACGCTTTTTGAAGTCTGAGATCGCCTTGGCCTTGGCCGCAGCAGAGATCTTGGCAGCCTCCGGCGAATTAATCCAAGCAATTTGAGGATTAGGAGGTGGTGGTGCAACATTTGCCATTGCCATGTGGGAGGTATAGGCGTTTGGAGGCGAATAAAAAGGAGGCGGGGGTCCGTAATTGTGCCCGCCAATGTTTATACCAAGATTTGAATTAGGATTTAATCCACCAGGCCGTCCGCCAAACATGATTGTATATAATAAACATTTTATAATTATAATTATATACACAATCATGGTTGTGTTAACAATCGTCACGTCTTCGAACCCTCACACGATCTACTTTGGGCACCCACTGATGAAACCGAGTTATATCCGCCTTGTCTCTTGCTCAATTTTGAACTCGTGGCATACTTTGAAAGAAGAATCAACGATTTCACCAACAACACCCACTAATAGTTCACGTGGTGCAACCTTACTTCCAGGGCATCACACCCTTGAGAGTTTAGCGAAAGAATTTGAAAGTCTAAAAGACTATAACAGAAATCTAAATCTAACAATCGAAACAAAGGCGCCATACGGAGCCATGGTCATTCATAATAACGGCGGCAGTGTGACGCTTAGTAACAATCTGGCAGCATTGCTTGGCATAAACCCCGTATTGATGTTTATAACATTCGTCAAGCGTTTAAGGGCACCAAGCGCTTACTTCATCCACTGTGATCTGGTTGATAAAGAGCAGAACTTACTCAACGGTAAGCCTTCAACAGTTTTGGCTCGGTTTGATATTCGGGGAAAGCCCTTTGAGAAAGTGTTTTACGAAACCACACAACAGAACGTCTTGCGTGACGTCTCGTCCGGTGATTATGTAAACAGCATAACACTGTCAGTGCGGGATGAAAACAATGACCTCTTCAACTTCAATGACGCGCCTTTGGAATTTGAAATCGAGATAAATTAAAAAATCATATATATACCCACGCCATGAGTTCTGCCAATGTGCTTCCATCGGCCCCCGAGTACAGCGAGACACAACAGCTCTACCCTATGCGTGAGATCACTCAAATCAATGCAGAAGACTTCCGGCTCAAAAAGATCTCTGACTTGCTGAAGGAGTTGTCTGACGAAGCCGAGCACTACAGGCAAGTCGCAAAGAAATACAAACGAACCCAATCATTAGTTCATTACTCGGCGGTTGGGCTTGGGTCGCTTTCTGTCGGGTTGTCATCAGGGGCCCTTGCCACTGCATTGACTGGGTTCGGAATTGTTGCAAGTCCAGCCCTTGCCGGCGTCGCGACCCTCTGTGGGCTGTCATCAGTTGGCTTTACAGCTGTCAACAAGAGGCTAGAGCGTAAAGTGACCAAACACGAGAAGATCTATACACTGGCACTGGCTAAACGCAACACTGTCAATGAGCTAATCTCAAAGGCTCTGGAAGAAAAGAGGATCAGTGATACAGAATTCACCATAATCACTCGTGAGATGGAAAAATATCACGGACTCAAAGCTGCAATCAGGGATGGTGCCAAGGCATCAAAAGACGTTGCCACTCAAACACAATCACCAGACCTCGAGAAACTCAAAAACGAACTTCGCAAGGAAGTCAAACAAGAGTTTCAAAAAAAGATAAGTCTTCTCACAGCAGCCTCCAAGTCCGATTTGAGAAACTAAATTCTGGCTTTAACCTACAAATCTTGAGGGATAAAAAATTTGCCTCCAATTGAACACACAACACGGGTGTATATCCATGGAGAAGTTCGCTGACCAACTGGCTGATGTTCGGGCCTTGGACACTAAAAGGGATTACACAACCAAACTCTATGAGCTGGAGAAAGAATACAAATTTATCCTCCTGCGCTCACTCGACAACTACAACAAGGAAATACTGCGTTCAAAACTGCCAGAACGACTTCATCGCATCAAGGAGTGTCTTTCTATATTTTATCTTGACACAGAAATAAAGTTTTTATTTATTATTAGTTATTTATTATTTCTCCCGGGGCACAATACCACCCTCCACCCTCATACCCTTTCACCCTTCGGAATGAAAGGCTAGAAGCTTGCCAAAACTGCAAAGGCAAGTTAACCCCCATGATGTTTTCATCAGAACTTTGCTGTGAGGACTGCGGGCTCTTAGAGCCTCTGGTTGGTGTGGCATTCGATTATAACGAACTCTATGGTGGTGATTACAAAATTACCAAAAAAAGAAGGCCCACCAAACGCTACAACTTCAAAACCTATCTCAAGAAACATCTGAAAATTTGTGAACCCCACTTCAGCTTGTCCTCCGAAGAAATACAACATGCAAATGATTCCTTCAATTTCATTGAAGAATATCTACCGGAAAGAATCTCTATGTCATTTGTAGCCCACAAAATCTTTGAAGGGTTAGAATTAAAATGGCCACAACGGATGATTGTCAATTACTTCCGGCTACAAGTTCCACAAAAATCAATGCAAAAACATGAACAAAACTGGAAGATCATGCTTGAAAAGATGGGCTACGTTTAGAAAAACCTGCCATAGCAACTTTCATGAACACTTGGTCCGTCATAGTCTTCCTCGTCATCACTGCCGATGCCTGCAAACATCAATGCCCGCTGTAAAGCTCTACAAAGCGGCATGCCAGGACAAATGGCACTGTGTCTGCCCATGTCCACTTCTGGCGAGAAGTGTTCTTGGCATTCCTCACATATTTGTGAAGTGAATAAGCGGAAATGACAAAGGTGTTGCCAGTGATAATGACTTTTTATTGAAAGGCATACAGATTTCATCCTGCGTTGATGAAGGGCCTTGGCAGCCAAATCACGCTGGATACTCCTTTCAACCAGTTCAAGGATGTAATCCTTGATCAAGTCTGGTAAATAATCCCAATGGGATTCACCAAAAGACAGCAACCAATCACCAAAGTATTCTTGATTCTTTGGATTGAAGTCAAGTCCTTGTGTCGTCATTGCCATGTTGGTTTGGTATATACGGGGGATGAGATTTCTCCAATTGGCTACACTTTTGAGAGTAAGAAGGCTTTCATAACAGCACTGTCATCAACCAGATTGTTTGGAAAAGTTTGTTGTATGCTTTTCTCTTCAGAGTGTTCTGTTATCTTTTTTCGAAGGATTGCCAAGCTGTTATGAAAACGCTCGACTGACGTTTGAATGTTGGCCAAAAAGTTTGGTTGCTTTGGCACCCAAATCTCAGTTATATCCAGGAGCTTCCAGGCGAACACAGCCACTGGTTTTGGGCCTTCTGAACCCTTTGAAAACACTTCTTTCATATGGCTGTAACGCAAAAACTCCTCATCTTCGTCCTGTTTTCTAAACGACATCCTTACAGCACCATAACAACACCATATGTCCTTCTCAGCAATGGAAGACATAATTCTCTCAAATGCTTGTTTTGATTCGAGTGAACCAACATCGATGATTGCCTTTTGATTTCTTGTTATCGTCCGTTTGCTAAATAAATAACAAACTCCCCACGCAAGTGTTGTGTCACCCTTCGTTTTGAACTTAATCCCTCCATTTAGAAACTGGTTGTGTTCCAGGCTTGGTTCAAGCTGTTTTAAAGAACACAATCTGAAATAGCCGTCAACAAACAAGCCTTTGGAGACCATGTCGCCACTCAAGGCAAGCCCTGTTTGTATCTGATCGCAATAATAGCTAGGAATTCTGTTCATAGCTATTTTTCGCTTGAACGGGCATTTAAACTCCAACAAGCTTAATGTGTTATCTTTATCCTTGAAATATCCGTCTGGACTGCAAGTGACCTTTCGATAAAGCGGATGCTCTCTTGCAAGATTAAGAGATATGCTGTGGCCAAAAACGGAAACAGAATGTTTTTGCTCAAAATACTTGCGTATAATCGGCTCGAACAGATTGCCCCAGGTACAAGCCGTATTGTTGAGCATGTGTGTTGGTTGAATTTTCTTCATGAGCAAGCTGTGCCGCGTTTCGAACGGCGACGATCCTGTCAAGGCAGAAATCTCTGATGCCCCAATTGTATTTTGTCTGGCTGAGAGCCAGCCGGCGCTCTTTTGTTTCAGGCCAGTGTGTCTCGATTTGAGAAAGTTCATGAACTCTTGTGTTGCCGTCATCATTGGTATATAAAGTCCATGCGTTTTTTCAATTGGTGATAACCACACAACTCTGTTTGAAAAGCTGCGAGTGGTGTCTTGCCTTCGAGGAAATCAGAAACAAAGCTCAAATCTCGGATCCTGGGTAAGGGGTTGAGATCCTCCAGGCTTAGCTCTTCAAGACATTGTTGCTCTTGAGCGTCAAGCCATGCATTCAGTTCATGCTGGCTGACATATGACTCGGCAAAAACATCTCGAACAACCTCACGCTGTATAAAAACTCGAGGGTTGTTTTTCGCGGGAGGGCAACCATTTCTTAAGTGTCTGGAAACCGTTTGTCGACAAAACCTTCGATTGCAGCCGGGACAAATCTCTTTCGGCCGTGGTTCTGTTCTCAGCATCTTGCAAGCGTATTTTTGATGCTCGACAAGAGAATGCCCTTGGGTGAAGTTTAAACCACAATGTCTGCAAGGGTTGTATTCGTACGTCCCTTTGTTCTTTGCGTATAAGTCATCACCTTCTTTCAACTCAATTCCACGCATTTCCAAAAACGCAATGGCAGTCATTGGTTCGTTGGCGAGTGGCATTGTCACGTTTATGTGGGGGTTTGGATTTCTTCAATTGGTTATGCCTCGCTTGCCGTTGCGGGAGGGGCCGGGAAAAACTCATTTGGCCCCCTCTTACGGGGTTTGAGGGAGGGATATCCAGAGTAGTTGGTGGGGGAAGGTCTCAAACACCATCCCCCACCAACTACTCATGTTTCCGCCAGAGATTTTTCTATAAAAAGGGAAGGAAATCGGATGATACGTAAGAAAGGAATTCTGTAGATGAATTACAGCATTTTACTCCAAACAGGAAGCGATAATTTGTGTTAAAACGTGGATTAACCAGGCGCCTGCAGGCCAGTTTGCGACGTTGAAGACCTCGAAGACAAAAGACAAAAGCCGGTTATTAAAGTTCCATCTCTTCACTGAATATATGCATATTTCTGCGAACCCAAAGAAAAACTTTTTAATTCACTGTCATAAATAAATTTCTAATGTCAAAGATACATTTGGCTGTAATGTACATCTAGAAAACAAAGCCTAATTTATTGATAAAAGACACTTTACGAAGAAAACAAAGCAAATTTTATTTAGCGTACGTACCTGTGTTGTGAAGTTTTTGTCGCTTTGATAACAACAACAAATGGCGAGTTCAAACTAACTTGCACGTTTGACGATTTAATTGCTTTCTTTCACTTCTTTCAGCCTTATTCTTTCTCCTGTTAAATGTAAATTGTCCCTTTCAGCAAAATCTGTCAAAGTTCTTTTCTTATTAGTTTGCAAGAGTATTTTCACTTCGGGTCGGTTTCAAGTCTGAGTGACTCCTGAAAAGTCTCAAAGGTTTTCCTATAATTTTGTCCTCTAAAATTCGTTTCGCGACTCGGGCAATTTCTACAGCTTCTGAAAACACGCGTGATATTAATCCTTAATTTTACTTGGGCCCATGCGATTACATATACAAATAATGCTTATTTCCTGTGGTGTTCTTTTTTTGTAAAAACAAAAATAGAACAGATTTTTCTAAGTGAAACACAATATACTAAGATGTCGAAATTCAAATTCCAGTTTTTCAAGTTTAAGTCTAACTTTTTTTTATTATTCACTGATCATACCCAGAATACATATTTCAGGGGTTTTTTTAAATCTTATGTTTTTCAAGAATAAATTCTTATGTTTTGTAAGGACAATGAACGATAAAAACGTTCATTGAGATTGGAAGCTCTTTAGAAGCTAAACCTTTGGTTAGCATCTTATCTCTGTATATTGTTTTTAGGGGAAAGAAAAAAGGGCGCTTTCTGGAGTGAACTTTTCCTTTGAAGGATTTTACATGGCTTGTGATAGTAGCCGGAAGGTAGCAGACGAAGAAACATTGCATGTAACACATGCTCTTTGGCTTTCACGTTTTGGCCGTATATTCCTATTCTCGAAAGTTTGGGAGCGAGAAATATTTGCTAGAAAGTCTTATAGCAATGTTCAGATGGGTTGAAAATTTGGTGTCGGTGAGAAACATAAAATAAGAAGAAGATGGTGTGAATCTTGTATTGGAGCCACTTGGCTGTGACAAGAATTTAACACTTGGTTTTATATCGTCGGTTTGGCTTGATGTTGACCACTAAATTGCTAAATTGCTGATCAGCCTTGGCCTGAATCCTCTTCACTCCGGCCGGAGCATAGGGCCTCTACTGTCTGTTTCACGTCATTCCATGACATCCCGATGTCCTCGTATTCCTTCTGCATTGTTATTCTAAACAACCTCTTCGGTGTGACCTTCCTCCTGGCCCCTTGAGGGTTCCACTCAAGTGACTGGTGGGTGATGTTGGTGGCAGGTTTCCTTAAGGTGTGGTCAATCCACCGCCATTTTCTTCTCCGGATGGTGAATTCAATCCTCTCTTGGTTGGTACGCTGCCACAAGTCCACATTCGAGATCCTTCTTGGCCACCAGACTCCCAGGACGTACCTGAGCCTACGATTGACAAAGGACTGAAGTTTGGCGATGATCCTCTTAGTCAGTCTTCAAGTCTCAGATCCATAAAGGAGGACGGACTTGACGATGGAAATGAAGATCCTTAACTTTGTCCACAGAGAGGTACACTTAGATTTTCAGACGGGTCTTAGCATGCAGAAGGCGGCTTGCGCCTTCCTGCACCTGGTTTCAACATCTTCCTCAGTGTCGCCGGTGGTGGTTATAAGGCTACTAAGGTACGTGAAGGCCGTGACCTGCTCTAGGGCCTCACCTCCACAAGTGATATCCCCGTGTTTGTTGGGCACCGAATCTTCACCTCCTTGGTCTTGAATGCATTCACTTTGAGCCCATCCCTGGCCGCCAGCTTCTGAAGTACCTCTGGCTTCTGTCTCGTGTGTGTGATCTTCTGACTCAGCAAAACCAGATCATCAACAAAGTCCAGGTCTTCCAACTTCTGGAGCAAAGTGAACTGGATCCCGGTCTTCTTGTCTCCAGTGGCCTGTTTGCTACCCAATCCAGTGCCACAAGGAAGAGAAGGGGGCTTAGTAGGGACCCCTGACGGACCCCCGTCTTAAAGTCTAAGCGCTCTGTCATGTCTGCCTCGTGCAGAACATTCGCTTGGAAACCCTTGTAAAAGACCTGGATCATTTTGACGATCTTCTCGGGAACCCATAGTGCCTCAATATTTTCCAGAGCATGTCCCGATCTACAGAATCAAAGGCCTTCTCGAAGTCAACGAAGACCATGTACAACCCGGTGTTCCATTCAAGGGTCTGCTCCACGATAATCCTCTGGGTTGCTATTTGTGACCCTCCATAGGAAAACACGTCTTATCAACAAAAGCGTTTTTTGGGGGCTTTGAGGTCACTTAGAAACCCTTTGGAAGCCCAGTTTCGGAGGGTTTGAAACCCGTTGGAAGCCCGTTGGAAACCCGTTGGAAACCGTTTAGAAACCCGTTGGAGACCCTTTGGAAACCCTTTGGAAACTCGTTGGGAAACGCTTTGTAAAAATCTTTTTGGTAGTTCGTTTTGTAACAACTGTGTATATCTCGCTTTGCTAACACTTTAACAATCCTTGCAAATACTCTCAGGTGTTTTCGTGGCTATTTGAATAGTAAACTGAAACAAAAGATTTTTCAAGCTACGCGCTTTAAATCGATCGTGACTAGAACACCACACGGGTGACCTACGAGTACTTACGAGTAACATACGAGTAACATACGAGTAACATACGAGTACATACGAGTAACATACGAGTACATACGAGTAACATACGAGTACATACGAGTAACATACGAGTCACATACGACCGACATGCGAATTTGTGGGCGAAATACAGGGTGGTTTGCCAAAAGGGTACAAATAGCGACACGAGATTCGCGCGTGTTTGCCCTGAATTGAGAGGGATTGCGCGCACGAGGAATACGAACACCAGCGTTTTTTGTTTAATACTCATACTAGAAATATGTGACTCGCAAAACCTCGTAAAGCTAGGAGTGGATACACATTTGATTTTTTCAGGCTTTAAAACGTGCATGCCTTAAAATAGCGTGTACTAACAGTTCTTACCAGCAGTGTTATTTATTAACAGTTAACGTACTAACAGTTCTTACCAGCAGTGTTATTTTGGTTTTGTATCTATCAACAGAAATCGGTGTGAATGATTGGTAAAAGTCGGTGTGGGAAAATCTTTCTTCTCAATTTCAAATAAACAGACTACATTTCATACATTCCGTACATTCAAATAATTCAGACTACAACATCGGGTTTCAAGACAAGAGTCGCTTCACGTGCGTGCGTCGCTGTTATGCTGTTGCTAGGCAACTGCCCGACATCTTCAAAAGAAAAAAAGAAAGAACGTTGGGTAAAAATCTGCGCTCTTTCACGGTACGGGTATATACCAGTAACATAAGAGTACAGACGGATAATAATTATACGAGTACATACGGGTGCATACAATTTATTCACCCTAGTTTCGCGAATTTTGGTACTTTATTAGCACAACTGTAAATGATTGAAAGCTAACAAAATAGACCAGATCGGTAAACGTGGTTCTAAACATGTGGCAATCGTTGTGATTATTTGGAAGGATATTCCCGACCGATTGCTTACTTTTTAGTACGATATTTTATTACCGTAAAGACAATCTCTCACCAGCTAGCGTTACACCTTCAATAATCATTCTATCATCTGCGTGTTCCGCCTATTCCTTGTCTGCATGTAGAAGGTCGTCCGATCGATCCAAAGCAAAAAAACGTGCTTAGCTCCAACAGTATCGGATTACCAAGCACATGTGTACAACGCAGTATGGGATCTGTTTCTTCTTTTTTGGCAACACTTGATAACACAGATTAATTTGTTCGCATGGAAATGGTTGGAAATCGGTTTTTATTTTTTGTTTAAAATAAGTATTCTAGTATATACTCGTATATACTCGCATATACTCGCATATACTCGTATATACTATACTATACTATACTATATTATACTATACTATACTATACTATACTATACTATACTATACTATACTATACAAAACCATACCATACTATACTATACTATACTATACTATATAATATACTCGTTCTTGGTATATACTCGTACCGTCACTATATAAGCTTGAAGCAGAATTTTACAAATTTATATATATATATATATTTTTTCTTACTGAAGTAATGCTCTCAAATCGTTGATACAAACAAACGTGATTAGCTGTGAACAGTATTTAAAGCATCGCTATTTTCTTTGTGGTCAAGAAAAAATCTTGACAAGAAAAACTGCATACAGACATATAAGCATTCCTGACCGCGGCATTTTCACGTGGAACTTTATCGCTTATGATAATTTCCTCGGGAATTCATACCAAGATTCCAAGACGGCAAATGGTGTTTCTGTTAGCGCGTAGGAGAATTAGAGATTCGACTTAACCAAGACTAACTTAATTCGCCAATGTCGGCAGTTTATTTAGTTGTTTAGAATTGTCTTCGCAGTGAAAAGCATAACATCACTGGCCGCCATCTTTGAGGGGAAACACATTATGCACGGTGAAACACATATCACTGTGACAGCCCTGATGTTTCAGATAAATGCTACCCTTTCTACGGTTTATCACTAAACAACTAAGAAATCATCAATACTTTTCAAGAGAAGTATTTTAAAATTGTTGATGCCCATATCTTGCAAACATAACTTTCAACTCGAGGAATGTGGTTATCGCTAGCCAACATGAGAACAAATTAGCTCTGTCAGGATTAAACTTGTGAGGTTTACAGTCTCAGTTACTTAATCTGGGGGTTTTACTATTAAACGTGCATGAAGTAGCTCCCACTTGCCAAGACAACGATTGCTCTGAGCTCAGAAAAGAGGATCTGTTCAGAAAAAAATATTATTGTCAGAATATCACTGCTGAGTAACATCGTGTACTGACAGATGGATTGTTCCATACATACATACATACATACATACATACATAAACTTTATTTTTTTCTCGAATTTAAGAGTAGCTTTTAGTAGCTAATTTCTCCGAGAGAAAAATAACAAATAATAAAATATACAATAACATTATAAAATACAATTCTGTGCAATATTTACAATTAACGGCTAAAATGAAATAAATCTGTTTACTGAGTATTTTAAAATACTATATTAAAATTAAAATTAATTTACAAAATTTTCCAAATTTACATTGACTTAAGGCTAGCTAATGCTTTTTTAAAGTCATTAAGGTTCAAAGTTCGAACGTTGTCCGGCAGTGAATTCCATTGTTTAACGGCATGATAAGAAAAAGAGCGAAGGCCATAAGTAGTAGATTTAGGTACAGGAAGTGTCAGAATGTAGTTACCGAGTAAATTATAGGAAGAAGTACGGAGAGTAAACATATTCCTCATGTAGATAGGATACTTAGTTAGAAAAAGGCTTTTGTAAAGTAAAATTAACATATTTTGTATACGTCTGTTGTATAGAGAAACACAGTTGGCTTTGTCCAATAAAGTATTGTATGTAGATTCAACATCATTTAGAATGAACCCAAGAGTCCTTTTATTAAGAGCATCTAGTTTCTCGGTATTACGCGCACTGCAAAAATGCCACACCGATGAACAATAATGAAAATGCGGTAGGATAAAGGCCTTATACAATTTGACCAAAGTGGCTTTAGAAATCAGTTTTCCATTTCATTTATCTTCCTTCTCAATTTTCCGTTTGATGGCATTTCACAAAATCACAATTCGCAAATCCGCACCCTCGCGCAAAACACCTGTTTTAAACTAAGTAACGTTTCACAAAAGAACTCGTATATGCAAATAATAACTTCCTTTGCAATGAAACAAACAACATTAAAATTAATGCATGCGCATTAACATAACAAATATAGAACATAAAAAAGACAACCACAAAATGTCTAGTGTTTAGATTTCATTTTTAAAATCAAATACTTATTTCTTAAAATATCACCACTGGCATCTGTTCCTATTTTTTCTCTTAAAAACGTATTTTGTACGAATACCTAATATATGATTTTCATATATTCACATTCACACCTAAAGTTAAATTAACTCAGAATTCTAATAACCCAAACCTATATCTAACAACTACATTTTTATTTTTCCTTTTTCCTTTTTTTCCTAAAATATCTATTTTAGAAACGTTTACGTTGTAAATATTTCTTAGTTGTTATAATGTCGGTTTTCTTAATTCTAATCAAAAGTCACAAAATTTAAGTACTGAGTTTTAAGTTTGTAGCTGTCCTCCGACAAGCGAAATTGCAAGCAAAATAATAAAACTTAAGGGGCGTTAAGGTAATAAAAAGCCATTATTTCTATTCGCTAAGTAAATTGCTATGAATTGTCATTTGTGGAGACGAGTTCTAACCTGCAAAAAGCCTACAGATCAGTGATCCGGGGAGAGAGGGGGGGAACAAAGGGGGAAGTGAAAATGTTACAGACTGAAAAACATTTTCGTCCCTTCAGACCGTATTTTTTGGCAAGATTAGGGGGAGGGTAGGTAATCATACGGTTTCGAGTTCAATTTGGGATTAATTTGCCCGAGTGAGTTTTTCAAAAAGCTCAAAATTGCAAAAATTCGCCGTTTTCAGCTACAAGAATGACACCACACAACATTTCAGGTAAAAATACGTTTATTTTGATCTTGTATGTAAATATTTATCGCAGTATATTACGATAAGTGAACCTTTTCGATATTCCCATACATTTCCTCTAAATTTAAAGATACGAACATGTGTGGGCGCCCTGTGATAGGACCAGCGACGAACCTCTCAACTCGACAAACTTCAGTATTAAAATGTGAAGACAACCCCAATTAATTTTTAACTGTTTTATTGATGTACACCCAGTCTGGACCTTCTGCTTTACAATGTTTTATTCAATCACATAGAGAATAGTTTTAAGGAGTATGGACAATCAAGGTCCATGAGATGAATTAATGATTCATGATTTTTACTGTGTATTCATGATGCAACATGAATATATCAAAGTTGCTTTTTTTGGCGCAGCTCAAGTACCAAAGTGGCAGTTGACTTTGTTGTCAAATAAAATAAGTTTGTTTCGAAAAGCATATCACTCTTTGTTTTATCTCATTTAGAACGTTGAAGTTTTCACCACCACAATATTATTATGCACCAATCAATTCCGGCTGTTACCATCCCCCCCGGGCCAATCCCCGGGGATTTGTGTTTTTTTTTCGTGGAACTACAAATTCCCCGCCCCCAGCGCGAGCTGCCAGAAACTACAAATTCCCCGCCCCTGGGCAACAGAAAAGCAACAAAAAATACAAAAGTTAAAGAAACATATATTAAAAGCACGTTTAATAAGGTAACATCTTTAATAACGTAACATCAGATCACCAAAAAGAAAGTTGCTGGTTCGGTTAAAGTTCTAGCAAAACGTCTATGAATCAGAATGTACAAAGACATATTTAACGTTGTGTGACAATATTCTGTTAACAAATTGCATATGCAATAGCCTCTGATTGTTGACAAACAAGATCTAGATCTCAAATCATCACGATAAAAATTCATCGTGTAAAATACAGATTTCACCACGTGTATTAATAGAGCGTGACACGCTTTATATAGATCCCAATATCAAAGCCTACGTTGAAATACACATCAAGAAGTGTTTCTTTGCCTTGAAACAAATTCTAACTTTGCAATGCCTTGCTTTTCAGGCCAATCGCCCACAAAAGTAGTCGATTTCCCGGCGAATTCATCCTTTGTTTACTGACACGGCGACCGCATGGATTTGGCGATCTGTCAAGTTGTCCCCGCCCCCAACCCCCGGGGCAACACGTTGTTGTACGAAATCCCCGCCCCAGGGACATGGGGCCTTACAAATCCCCAGGATATGCCCGGGGGGGGGATGGTAACAGCCGGAATTGATTGATGCATTATTATTATTGGTATAAAAGAAGAGAGCTTTAATATTTTTTTTACTATTAAAGTAGTTAGTACAGTGCTAAACCGGGATCACTCCGACATGTCAAAATAAGCGGTCCTCACTAGCTCGGACCGCTTATTTTGACATGTCGGGTGATCCCGGTTTAGCACTGTACTAACTACTACTTGTTAGCAATCCGGTTATCCACGGGCCCCAACCCGGCAGCACAACCCACACCAGCCTGGTATAACCAATTGAAGAAACGTAAACCCTGTATATATAACCCCCACATGGCAATGGCAAACGTTGCACCCAACTTCAACAGAGCACATGTTGGCTACCACGGATGGCTTGCCAGTTACCGAATGAATGTTCCACCTGATCTTGGTAGAAAGGATCTTCTTCTGTTTCACAATGAAGTCCTTGACAATATGCTCGACGTCATAGAAGAGCAATCCTACGAACTTGGACCTTTGAAGTTTCAATACACAGTCTTACTAGACATTAAGAAGCAGACAGACGAAGGTGAAGTGAGGGAACAATGTTACGTAGGAGGAGATGGCAACCCAACCATCCAAAACGTTTTCAATCGCAAAGAAGTAAAAAGAAAACTTAGGGCTAGAATAGACCAACTTAGAGTGAAAGTCGCTGGCTGGACAGAAAGAGGTTCAGGATGGGTCTTCGACGGTATCAGAACTGTCTTTCTAGACTTCTCTAGAAACAATCCAATAAGAGGCGGTTCATATATCCCTCTCCCACCAAAACTCAAGGCAAAGCAAGCAATCATAAACGTTAAAAACAGAGATGATGCTTGTATTAAGTGGGCTTTGAAAGCAGCATTCTTCCCTGCCATTGCACACTCTGACAGGCCAAGCCAATATCCTCGAGAAGACGTCTTCAACTTCACAGACATCTCCTTTCCAACACCCTTGCATGAGATTCCAAAGATCGAGAAGCAGAACGACATTGCAATCAACGTTCTAGGCTGGGATGGCAGTAAGGTAGTGATCTACCATGTGAGCGAGATGGATGCCCCTGACATACCAAGTGTCAACCTCATGCTCATCACAAAGACTGATAACCACACTGGCAATACGAAGTTTCACTACTGCTACATAAAGAGTCTAAGCTGGCTTCTTTATAGCCAACAACAATGCATTGGCCACCGTTTGCACTTCTGCACTAGGTGCTTGCAGGGCTACACATCGGAAGGAGTCCTCGAGAAACACCGCACTCTATGCATAGGAGCCGCCTCTCGTCCAACAAGAATCGATATGCCTGAGAAAGGCAAACTGAACACTCTGCAGTTCACAAACTACCAGAGGCAGATGAAGGCGCCGTTTGTCATCTACGCTGACAGCGAGAGCATCATCGAGAAGGTTGACGTATGTATACCAGCACCCGGTAAAAGCAGCACAACACAGACAGAGATCCACAAGCCCTGTGGCTTCTCCTTCATAGCCGTGCGATCTGATGGAGAGGTGGTGAAAGACTTCCTTTACCGTGGTGAAGACTGTGTGCAAAGGTTTCTTGATGCTCTTGTTGAAACTGAACTCGAGTTAAGGGAATCACTCAAGCAGGAGGTGCCGCTGCAAATGACAGGACAAGACCGGCATGACTTCTACACCGCAACCATTTGTCACATCTGCAAGAAGGACCTTGTCAAGTACAACCAACGCGATGAGGCTGATTTCTTTCACCCAGACACGGGCGAATACATCGGTAAGGCTCACAGGCACACAAAATATCCTGGTAGCCGAATACCTTGCTTTTTCGAACTCTACAATCGCTACAAACCAGATGACGGTAAGTGAGCTAAGAGGCAGCCTAAGCCAGACGATGCTGAAGATAACAGTGACTGCATTGAATGTGGCCAGCCTCTTTTACGCCCACAATTCAGAGACGCTGTCAGAGATCACTGCCACATAACTGGTAAGTATCGCGGCGCAGCCCACAATGTGTGTAACCGGAGTTACTTCCGCATCGACCCAAAGAAAACAATCATTCCGGTTGTCTTTCATAATCTGAAAGGCTACGACGCTCACCATCTGATGCAGCAAATCGCCGAGATCGAGGGCACACCCAATCTGAGATGTATCCCAAACAATATGGAGAAATACATCTCATTCTCTCTCTGCAGACTCAGGTTCATTGACAGCTTGCAGTTCATGTGCTCTAGCCTAGACAACCTTGTAGGCTCCAACAAGCCAGAGGACTTCGAGATCACAAAGCGGCTTATAACTAACCAAGCCAAAAGAGGTCTATTACTCCGCAAGGGCGTCTATCCCTATGAGTACATGGACTCCTTCGAGAGATTCAACGAGACATCTCTCCCGCCTAAAGAGGCTTTCTACAGCAAGCTCACAAAGTCTGGTATAGACGATAAAGACTACGAGCATGCCAGGCAAGTCTGGGAAGCATTCGAATGCGAGAATCTCGGGCAGTACCACGATCTCTATCTGGCAACAGACACAGTTCTCCTCGCGGATGTGTTTGAGAACTTCCGAAAGACATGTCTCAAGCACTACGGTCTTGACCCTGCGCACTACTACACAAGTCCTGGTCTGAGTTGGGACGCGCTACTCAAACACACGGGAATCCAGCTCGAACTCCTCGCCGACTACAACATGTATCTCTTCATCGAGAAGGGAATGCGGGGCGGCATATCAACAGAGATGAAGCGCCACTGCAAGGCAAACAATCCATATCTGCAAGACTACAATCCAGAGGAAGAGACCACTTACATTCACTACCTCGACGCAAACAACCTCTATGGTTGGGCCATGAGCCAGCCTCTCCCAGTTGGCAATTTCTCATGGGCGCGCGTTATGCCCACTGAAAAACAAATTATGAGCTTGCAGCCAGACAGAAAGAGAGGATGCATTCTCGAGGTGGACTTGGAGTACCCAGAGGAGTTGAATGACGAGCACAACTCTTACCCTCTCGCCCCTGAGAGCACAGAGGTCCCAGAAGAGTGGATGTCGCCCTACCAACTAGCCCTTGCAAGAGAGTTGAATCTAGGGAAGGACAGAACTAAAAAGCTACTCCTCACCCTGAGAGATAAGAAGAACTATGTCCTCCACTACCGCAATCTCCAGCTCTATCTCGAGCTCGGTATGAAACTGAAGAGGGTGCATAACGTTCTTTCCTTCGACCAGAAGGATTGGATGGAACCATACATCACCTTGAACACCGAGCTCAGGAAGCAGGCCAAGACACAGTTTGAGAAGGACTTCTTGAAGCTGATGAACAACCCCGTCTTCGGTAAGACAATGGAGAACCTCAGAAACCGAACCGTTGTCAAGTTCGTACGAGCCAACGAGGAGGTAAAACTCCGTAAGCTCCTATTCAGCCCACTTTTCGCAAGAGCAACGGTCTTTAGTGACAGCCTGGCCGGCATCCAGATGCATAAAGACAGCATCCTGATGAACAGGCCAGTATACACGGGCATGTGCATCCTCGATCTCTCCAAAACCTTGATGTACAGGTTCTACTACCAGCACCTGAAGTACAAGTACGGCGCACGGTGTGAGCTACTCTACACCGACACAGACTCTCTCCTACCCGAGATCAAGACGGAGGACATCTACAAAGACATGAGGCGCAGTCTCTGGCGCTACGACACGAGCAACTATCCCAATGACCATCCCTTGCACAGTCAAGTAAACAAGAAGGTCATCGGTAAGATGAAGGATGAGTGTGAGGGTGTGCCCATCTCAGAGGTAATCTGCCTTCGCTCGAAAATGTACAGTATCTTGAAAGACGATAGCAGGTGTGTTAAGAAGAAGGACAAGGATGGCAAAGAAATCAAAGCTAAGATGCACATCAAGAAAGCAAAGGGAACCACCAAGGTTGTCACAAAGAAAGAGATCATCCACTAAAAATTACAAGGATGCGCTCTTCAGCAGGCAATCCTTCAAGCACGGGATGGACAGGCTTCGAAGCAAAGACCATCAGATATTTGGCGAGCATCTCAATAAGACAACACTGTTACCCTTTGACTCCAAGCGCTGGATCAAGGATGATGGTGTCCACACGCTGGCATACGGACACAAAGACATACACTAACCCGCGCTAGAGGCCAGCTGGTGGTAACTGAGTGCCCGGCGGCACAATCATCAACTCCTCACGAACAAACCCTCTCTTGGGCCCATCGTAAAGGTAATACACGACAGGCGCATCTGGCTTGGTGACAACCTTCTCGATGTTGTAGACCTTCAAAGACCAGATCGGATCGGTCGCCCGCCTACCACCACCCTCAAGCTCACCGGGATAATAAAGATATCTCACACTCACCCGGGGAGGAAGCTTCTTCTCATAAACCCCAACAGGCCTAGCATATGGGGTCGCGGGCTTGGAAGATATTGCTTTCTCTTTGATTGCATCCTTTGGCTTCTTGCCAGTGAGTCTTGTCACTTCATTGTTCAAGGCTGAGACAACATCTGGCAGTCTTTTCACCCAAGCAGTCGAACGGCCAGAGGGCATATTCATTTCAACGGCATACTGATAACCAAACAGTCTTTCAGCCAAGGTGCGATTGAATCTCTCCACAATTGCTTGGTCTCTGTAGATATCAACCCGCCCGCGACGAATGGTCGTTTTGTTGTTTTCCATGGTTTTTGTCACAGCCCCCATAAACTCTTTCCCAGGGTCAACTTGCAAGAGTTGAGGCCATTTCAAAGGCCCCCTCCTGTAAATCTTCTGAAATACCCTTGAGACTTCTTCAGACTCTTTCGAAGTCAGGGGCTCTGCTGCTTTGAAACGGCTAGCCACATCAACAAGGGTTAATGCGTATTTGTAAACCTTTCTCCCATGAGGAAGTTTTTCGTGGGACAGGAAGAGACGATCTGCTTGATGCACTGCATTGGGTGATGAGACATCAAACTTGGGCCGAGGGATATGGCGTGGCGCCGGGAGGTAAACTTGCCAAAGGGCTTGTTTGACCAGCCATTTCTTTGCGACATCATCAGAGACCTTGGCCGCTGCAGCTAGCTTTTTCACAGCGGCAAGACCTTTCCAATACCCTTTCGGACTGTAATAGATCTTTGAGAGTTTCGCCCCCATAAAGGGTATATATGTTTGTTTACAGAAAGCGATAAGCCGCATACCCACCCGCAAGCAGGGTGCCTCCAATGAACACAAGTTCACCATTCTGATGTTGTGGGCTGGGCTTGTAGAAGTCCGAGAACTGAGGCTCTTTGTAGTCTTTGATTTGTTTATCTGGTTGTGTTTGATGCATCTGGTTATACAAGACCAAGGCTTGGTCGGTGGTTTGGAAGTTTTTGCTAGCTTGGTGTTTAATCCGATCGTTGGCTGCAATCCAGTCGAGGAGCTTGGTGCGGTCCTTCTGGTATTTGACGTAAGCCGCTTGGTATTGTTCCAGGGCTTTGTCATGTCGGATTTTCTCATCCATTGCTGCCTTTCCGTTTTCACCAGATAGATATTTCGCGAGATAATTGCCGCCCGTGAAAGCTGCCGCATTGAGAACAGCGCCAAGGGCCATTATTGCAATCGAAGCCATTGTTGTCGTGTGTATACATATGGTTTTACATGTTGTCTGGGAGGATTTTCTGGTCCTCGAGATATTTCTTCAGCGCGATGCTCCCAGCCATGACGGTTGTGAACTTGATTAAGTTCATAAAGCTTGCACTGGGGTCGGCAGTTAAGAGCAGATCCGTGCAAGAATCAAACAAAATCGCAAATCTTCGGCAAAGCTGAAAAAATCAAATTCGCTCCTCTTTTGCATATAGATAGTCTATAGTAAGTATATGAATGCCATGTAGTTTTTTCCTTAAAATATCTATTTGTTTCTGAGAAAAACGAATAAAGTCGTTATCAACTTATGGCACAATTTGGCGATCCCAAACACATGCAAACAGGGTTGAAATAACTCATGATTCACTCGACTCGCGTAGCAAAACTACTGCGCTAGAAAAAGCTGTCATAGTTCCAATTTGTTGTACAACTTGTCATAGTCTAAACACCATGATTTCATAAAAATTAGATTAATCTAAGTATTCAAGGGAAGTCAAAAGCTTATGGCTCTCCGGTGCTCCGTAAAACGGTAGGCGAAAAACAACGATGATTTTGAGCATGTGCCTTTGTTTAGAATTTCGTAATATTAAGAATAACAATACTAGAGTTGACGATCTTTTAAAATATGTAAAGTTTAGATTGGGGAAATGAATTTGTGATTTTTAAGAATTTGTTGAAAATCGTGAACGAAAGACATAAAATCACGCCATCTTGTGTATGCGTGACCAACAACAAAAACACTAAAAACGTTTTTCCTTGAGAAATCTTGGCAATTAAACTCTGACGCGGAAAAACAATGGAAATATACAAACCTTAACTTGGATATGACATTCTTGAATGTCCAAAATGTTTCGTTTTGCCGTCTGTTCAATTTCATTCGTGAAGTTTTTCATGAACAGTGAAAATCAGTGAAGCCCGTAGCCACGATCCAAAACGCTTTTCTTTTCGGTGAATTCATCGTAGCTCACTTTGCACTTTCGTATTCTTTATACTGTTAATAAAATTTTTTGCCCAGATTTCTGGCTGAAACTGTAAAAGGGCTTATAATATAAAGCGAACTAATTCAAGCATGTGTTCCCAGTTTTCCACCTTGCATAATCGTGAACCATTTTGAGACTATATGCAAATTACGTCTCAAATTTGCATATCAGGCTGAGCAAGCGTTCGTGACAGTCACGGTTGTACACAGGGTGGATATTAAGAGAGTCTTAAGATATTCTCAGTGGCCAAAATTCCATATGTTTTTCTTTAAGTTTGACGATTGTTGTTCGAAAGTCTTCAATTAATACACAGTTCAAAGCAGGAAACAGATCTCGTGGGTTTTAAAATACAGTATTGACAGAAAACCAATATTTATTACATGGGTGGGGTTGCAATTGGGTTGGGGTACATCTTGTCGGCCTGGATTTCACATGTTAAGCTACACAGATAATCTTTCAAACGAAAACGCAGGATTAAGAAGATTAAAAAAATTTGATCCATTTACTTGCCATTGTTTTTATTTTTAGAGTTTGATAAAATATTCTACTTCCGCTTCTGGTATCTGATTGGAATGCTGTAGTAAAACAACAGCTAGGCCAGCCCTAGTTTCATTTCTACAGTGTGACAATCAACAATGCTTCAGTTGTGAGAGGAACATTCCTCCTTCATTGTCCCGCTTTTAATAAAAAATATTTCGGTCAATCTTCTCTTTAGCCGATACATACATGACTCGCGCTTTCCGCTCATTCCTTGCTCTGGTATTACTTTTTTCTGTTTTTTTTTTAGGGGAAGGTTGGGCTAATAAGAAATCAATTCCTGCGAAGAATAGACCAATTTTTTAAAATTCAACTTGAAACAAAAGACATCACTGCGAGACTTAGGGGAATGATAGTAGGGATTTATATGGTTTATTACAGCATTACGAAGTATAATTGATTAACTAATTAATTAATGCTAATATAATGAAAAGAAAAGAAACTGATGTGATATTTTTTTAGTGTATGTAGGAGTGCTATAAGGCATTTAACTCTAAAACACCCTTTTGGACTCCTGGTCCTAGAAAGAAAATTAGGAAACCATGGAACAAAGAATCTTCCGCGTTCTGAATTCTTAGGCGTTTTTACAACAACAACAAACAACAACAACAATTTTATTTTAAACCTTCCAATTACAACAGTACCTCCCATCTATCATACGTACATAATTTCATTCCTCTTAAAGCGAATGCTACGTCGCTTGTACAAAATATGATAGTCCAATACACCCTCTGGTGTGGTGTGTTTCAGATAAACAGCTTCATTTGTGCACTATCTGATGAGATGACAATTGTTGTTGTTGGTGTGCCATTTGCAACCCTTTGCAATGTCATTGTGGGGCTGCTTCCTTCGCTTTAATGTAATTTTTGATGTGAGAATAAGAAACAAATTTCCTGGAGCATTGTGATAGAAAATGATGAAAGTTTGGACTTTTCCACAAGTTTGCAGATGTTATTTGCGTCGTACACGATTGGATGGGAGTTCTGAATTAAAAAGTTGGTCTCATCTGTTGAGGTGGGTTTCATTTTCCAAACTGGCGGTTTCTTCTTCGTCTTCATCTACCTGCATATTTTCTTCAGTGTTTCTCTTTGCAGCTAGGCGGGAGAACTAGCCGGCAATCTGTTGCGGAGTTAGAAATTCGACGCTTTCATATCGCCGCGCACCACTAGCATCCCTAGCTGTGCGCATACCTTTGGGGACACCTGCGGAATCTGTAGTCTCCTTCCGTTTCGGAGAAAACCGAGTACTTCGGATACGAGAACATTTCAGGGCCCATGCATCCCATTGGGAGAGATGGGGCAGAAAACGTTTGGGAAAGTTCTGCTTTCTCTAGTTCAGGTACTGCAGTCGCACCGTGTTCTAGCCTTGAAGCATACCCCACTGTACACAGCGCGAGCATTAAGCGTTTCTAAAAAAAAGACATGAAACATATGGCAAAAAGACCCAATTTTGGCAACTGAGAATACTTATCCACCCATGTACCAACCGTGACTGTCACGAACGCTTGCTCAGCCTGATTATGCAAATTTGAGACGTAATTTGCATATAGTCTCAAAACGGTTCACGGTTATGCAAGGATGAAAAACTGGGAACACATGCTGGAACTAGTTCGCTTTATTGTCAGCCCGTTTACAGTTTCAGCCAGAAATCCGGGGAAAAAATTGTGTCAACAGTATAAAGAGTAGGAAAGTGCAAAAGTGAGCTACGGAGAAATCAGCGAAAAGTAAAGCGTTTTTGATCGTGGCTACGGGCTTCACTGATCTTCACTGTTCATGATAAACTTCACGAATGAAATTGAACAGACGGCAAAACGAAACACTTTGGACATTCAAGAATGTCATATCCAAGTTAAGGTTTGTATATTTCCATTGTTTTTCCGCGTCAGAGTTTAATTGCCAAGATTTCTCAAGGAAAAACGTTTTTAGTGTTTTTTTTGTTGGTCACGCATACACAAGATGGCGTGATTTTATGTCTTTCGTTCACGATTTTCAACAAATTCTTAAAAATCACAAATACATTTCCCCAAACTAAACTTTACATATTTTAAAAGATCGTCAACTCTAGTATTGTTATTCTTAATATTACGAAATTCTGAACAAAGGCACATGCTCAAAATCATCGTTGTTTTTCGCCTACCGTTTTACGGAGCACCGGAGAGCCATAAGCTTTTGACTTTCCTTGAATACTTAGATTAATCTAATTTTTATGAAATCATGGTGTTTAGACTATGACAAGTTGTACAACAAATTGGAACTATGACAGCTTTTTGTAACGCAGTAGTTTTGATACGCGAGTCGAGTGAATCATGACTTATTGTAAGCCTGTTTGGTGCCTCCAAATCGAACCGGGGGCGTAAAACGAAATGTTTTCGTTTTCCCAGAAACAAATAAATTTTTCAAGAAGAAACTACACAGCAGTTGTGTACTTACTAAAGGCTACCTGTATGCAAAAGAAGAGCGAATTTTAGTCTTTTAACTTTGCCGTGTAATGTTTGATTTTTGCACGGATTTGCTCTTAAGTTTCCTTTGATGGTCTTTTTCCCAATCCAACCAATACCAGCGACAAGGCCAGTGATTGTTCTGGCTTCGAGTATAGACTTCACAAGCTTGTTGTCAGACATGGTTTGCGTGCAGTATACATATGTTTTTTTATTTTTCTGACTCAGACTTGGACTCGGGCCTCGGCCTTTCGGATTCGGGTCTCGGCCTTTCGGCTTCTGGCCTTGGCCTCTCGGACTCGGGGCTCGGACTCGGGTTCGGGCTCAGGTCCGTTACTAAGTTCGTTGTCAATTTGTTAATTTTTTCAAAGGCGGCCACGTTTAATTCAACCAATAAAAAAAGCGCACCTCCGATTGCAGCGGCATCAATCACAGCCCACAAAAGATTCATGGTCAGTATATATATGTTTTTGTTTTTTTATTCCATTTTTTTAATTCCTTGTCTTACCGGAATTCGAGATGGGGGTGTTGCAGCGGGTGTGTTTGCTGGTGTGTTTGCTGGTGTTGCTGGTGTGTTAGATTTACGTCCAAGCCTTTGCATTATGGCTTCGCGTTGGTAATACACACCAGCAAGAGAGACAACCAACCCTCCAAACCCTAGAATATAAGAGATTGAGTTGCTGTTGCTGTCACTTGTTGCACCACTTGTTGTGTCACTTGTTGTGCCACTTGTTGAGGGTGCAGGCTTTTGTGCTTCGGCCTTTTTCTTTGCTTCACGGGCCAGGCGGTTGCGTTCTGCTAGCCTTTTACCAGAAGCAACGCGGCCGGGGTTCTTTTCTGTTGCAGGCTTTGTTTTCTGGGCCTCAGAGGTAACACGGGCAGGTGTTGGAGTTGGAGTTGGAGTTTGAGTTTCTTCAGGGATCGTCTCGAGTGGTGTGGCCATAGTGGGTATATATATGATTTTATTTTTTACAAGATGTAATAAGTGTGCTGGCAGGTTGCTGTCAGGTTCCAGCCAGGTTCCTTCAAGGTTCCTGCGAGGTCACCCCAGGTCCCAGCCCAACTTCATCAATGCCCTCAAGTGGATAGCCTTCACTGTCTCTGGTTGGATGTGTGGGTTGGGGCTCAGGCTCTCGTTCAAACTTGATGTGTTTTGTTGTGATGAGAGCAGCATTGGCAAGCGCCAGCAATCGTCCGCATCGCATGGCAAGACCTCCAGCAAGATTTGGCAGCTCCTGGTTGATGATGTAGTCGTTCTTGAGTTCTTGCTGCAACTTCTTGAGATCATCAACCGGGATCACCAGGCCAACGCCTTTGGACACGAGCATGATGGCAAAATCAACTAGGGATTCGGTTGTCTTGTTGCCTATGTAGGCCTCGTACCTTTTGCAGTACTTCTCAACGTCCTTGTCTGACAACCGCTTGACATGATCGTGTGTGAGCTGCACGCCGATAGCTTCTTTGGCCTTGCCAGTTGAAACAAGGATTGCCAGCTTCTCACGTTTGGCAGGAATACCATTGTCACCAACTATCCCTGTTGGAGGTGCGGTATCAGGGGTGGCCTCCAGCATCTGCAATACATTGTTCAAGTCGGCCTGGTCTTCAGCTGCTTCTGCCATCATCAGGGTATATATGTGTGTTTTTTTATTTTTCAATAATTCTCTTGATGTCGGGCAAAAGAGTTTCAAGCTCTCGTATAAGCCCCGCCATGGTGTCTGGCATAGAATTCAACCGCAATGGATATCTGTTGAGAAGCATGAGGCGCAGATCTTCCTCACCAGCGGCTTTGATAATTTTGTTTTGCGCAACAAGTGTGTGTTTGTGCAATTCATCCAAAAGCTGTGAAAGCACAGTGAGCTTGTGTAGACTGGTTGGCGCATTCATGGCATGTATATTTGTGTGTTTTACATCTTGTACTCAATTCCATACGGGTGCCTCAGAGAGAAAACCACGCGGGAGAACTTGCGGGATTTGAGCCTTGCAATAAGCTCTTTGTACTCCTCATGGGAGAGCTCGCCGGCATAGTCTTCGAAGATGGCCTTAGTTGTCTTGCTGGAGGGCGTGTAAAAGAGCACGATCGCTGCAATGTTATCACGATATGGCTTGACAATGCTGGTGATCTGCTGGGTCAAGACCCACACGGATATGCCGTCATGCCTTGCGCTGAACCCTAGATTGACCAGCTGGCTCGTGCGGCCTTTGACATCTTTGGAGGCGGCGCAGTCATCGAGAATGAATAAAGTGTTGGTGCATGTGAAAAAGAAGCTCGCCAGCTTCAACCAGTCTTCGATCTCATGCTGTTCGCAGACAATCACGAAGATGTGCGGATCGCGGTCCACGAAGCCATCGTATGTCTTGTTCTTGACAAATGTGGGGCAGAATAAAACGATGAAGTCAAATAACCCCTAAAGGGACCTCGCAGTTGGTTTAGAAGATACTGTGTCTTGCCAGAGTTAGTGGGGCCCACGATTAGTGCATTGAATGCCAGCTTTCTTGGCTCCATAACCAACACCTATATTAGTTGGTTTGCAAACTGGTGGGGAGGGTGCCATTGCCAGAAGTCTTTGTATTTTATTGTGTGATAATGGTCCGGTGGATGGCAGGGGAGCCGGCTTGGCATAGAAGTTGATCTTGTTTGTGGTTTGTTATTTTGTGGCCATGGGGCTGGTGGGTATATAATATGTGCGTATGCGTGTGTTGTGCGTGTGTTTACCTAGTACTGTACAGAATGCAGCTGCTTGTCCATGATGTTCATCTGTGAGTCTGAGATGGTGAAGATGTGGCAGTTTGCGGTTCCCGAGCCTTTGCCGTTTCGTTCGATCTCGAGTTGCACGCCATCCTGTGTGTTGACGAGCCGTTGGTCGTTGCCATGCAGGGATGTGTCAGCCATGGACCGCAGGTCAATCCAGAGCCCAAACTTGTTGCCTGTGAGATATTTGGTCAAGTTCATGTTAGGCCTGCCTCGCGCGTGTGGCTTGAAGTATCGGAAGATTTCATTCCACATGTCAGTACCACTGATGCCGTCGTTGTAGATCCTGTTTGGAACACCGTTGACTGTGACCTTCACTTTGGTGATGTCGGGATTGAAATAGTTCTCAGAATCCCTGGCACCTGCTACATAGGGATTGTTGAACAGCAAGAGGATGCCCTTGAGAGATTTGCGCTGTGGGTTAACCCGAAGATTCAGCCGAGTGTCACCACCTTTTGAGAAGGGATGCACCCGATCTCGCATTACGAGGTCATAAGCGAACTCCTTGCCACTAGTGTAAGCGCTTGTTGCATCATCGGCCAGCTCCTTACTTCTGATCGTCTCATACTTCAGCTGGATGTTTTCCAACTTGTACACGAGCTTGCTTGTGTCTGAGCCAAGGACAACTTGGTTTTCTGGGGCGAGGGTTAGTTCGAAGACCAGATCGTTATATAACGCTTGAGGATATATGATTCCGTGATCAGTTAAGATTTGGCGATCCAGTTTGATGCGATACTTATTCTTGTATATTGTCTCCAGCTTGGTTGCCGCATCCACGCCTGAGGTCTTCTTGTCGCCAGCACCAGAGCGAATCTTACACAAATCGACACTCTGGATGCCCTCCATAAGCATATTTTCCCGCTCATCGGTTGATTTGAATAAGTCTTCGAAGATCTTGTAGATGTCGTACCCAACCGTGTCCTGGACAATGGTGGCTGCAAACTTTACAACGAACCTGTCAACCAGGGCCCGAGAAACATTTTGCACGAGATAATTGTTAGCGTGGCCGCCGGAGAGATTGATGTTAAACACCAGTGCAAGTGAGCCGGACACAATAACATCGTGCTCGCCCAGCTTAGGCACCGAGACGTACAGTGTCTCGCCGGGATTGGCCTCAGAAGGGTTGAATGTGATGCGTTTAACGGTTCGCTCTGCCTTCATGGCGCCCAGTGTCTTTTCACTGTGAGATGGAAGTAAATTCGGTTGCACAGCCATGGTATATATTTGTGTTTTTAAAATTTATATTTATATATCATCATGAATGAAGGTGGAGGCGATACAACTGAGACAACTGAGGAAACCCCTCTCATCCCAGACACAGGGGATGACGATGACGATGATGACGATGACAACCCATGGGGTGATGCTAATTTAAGCAACAAGTGGAATAAAATGACAGAAGAAGAACGGCAAGAAGTCCAACGACGATGGGCCCAGGACCAAGATACAGGCCCCAACACCACGCAACCCTTTAAACCAAGCGCTGCTTCCACCCCGGCTGGTGAACAAGTGCCTTTGGCCACAAGAACAAAACTCCCCCCAGAGCAACAAGGCTCCCGCACCGAAGAAACCTCTTTCATTGAAGGCCCTACTCAAGGCCAGCGGGTGATAACCCAGGAAGACATTTCATCAAACGAAGCCGCGGCATGGACTGAGGTTGGTGATGAATACCCAGAGGCAGATGTATCGAAAGTTAAGCTTAGGGTCGTGAGGGCACCCAGATCAGGAGGTGCTGTTATCGAGGTGAGTATGAGGGGTAAAGATACATGGTATAGACTTTCAACACAAAGCCCTGGGGATTTTAAAAAGACTTTCAACACTAATCTTACCAAAGAGATCAAAGCTGCTCTCGGAAAGTCTGTGGATGAAGAGTTCAATGACACAAATGCTGCACTTCAAGCAAATCAAAAAGAACTTGAAGCCAAACAAAAGCAAAAACAACAAAAAGAACAAATTGCTGCTGATGCACAAAAAAATCGCCGCGACATGGATGCCATCAGAAATAGAATCAAAGAGGCTGATGACCGGATTCAGGAACTGGAAGATGCACATGGGACACTGGATACGGAGGCAATACAAAGACTGAAAAATGAAAAGAGAACTCTTGAAGCTGAGCATCAAGCTAAACGAAAAGAACTGGACAAGATGCAAAAAGCTGCTCAACAAGCAGACAAACTACAAAAAGAAATAGACAAACTCAATTTGACAAAAGGGGCTTTGAAGCACGCTTAGAGGAACTTAGAGCAAAAAAGGACGCTGTAAAACCACTGGACGAACTGAAACAGAACAAAGAAGAACTTGAACGACAGAATGCTGAAGACAGACTCGTCATAGAGGCTGAGGACACTTCCTCCTCTGAAAGAGAAGCCGCGGAAGCCCGGGTTGCTGAACGTGAAGAAGAGCTGGCAAGGCTCAATACAGAAATTGAGGTGCGGGAAAGGGGCATGTCTTTGAGAGAGAGGGTCAGAGAAATCTTCAAGAAATACGGGTGGACACTGCAAGCTGTTGTTCTGGCAGCTGGCATCACCATCAGCGCTGTGGTACTCGCCACCTTGAATGGCCTGGCAAAGGCCACCAAGGCTATTGGAAATGGGCTTAAAGAGCTTGGCAAAAAAGCAGCCAACGCCCTGCCTGGCCTCATTGGCTCAATTGTGAGCTTCATCTTCAAAGCGGCTGGGTCGGTCATCTCCTTTCTGGGTGAACACGCCTGGCTGCTCATCCTTGCCGTGGTGGCCTTCCTTGTTGAAAGGATCACCAAGCGTGCGAAGTCTTTTACACTTATCTGGACTAAACGAAAAGCCCTGCCAAAGCAAGCGCACCCACAGCAATGAGTGCCTTGTTTACGTGATGTGAGTCGGGCTGTGGTGTGGGTGTTGGTTGTGGTGTGGGTGTTGGTTGTGGTGTGGGTGTTGGGGCTGGTTGTGGTGTGGTCATTGGTTTGGGCGCGATGCCCTGTGCCTGTGTAGCCTGTTTATGTATCGGGTTTGATGGGTGACTGTTTGGTGGATTAATCTTTGTCGGTCCACCGTCCATGAGGCGAAGTGAGGCTTTTTTTGTACCCAGATTAACATCATTGTTAACACCCAGCTTCATCCCTTGCGTTGCCTCCTGTAGATTGTTGTTATACCCGATCACGCTCTCTGTGTTGATAATCATGCGCGATGGCATGAGCCAGCTTCCGGGTGCTGTCGCAAAGTCTAAGCGCACTTTCGTTGCTTGGATGGCAAGCTGGTATCACTGTACGCTTGTTGCGATGTCGTTCAGTATTATGGCCTCCTCTAGATGGGTGAGGAATACTCTCTGCGTTTCGAACGCCCGGCCTCCTCTTCCAATGATGCTGCTGCGGGTTTTGGCTTTTGAACCAAGAATGCAGTACACAAAGGCCCAATCCTTAGTTCATTACTCGGCGGTTGGACTGGGGTCGCTTTCTGTTGGGCTGTCATCAGGGGCCCTAGCCACTGCATTGACTGGGTTTGGCATTGTTGCAAGCCCCGCACTTGCAGGCGTTGCCACGCTTTGTGGGCTGTCCTCAGTTGGTTATAAACAGCTGCCAACAAGCGGCTAGAGAGGAAAGTGACCAAACACGAGAATATCTATACACTGGCACTGGCTAAACGCAACTCTGTCAATGAACTGGTCTCAAAGGCTCTGGAAGACAAGAGGATCAGTGATGCAGAATTCACCATAATTACTCGTGAGGTGGAAAAATATCACGAACTCAAAGCTACAATCAGGGATAGTGTTAAAGCAAAAAAAGACGTTGGCACTCAAACACAAGTTCCAGACCTCGAGAAACTCAAAAACGAACTTCGCAAGGAAGTCAAACAAGAGTTTCAAAAAAAGATAAGTCTTCTCACCGCAGCATCCAAGTCCGATTTGAGAAACTAAATTCTGGCTTTAATCTACAAATCTTGAGGGATAAATCCTTTGCGTCCAATTGAATACACAACACGGTGTATATCCATGGAGAAGTTCGCTAAACAACTGGCTGATGTTCGGTCCTTGGACACTAAAGGCGAATACAAAGCCAAACTCGATGAGCTTGATAAAGAATACAAATTTATCCTCCTGCGCTCACTCGACAACTACACCAAGGAAATACGGCGTTCAAACCTACCAGAACGCCTTCATCTCATCAAGGAGTGTCTTTCTCCCGAGGCACAATACCATCACAACCCACACTCACCTTTCACCCTTTGGAATGAAAGGATAAAAGCTTGCCAAAACTGCAAAGGCAAATTAAACCTCAGGATGTTTTCATCAGAACTTTGCTGTGAGGACTGCGGGCTCTTAGAGCCTCTGGATGGTGTGACCTTCGATTATAACGAGCTCTATGGTGGCGATTACAAAATTACAAAAAAAAGAATGCCCACCAAACGCTACAACTTCAAAAGCTATCTCAACAAACATCTAAAAATTTGCGAGCCCTACGTCCGCTTGCCTTATGATGAAATACAACGTGCAAATGATTCTTTCAAATTAATCGAAGAATATCTACCAGAAAGAATCTCTATGCCATTTGTAGCCCACAAAATCTTAGATGCGATAAAAGGGCCACAACGGCTTGTCAGTTACTTCCGGCTACAAGTCCCAGAAAAATCAATGTGTAAGCACGAACAAAACTGGAAGATCATGCTTGAAAAGATGGGTCACGTTGAGTGAGCACTGCCATTGAAACTTTCGTGAGCACTTGGGCCGTCATAATCTTCCTCGTCATCACTGCCGATATCTGTATGCAGTAATGCCCGCTGTATACATCTATAAGGCGGCATGCCAGGACAAATGGCTCGGTGTCTGCCCATGTCCACTTCTGGTGAGAAGAGGTCTTGACATTTATCACATGTTTGTGAAGTAAATATAGGGAAATAGCAATCGTTTTGCCAGTGATAATGATTTTTTATTGAACGGCATACAGATTTCATCCTGCCTTGATGAAGGGCTCTTGCAGCCAAGTCACGCTGGAGACTTATTTCAACCAGTTCAAGGATGTAATCTTTGATAATGTCTGGCAAGTAGTCCCAATGGGATTCACCAAAAGACAGCAGCCATTTGCCGAAGTAGTCTTGATTCCTTGGATTGAAGTCAAGACCTTGAGCCGTCATTGCCATGTTGGTTTGGTATATACAGGAGATGGGATTTCTCCAATTGACTTCACTTTTGAGAATAAGAAGGCTTCCATAATGGCACTGTCATCATCCAAATTGTTTGGACAGGTTTTGACAGGGGTGGTTTGTTGGATGCTTTTGTCAATGTGTTTTTGTTTTGCCAAACAATCATGGAAGCTGTTGACTGATTCGTGAATATTTTCTAAGAAATTTAGTTGTTTTGTTTCCGAAATTTCTGTTATGTCCAGCAGCTTCCATGTGAAGAAGGCCACTGCCTTATAAAGGTTTGGGGGCCAATCTTCACTGAATGTCCTTCTGCCTATGTCATTCAAAAAATCTAAATCGTTTAGTTTCTGATCCTCATCATATGTCATATAAAACCAATTTCCGCTACACAAGATATCTCCCGATAAAATTCCTCTCATAATTTTTTCAAACATTGCTGTTGATTTTGTTGCGCCGAGGTTAAGTAATTTTGTTTGATCTGGAAATAATTTTTGCTTGCAAGATAGAATGTAAATACCACAGGCGAGTGCTGATGGTTTTTTTGTTTTGTGCACAGCCCCTTTGTTTGGCAAGGAATTGTGTTCAAGGCTAAGGCTAAGCTGCTTCAATGAACACATTCTGAAATAGGCATCGACAAACAAGCCTTTGTTAACCCTCTCCCCGCTGAGAGCAAGGCCGGTTTGTATTTGATCACGGTATTGTTTAAGAATTTTATTTCTTGTAATCTTTCTGGTGTAAGGGCACTTGAACTCTAACAAGACTATTGTCTCGTCATTGTGTGAGAAGTATCCGTCTGGACTGCAAGTGACCTTCCCAAAAAGAGGGTGATCCTTTGCAAGATTTAGAGAGCCCTTATATCCGAAAACTTTGACAGAATGTTTCTTCTCAAAGTATTCACGGACTAGAGGCTCAAATAATGTGCCCCAAGCGCAGGCCACATTTTTGCTCATATCGATGGGCTTTACTTTTTTGCGAATTAGACTTGACTGACTATCAAATGGCGAAGATCCTGTCAAGGCAGAGATCTCCGATGCACCGATTGTATTTTGTCTCGCTTTGACCCATTCTTCGCTCCTTTGGATCAGGCCTGTTTCACGCGATTTCAGGAATCTCTTGAAAGCTTGCACGTTCGCCATGTGGGTTGGTATATACAGGGGGTGTGATTTCTCCCATTGGTTATACCAGGCCGGTGTGGGTTGTGCTGCCGGGTTGGGGCCCGTGGATAGCCGGATTGCTAACAAGTAGTAGTTAGTACAGTGCTAAACCGGGATCACCCGACATGTCAAAATAAGCGGTCCGAGCTAGTGAGGACCGCTTATTTTGACATGTCGGGGTGGTCCCGGTTTAGCACTGTACTAACTACTATTAAGCTTGCTTTTGAAGTTGGAGTTTTCTCAAGAACCAGTTTTTTCCTGTCTGTAATGGTGATCTATCAGGCATCAAACAACAACAACAACAATTTTATTTCACATCTTTCAATTACAACAGTAGATACAATTTCAGTTAATTAATTAAAGAAAGAAATAGACTACTTGTCCTTTGTTCAAAACTCATTATCATACATTTTCATACCCAAAAACAAAGGAAAATAAAATTTGCACCAAGGACAAAATTGCACCACATATATAATGTAAGATTCCATTTCTACTGGATAGTCTTTGATTTGATATTTGCATTCTTTAACAGATTTAATCCATGCGAATAGTACTTGTGTCTGGGCAAGTCTAAGTTGTCACGTGTTCTGGCTTCTTAG
This sequence comes from Dendrophyllia cribrosa, assembly GCA_024195265.1. Taxonomy (NCBI): domain Eukaryota; kingdom Metazoa; phylum Cnidaria; class Anthozoa; order Scleractinia; family Dendrophylliidae; genus Dendrophyllia; species Dendrophyllia cribrosa. The sequence goes on along the minus strand of JAJLRJ010000003.1, from coordinate 21,916,363 downwards.
ACGAGAACTCATCAGTGAAATACAGTAACACTACCTTGCCATTTAAGTGTTACCATCTGCACTGTCAAAAGAAATGAGTGACCTCACATCTCATGCATTTGTTTTCAGGACTCTGATGGTGATAATTCAAAGCACATCACATGCCTTACCAGTGGCAGTTTGTTCCTTTCGTGAGCTGAAGAGACAATAATTATGCCCTTGTTCAAATAAAGGGGACAAATGATTTTGCTGTTTTGTTTCTTGACATGTAACATCTTTGAATAAACAAAAAAATATAAAATGTGTGTCCATTTTGCTCAGATTAATCAATTTGAGTGTGTATCGATAACAAAATTCTCGATTGTGATTGGTCAATAATTATTGGATGGGGTAATCATTCACGTCGATTGGGTGCAATTAAATAGATTCTTTTTTGCTGTTTTCCTACTGGTTTCAAACTGAAAATATCCCTGACATTTTTAGTAGAACAAGAGGCTACACTTAGCCTATACTCATGCGCATGAGACTCTAAGACGCGTTGATTAAAGTTACCAAGTTTTCTGTGCTCTTCTATTACTTTCCAAGCCGTGAATTATTTCTATTACATTTGAAAAGACTACTTGAAAAAAATAGGCAGTCGAGGACATGCTGTAAAAAGAAAATTGATATTCAATATAAAGACTTAGTTTTCCTGTGTTACTAAATCGCATGCAACCGGTGTAAAATGGGTTATTCCAGAAAAAATCCCCCCCCCCCCCCCGACGGTTGCAATATTTTTTTACCCCTCCCCCGCCCGGATTTCCCGGCTAGGCCGACCAACCCTCGCACCTTGATTTTTAACCCAGATGCCCCCTCCTGCCCGGATTGCCATTAGCTTTTTGTAGGCCCTAAATAAACAGGAAATCGCATTCAGGAGATCCGGGATTTTTTTAAAGTTTTCGAATCTTTGGTGAGAATTGCTATGAATTGGTCGAACATTTTGTAAATAAACGTTGCGTGACGCATTCACTAAAATCTCTCCGTGATTTTAAGACCAAATCGAAATGAAATGTTTCCATAACTTAAAGCTGGTTCTTTAAAAAATGCTTTGATTTTGCCATCTATAATAAGTTTATTCCAGGCTTCACAGTTTCTTCAAAGTGTTGTCGCAAATACACAATTTTGCTTTATGCAAATTTTATGTCAAATGTAATTTGATAGCAAGCTGTTTTGAAATGACCACTGAATCCAAAATATATTTTCTATAAAAGGTCGAAACTTTTGAATGAAACTCATATTTCCTTGAATGAAAATTTCTTTCCTTTGATTAAAAGAGTCAAACACCTTTCAGAATTCAGTGATTTTCTGCTTTTGAAAGTCTTGGCGATTTATTGTATCCTAATCACTGCGCGGAACCGGCTAGCGTCTGCAAAAATATAATAAACACCACAAAATAATTCAATTCAGCAACCTATTTTTGTTATGCTTTCTAAAATTGCCAACTTTTCCTGTGTATTGGAATGCCAATCTTATCCGGAAAAATGATTCGCATAATGCTTTCGCTAATAAAAAAATAGTTCTGAATGGTCAAAGGTACAAAAATGAAATGCTGGCGGCGTTTGAATCATGAGTTCGGATAGCTCATGGTCTTCAAACAAACACTTCGATTCACAGCTCGATTTTTCACTAAAACCTTTTTCCAAACCACTAAAACACCTAAAACAATCTTTGAAAACAATACTTGGCCACTTTTGGTGAACGCTGTGCTTGGTAAAGCAGTAAAAAGAACGAGAAAGCTCCTTTACCTTTCCACGGATCCAGAGCGCGCACGTACAAACAGAACTGGCATAAATGAATACTGATGACACTGTTCCGCCAAAATAGTAAAATTTCTCTTCGCTTATTTCCACGTTATATCGCCAAATGCCACAAAATATACAACTTAGTTCGATAAAAAGTTTCTAAAGAGCAAAACAAAAGTAATTGTTTGGAGATAAAGTGAGGATTGCAAGGATTGAAGTGGATTACAGTTTAGTTTGAAATCAACGTTGTCCTTCTTTGTTTAAGAAGCACTGTCAATCGTTGCGTTTATCTCAAACCAAAATGCGTACGTTATAACCGCTCCGTCTATTTTGAGCTTCTTCACTTAGTTGCATTTGCTTAGTTAATGTTTGTGTGATGGAGAAATAAATTGTTTATTCGTCATAAATTTTGAGTCATCTGTTGGCTCCTAAGGTGCAATTATTGATGCAGAAACCTTACGCAGCCTCTTCGTGAATAGTTCGAGTATCCTCGGTATCAGTCGTCGCTCTTCGTATATACTCATTTCATAAATGAATACTGATGACACTGTCCCGCCAAAGTAGTAAAATTTCTCTTCGCTTATTTCCACGTTATATCGCCAAATGCCACAAAATATACAACTTACTTCGATAAAAAGATTCTGTAGAGCAAAACAAAACTAATTGTTTGGAGATAAAGTGCAGGATTGCAAGGATTGAAATGGATTACGGTTTAGTTTAAAATCAACGTTGCCCTTCTTTGTTTCATTTGCACTGTCAATCGTTGCGTTTATCTCAAACCAAAATGCGTGCGTTATAACCGCTCCGTCTATTTTAAGCTTCTTCACTTAGTTGCATTTGCTTAGTTAATGTTTGTGAGATGGAGAAATAAATTGTTTATTTGTCATAACTTTTGAGTCATCTGTTGGCTCCTAAGGTGCAATTATTGATGCAGAAACCTTACGCAGCCTCTTTGTGAATATTTCGGGTATCTTCGGTATCGGTCGTCGCTCTTCGTATATACCGATTTCATAAATGAATACTGATGACACTGTTCCGCCAAAATAGTAAAATTTCTCGTCGCTTATTTCCACGTTATATCGCCGAATGCCACAAAATTTACAACTTAGTACCTACATTCACATTAGACGTTTTACATTTAGGCGTTTCCGGCTGCAATCAGTTTTAATTTTACTACATTAAAAGTACAGTACGGAAAAAGTCTCGAATTAAACTTACCGAATTACTGGGATCCAGACACGAATCGGTACAATCTGCTTGGAAGCGCACTTTTTTCTAAAAACACAAAACAATAAAGGGTTAAATTAGTTCAAGGCACAATCGTTTAAGAGGCTAGAGATATAAAGTGTGAACGACATAAACGTAGACGATACCACTAGTGAGAATATTGTGCGTATTTTGGTAGGTTAGCTTAACTGGCAGTGTTTGCTTCACTCAATGCTTCACTGAAATACCAGTATATGATATAATGGGCTAACAACATGAAAACAGACATCGATCGAATGGGTTTGTCCAAAAACCCTGGCGTAAAAACGAGAATTTCTTACCGACGGTGAGGTGAGGTGTCTGCCATCTAGTAGATCACAATATTCTTTGTCATCCATTGGCTGTAATCAAAAGAAAGAAAATTAGAGACAGGACAATAAAAAAGGGCGGGAGAAAGTGGGATACGATTGGTTAATTTCCAAAAATGTTCCAGTATTAATGTCATGCGACTTCCCTTCGCTTTAGACGGCTGAAATAATTTTTAGTGCAGGCAGATAAATTCTAAAATCTCGATGGCTTACTCTTTCTAATTCAAGTGAATCGATGGAATATTAAATTCGAGTTATCAATGTTCTCAAAGGGTAAGAGGTTGTGTGCGCCATGTTAGACAAATCAATGCAAACAATTTTTCTGACGTCTGTACTGTGATAGATCATAGGCAACGACCAATCACAGAGCACGTAGTATTCACGCAGTTCATTGTATAATGCAATTTAATGAAAGAACACGAAAAGAAGTTGTTTGTTAGTTAGTTGGTTTCAGTTCAACCAAAATTGTTTTTGTTCAACCAAATTTATTATTGTTTTTGGAATAATGTATTTTTCTTAATTCGTAGATTGCGTTGTACTTTTCTCTGTTAATTTTGAAATATAGATTATTAAAGATGTCAAATGGATTCATTTTTTGTGTGTCTTCTCTTTGTCACAGCGGACACCTGTTATTACAGACAAGGGTGGGCACTTTACCGTTTATAGGAAAGTTACTGCTGACCGAAACAAACAGACTGTGGGATTTTAGCCACATTACCCCCTATATAATAGTAATAATATCAAGAAGCTCTACTTCACTCACCACGATAGCCAACGATTTAGTGCGGAAGCCACTGAGCTCTTAGCTTAGTCTTGCGTCTTCGGGCGTTCAAGTGACAACCCCGTAAGGACTAAAAGAAGGAATGACCTAAAACCACCTAAACCATCTTCAACCACATACAACCACCTACAACCACCTACAACCATCTAAAACCACCTACAAGGAATGACCTAAAACCATCTAAAACCACCTAAAACCATCTACAACCACCTACAACCATCTACAACCATCTACAACCACCTACAACCATCTACAACCACCCAAAACCACCTAAAACCACCTACGACCATCTTCAGAAATATCAAAAATCCACGTAGAATACTGTTTTTATCATTTCAGTGTCAATTTGATCGATTTCCAAGCAACCACAGGCTGTGAAAGAAAGTCTTTAATACAGGGTTCCAAACGTAAACTTTATCAACACAACAAGCTGCGAGGCGTTTGCTTACAGTTTCATTCCACGACTCTAAATCTCCTCGTTCGATAACTGGAAAGTATGCACACACTCAGTGAAGCATGACGTAGTGTTGCCATTGTCACGCAACCACAAGTTCTGACAATTTTGTCACACAGGCAAACCAAGGATTAGTGTGCTGCTCGCCTGGGGCTCGCAACAATGAAACATCTTACCTTCAGGATCCTCTTGAAATGGAGCCATTACTGAGTCGACAAGGCCACCTTGAGAGACCAGCCCGGACGAGTGAGGTCGCGATGTGATCGAGCAAAGTGTTTTCTTTAACTCCAATGCTACCAGACGTAACCTCGTGCTCTATACAGTCAGTGTAACATGAGATCCTCAAACTTACATTTCTCAAACAAGGGGCACTGGGATGAGAAGTCTTTGATAGGCATCGGTGAAACAAAACACATCATTTCCGGTGTGCATTTATATTGAAATCGATCACGTAGGTGCGCGCTAAATTTGTCAACAAAATTGTCACTAAATGCCTGAATCCTTTTTCTAGATGCTCTTGCCAAGTATTAAGTTTGTTCCCATGAAACCAGACACCCGTGGAAAGAGAACGCAACATTTCCGGTGAGCACGAAATCGATCAAATTGACACTGAAATGATAAAAACAGTATTATTGTGGATTTTTTATGTTTCTGAAGATGGTCGTAGGTGGTTTTAGGTGGTTGTAGATGGTTTTAGGTGGTTTTAGGTCATTCCTTCTTTTAGTACTTACGGTGACAACCCGCCTTAGCTTCTCGGACTAGCTGCCGCGACTAAAACTTTGAGCGCAATTTGCGTGGAAACGGGGCCTCGGTTGAACTCGGGAAACTGTGGGCAATGTGGGCTGGGTCCCGATGTAGCATTCTGAGCACGATTCGAATCAGTTGTGTCGGTTAATATGTGATTGTTTTGCCTTAACTTGGCAAGCCTTGTAAACTGTGAAATTTCGTCCGCCATGTTTGTCGTTGATGATTTGGAAGCCGCTGTACAAGATGCGCGAATATGCAGAAAATTGATGGGTTCACGTTTAAATGCAGTTCCCTGTATGAATCGAGAAAAGTGGGAAATGAAAATTTTTTACCCCCCTTCATATTTTGCATGCAGGCAGGTCTTCAGGGGGGATGTTCGAAAATGACCTTTGTTAAGGTCGTTTCTGATTGTATTAGGAAAAAGAGAAAACAGATGATAATTTGTTTCAGACGCCGGAACTTTATACGAGAATTTGTGCATGTGCCTGCTAGAATGACCAGCAGGCTCGCTCGCTTAGCAAAATGTCTAACACAAGTCATGTATCTTACATGAAAATACTTAGAGCAAAACAAAAGCAGTAGTTACAAAATAAAGTGCATGATTGCAAGGATTGAAGTGGATTATGTAGCCTTTGTGGATTGAAGTTGTAAATGTAGAAGACCGCCTGTCAATAAATCAAACTTGCCATTCTTGTGTAAACATCAGATGAGAGACTTCAATTTAGTCATTCTCAAGCTCTAAAGTATCAAGAAGTATTTGTTTAATCTTATTTCGAAACTTGGGTTTACTAAGAGATTTAACAGAATGAGGGATAGAGTTCCAAATTGGTACACCAATCCTTGCAAAAGATTTTTTTTCATTTGGTCAGTTCTAGAAGCTTTCACATAGAAACATTCATTTGACGCTGATCTGGTATTATAATTGTGGACCGTACTGGTTTTGGTGAATTGGTTAAAAAGATAGTTGGGACGGACTACTCATGAATATCGTACATTAAGTAACTTACCTATTGAAAAAAAAAAATGGCAGAAAAGACATTTTGCTTTGACAAAAATGGAGACTGCATGTTCTCGAGCATTACCAAAAAAATTTAAATGAGAGGCACGTTTTTGCAGTACCAATAATCTCTTTTTAATGGATTTTTATTGCTAATCAAAATAATTTGTACAAATATGTAGTACATATAACACTGCATGTACTATTCTAATATGGTTTAAAATTGTTGAGATACTATACCCCCAAGTTATGGAACAACTTACCAAACACTATAAGATTATTTCAGTGCTAAAAAGCTTTTAAAAAAGATCTATATACAATGTACCATTGATATAAGCTGCCATCATTAAATAGTGTTTTATACAATTTGATAAATTTTACCTGCTTTTTATTGTACACAACTATGATTCATTCGTATTTTTATTCGTTCTTTCTTATATAATCTAGTAGTTTATAGCCATGATAGTTATTTTTATCATTGACCTTGTTTTTTATATTTTTACTTTTATTTTGTGGCGTACCTGTAAATTAGCTGGTGCGCCCTTCAGGATGCACTGATACCATAGCTAAGTGTAATGACCACGTTAAATAAATTGTCTATTGTCTATATGACTATTAATGCATACTAACCCAAAGATAAATACTTACACTAACCACTAACAGTCAGCCAGATCTAATGTCAAGTTTACAGATCAATATTTAAATAAAGGAATAACTGAGCAAACCAAAAAATAAATAACCTACATTACAATACAATACCATAAAAAGAGCCTACTATGTAGATCAATATAGACTAAAGAAATTAGTTTTAATTTATTACGAAGGTACATGTATAATGCTTTGCCATTTCTGGTAATGAACTAACTCTTTGTTATTGTTCTTAGTTATGAATAATTCTACTTGTTGCATGTTTTGTATTTTGGCTTTGAGTAACGCCAGGCTTGGCTTAATATTTTTGAAATGACAATAGTAAATGATTTGTTTTCCCATAATAATAAGATGGTTTAGTAGCCTGTTGTCTGGAGCATTACTGTAATAACCGAAGATGATTACCTTGAGGTCAATGTTTTCTACTTCTATATTACTTTGTTTTAGCCAAGCCGATACTGATCGCCAAAATTCTTGTGCATACAGCTACATAAAAAAAAGGGTCGAGGGATTTTTCGTGATCATGGCAGAATGTACACATGGGAGAAGCAACGAGTTTCATTTTAAAAAGGATTTTATTTGTGTACAGAATGCGGTTCAAGATTTTGTATTTGAAAAACTCTGGTGTTGGTGTCAATGGTACATGTAGCGTATCCTGGAAGCAAGTAGATGTTTTGCCAGTCCAAATGACTGATTCTATTGTCAAAAGCAGAATCTAATTTTATTTGGGCTGTTGGAGGAGTTTGTATTTTAGTTATAATTTCCCAGTAGACAGATTTCGTGTTCATCGACATCAGATCAGAAATCTTTACCCTTGACCCACTCGTCTTATCAGACATAATTTCTGTTTTCCAGTCTGAAGGTAAAGCAGTATAGATTCCCATCGGTAAAAAATATTTACTCACCGTAATGTTTCTTGCTCTAAAAAATTCCGAGTTCTTTAGTTTGTTTTCATTGGTCAGGATATCACGCAGTTTTGTGAAGCCAGCATTCAAAAAAATTACTTTTGAAAACTGGTTTGTTATTAATTAAAATGTATTGGTTGTTCCAAATAAACTCGTCGCGGACCTCATCTTTTGTTTTTGTTGTATGTTGAATATTAAAGCTGGACCATGCTTCCAAGACATTCTTTATAGAATAAAGGCAGATTCTTTCATTGGTAAGTACGTTGGATCAAAATTGCATTGCAAAAGAAAAGAGGATCCCATTTCTTTTAGGTAGTAATCAAGGAATGTTTTCCAAGGGTTATCGCGTTCCTCTAAGTAGCATTTTAAACACATAATTCTTCGTGTTTTGACTAGCGATTTGATGCGAGGCATTCTGAGACCACCGTTTTTGTATTCACTTATTGCTGTCCTTTTGATTTTATCTTTAACCCTCCAGACAAAATTAAAAATCAATGAATTCATTTCTTTCCTAACTTCTTTGTTAAAGCATATCAGTGAGGCACGATACATAAATTTGGGGATTACAGTACAAAAGTCTTAACGATTTGGACTTTACCAATTAATGTCCAATTCCTCCATTTCCACTTATTTAAAGTTTTCCTCAGGGATTTTAAAGTTGCATCGAAGTTTAATTCTTGGCCTTTACGCTGATCATCGGTAAAATAGATGCCCAGAATTTTAATAGTCTGTGGTTGATTTTTGTAATATCAAGAGATTCCTGGCTATGGAGTAAGCTACCTAGCCAGTAAGCTTCAGTTTTATCTTGGTTTTGTTTGAGGCCGGAACAGTCCCTGAATTTTGAAATTAATTCAATACGTGCATCATATGATTTTGTGTCACTTAAGAAATTAGTCAAATATCATCTGCAAATGCTATGACTTTAAATTCTTTTTCATTTATATTTAAACCTTTTATGTTATGATCCTGTTTGATGGCAGTGATGAGAATTTCTAAGACTAAATATGAATATTAAATAGGGCCATAATGGATCACCTTGTCTGACTGTTCTGTTATGTTGGTATAGAACATTTTCACCCACCTTATAAATGACTCCCCAAAGTTAAATTTTTGGAGGGTTTTAGTCAAAAAACGCCAGCTAACAGAATCAAAAGCTTTTTCGAAATCAATAGTGAGCATTATAAGGCCAGGAGTGTTGTTTAGTTTCCACCTTTAACATAAGCACACTGATCTACACTGATTAAATCCGGGAGTACTTTTGTAGTCTAAGAGCGATGGCCTTGGATGCAATTTTGGTGTCAACGTTTAGCAGAGAGAATTGGTCATCAATTTGATATATAATGCTTATCTCTATTTTTCTTATCAATTAATTTGATTATTCCTTACTTCTGCGAATTTGACAGTTCGCCATGTTCAAACGAGAAGTTTAAAGATTCAACTACAAGCTGTCCAAGCAGTGGCCAAAAAAACTTTATAAAACTCAGCGCTGAGTCCGTCATTTCCCGGAGATTTTCCGTTTTGGAACTTATTTAGGGCATTGAAGCATTCTGCGTGCGAAAGATGCCCCTCACAAATCATCTTTTTACCATGAGACAAAAACGATAGACTGGTGCAGAGGTTAAGGAATTGATCGCTTTTCTCGCTGGTTTTCTCTTTTGATATATGTTGTGGTTGAAATTTTTGTTTGGTTTAAAAATTTTCAAACCAGTTTAGTTTTTATTTTCCTTTGTCTCAGATTCATTATCATATTCTGAGACAAAGGCAAACAGAAATCAAACTGGTTTGAAAATTTTCAAACCAAAGAAAAATTAAACCACAACATATACTTGTGCACAGCTGCCCCAGGCACAAATACCATAGGTTAGATAAGGAGCAATAGCCCATGTTCAATATATTAAAATTCAGCTTGAAACAATAGACATCACTACAAGGCTTTTGGTTATAAACCATACAAATCCTTATAAATTTATTATTATACCAATAGTTGCAAAAAACCTATTGAGCGTATTACCAATCATCTTTGGATCACTGGCCAAAGCTGCATTTTCATGTGAGCGAATAAAATTCATATTAAGCAAGCAGTTAAAAGCTAATAATAACACCCTTTTTTAAATAATAATATTGTGTAACAGTTTCACAATGGCTTGAATAGATCTTTATTCAAACCTTTTGGTTGAAATACACACCCATTGAGTACAACATATAGTACCACGACTGTGAGACTATTTTATTGATTGCTACATGTACGTACAGGCATGAAGCGGGAAAATGCTTTATTGTAACAGCAATACTAAGCTTGAAAGATCTTTCTCGTTTCTGTGCAGTATTCCCCTTTAAACTAAGTCTTAGTTCTCTCCTGATGTGATGTATAGTTAAGTCACATTTATGCAACCATTCAAAATTGAAATGCATCACAAGACTTAGTATGAAAACATTAAGTTTACCTTCATTATAGATCAAATTAGACAAGTATTTTATGAGACCAACTAAATGCAAAACCAAGTGCCTGACAAATAATGTCCTGTTTTGAAATGTTCTTGCTTTAACTAGAAATATTTGAAAGCCTGCTTTCTTACCTACAGTCTGAGAAGTAGCAGATCCTAATATTGGCTTATAAAAAACATTTTGGATGCAATCTCTCACTGCTTAACACTGCATGCTGAACATCCACAACTGACTTTCAAAAATGGTGGACAAAAAACAACGATCTCTTGAATGATAACTGCTGACCAGAAATACTCCATTCCATGTGAATTGTGGGAATAACAATATGGAGGACAGTTTTGAGATGCAAGACTCAACAGACTGTCATAAACAAAAAAAAATTAGTTTACAGATTGGAGTGAGAAATGTTCACAGAATTCCAACTGGATAACCAAAGGCTCATATGTTTGGAAAGAATGGTCCAATGAATTCAATTTTGATTGCAAAAGGGATGAAACAGTGTGAATCGCTTTAGATTTTCCAGTTTTTCAATCATGACACCTGGCTTTTCCTGTTGTTTTCAATTTAAGGTACCATAAGAAACAGGAACATGCTCCATCTTTAGATATGTAAAATGTATTTTGTTAGAAAATTTGAAGCATGTTTTGTTGATGTCTGTGGAATATTTATAATATTATTCACCTTCACTTTAATTTTTACAAATTTATACCATTGTTTCTGTCAAATGACAATTAGACTTTTTCACACACCATTTTGATAACATTTCACATGCAACAGTATTTCACATGTACATTTGTTGTGTATTTGTATATTTTTCACGCGATTATTTCACACAGTACAAGATCATACCATTTTTTACACTGTGTTTCACATACTTAATTTGAAGTTCTTACAATTGAAGGGCCGAGAGCATATCCAGCCTATATGACTTTTTAGGCCTTTTTTATTATTTCTTGCTCAGAATAGTTCAGAATAGCCTCATTTTATCGTACAACGAATAATATCACAAGCCCTTGTCGAATTTGCACTAACCCTAAGGAATTTGACCAATTTCACCTGAAAAAAGCAGAGTTTTGACCCTCCAGTGCTTTGACGGTACATTCAGAGCGCAATTTCGAAGCCATTTGAAAGCAGTTTGGCCGTGAGAATACGCGACTGCAATACTTCTGACCAGTCCCAACAACTAAACGAAAATACCGTTATTTACGCACGCCTGGCTCGCTTATTTATCGTGAGCTCACTACGGCAACACATCGCCTCTGTAGCGTGTGTGTAAGCCAACGTGTATGAGGCCCGTCCGGTAATTGAAAGACATCATTAAGTCCGGAAATCCTTAAGTCTCTAGCACCTCTTAAAGAAACGAGTCGTGTTTCTTGTCCTTCCTTGTGTCTGAAGCGCCATTTAGCGCTCGAGGTGAAAAACGGACCTTGGTGGACAAGTAGAAATTGAGTGGAAATGTATTCAGTGGTTACGAAAATAAATAATTCAATAGAGAATGGTAAGAATACAGATGCTGCCGAATAGTATGGTCTTTTTCTATAGAAAGACCGAGATGGATAAACGACATTGCCGAGTCGTGGCATGCAGTTCGAGCATTGACAACAGTTGCTCTAAAGCCGATTTTCCACTTTGTTATGTCCGAGGAAAATGGTTATGCAAGGAGTTTTGTCTGTATTATTGAATGCGAATATGGTGTCCTTTTTTGATAATTTTTGTACTGCAAATCTTTGCACTACAATTTTGTTAGACTTTGTGAAAGTCTGTTTTTCGTTTTGGGTGGTCGGGTGGCCGGAGAACGGACTTTTCTTGCCTGCAGCGCGCCATTTTTTATTGACCTGTTTTTAGGTGGGGGGTGTGTCGGGGGTGTGGCAGCATTGATGTCCAATCAGAGGGTGCTTAATTTTATTATGTCGTTTTCCGGGAAACTTGATAAAGGGTGCACAACTATCATGGTGGAGCAATGACGCTATACTTCTGACAATGGAGATACTGGCTGGCTCTGAGAAAGAGATTAAATTAAACGCAGAATAAACTGTGAGGAGCTAAAAAGAATTGCAAGATGTTACTATTCCAATATATAAGTGTGACTATCGTATAAGACTTGGATATTAGAATGTCTTACTGCGGTCGTGATGAAGAAACATTGTTAACACTATAATAAGTGACGGACTGAGAAATGAACTGATACTAAGAAGCGAATAATTCGTAGAAGCGGCTACCACTCAGTGATCTTGTAACTCTTTCAAATTGAGCCAAAAAAGCTTCATTGTAATGCCAAGAGGTAGCAAAGAAATGTAACGACGGCGTAACTTATTATTCTAAACAGCTCTGGAAAGCGTAAATTTTTGCTGTCAGTATCACAGCTAGAGATTTTTTTTAAGATCAAAGAAACGACAACATTTAGAAGAAAAGGCCTGTTATATTTTTGAAAGAAAAAATCCTCAGGCACGCTCTTGGGGTAGTGACGAGCAGTATATGTTTGTTTTTGTGAAGTTGAGTTTGGTTAATTTTGAAGAGTCGAGAGTGCGTTGATTGCAATAGAGAGAATAAAAGGTAGGAGAAGCCGTTATTTTTATATGGGAGTACCTTCCTTGGGGTACACAACTTCATTTCCATTTGACTTGTGGATTAGATATGTCTTCAAACCGGTTTTAACCGTAAAATTTGACAGCTAACATGTTTTTAACGACGCATCTCGCGTAGCGATATGATGTCTGATAATATTACGTGAAAATGGCTTTCGACTGTTCGTCTTCGACTGTGAATGAAATGGCTACTTCGTACATCGGTAGACGATTTTTGTCGTATTTGCAAAGTCTTGAGTCGTGCTTAAAGAGTGACGAGTTGCATGCGTAATAATTTTAAAACAGCTATCATGCTGGAGATTCAAATATTTCAAACCGGATGCAATAACGCCATACGTCTGACAATGGAGGTAAATGTAATTCCGAGAAACACGTCAACTTAATTAAATGCAGAATTAAGTCCGAGGAGGTAATAGCAATTGCAAGATGCCACTATTCCAATATAGACGGTGATTATCGGATAAGACTTTGATCTTTATAGAATCGTTTAGCCGTGATGAAGAACAGAATGTCGGAAGTTTTGGTTATCGCAGCCTTGCGGTCATATCCCGGGAATGTACTCCCTTAAAAAACCGTAATGACAATGATTCAGTGTTCCAAAATAGAACAAAAGCCAAATCCATACTCTTGCATAATCAAACCGAAACATTTTTAGTTAGCTGAATCGGCAAAATCTCACATCTCTTGCATACTATTGCATAATCATGACACCTCAACATTTATTAACCATTCAAAATTGAAATTTCTCTTTAATAATCAAACCGTAATAGGAATGATTCAGTATTCCAGTGACTACTGAAAAGGGACAATAACGTTAATTTTGCGCAAAAGCAAATCCATTCACGAGCGACGCATGAAAATAGAACGTGCGTTTTATTTCCGATTTGACAGCCTTGTCGGATAAATGACCACAAGTTGCTTCTCATTGTCTAAAATTAATTGCCGACTCGTTTAAGCTACCTGGTTTGGTGGCTTAAATTTAACGAGAGTTTAAATCAATTAAGCTGACTCGCTTAACTTTAAGCGAATTTGAAAACCAACTCTTTTCATGAGATTTCCGGTTGTCACTCGCTAAGCGACTTGAAAAATCGTTCTTCGGGGTAAGTCGTGCCGGGTAGACAAGGCATCGCAGAACATTCCTAACAATTTTTCTTTTCACGAGATTTCCGGTTGTTACTCGCTAAGCGACTTCAAAAATCACTCCTCGTGGTTAGTCTTCCCGGGTAGACAAGTTATCGCAGAACATTCCTGCCAATTTTTTAGAATTTTTTAGAATTTTCTATCAATTTAGCTCTTAAATAATTTAAAAACAACTTTACTATAAACCTAAAAAAAGTGGACAAAGATAAAACAACAGTCATGATGAATAAGACAGAAACAATAAAAGAGGTCGAACTGCAACTCGACAGGAAACAAAAAAAAAAAGAGGCAAAAAGTTTCGTGTTTTTTTTTATTTAACATGTGTAGATTTTATCTGTGCTTAAAACCACAGAAACAATAAATCCTAGATAAGAAACAATCTGTCAGACGATGAGGTCATAGCTCTAAAACAGTTGAAAAACAACTCTGCTATAAACCTCAAAAAGCGGACAAAGATACAAGGTGAAATTTCTTAGCTTCGTCAAGCACGGAAAATGTCAATTTAGCTGTTAAATAATTTAAAAACAACTCTACTATAAACCTCAAAAAAGTGGACAAAGATACAACAACAGTCATGATGAATAAGACAGAAATAATAAAAGAGGCCCAACTGCAACTCGACAGGAAACAAAAAAAGAGGCAAAAAGTTTCGTGTTTTTTTTATTTAACATGTGTAGATTTTATCTGTGCTTAAAACCACAGAAACAATAAATCCTAGATAAGAAACAATCTGTCAGGTGATGAGGTCATAGCTCTAAAACAGTTGAAAACAACTCTGCTATAAACCTCAAAAAGCGGACAAAGATACAAGGTAAAATTTCTTAGCTTCGTCGAGCGTGGAAAATGTCAGCTATAAACCTCAAAAAGCGGACAAAGATACGGGGTGAAATTTCTTAGCTTCGTCAAGCGCGGAAAATGTCAAAGCGCAACTCGCGCAGATCACTGTAAATAAGAACTGTAATACCTTTGTGGTGACGTAGCGTAAGACATAACAAGTTCATGACATTTCAATACCCTAGGGAAATTAACAATAGGTCCAGGGGTGCTCCTCAAAAATTTTAGTGGCAGTATGTGATGCCCTTCTTGAAATCCTAACCGCTTTAACCAACCATATCCTCAATGCCCTAATATAGCTTCTATAAAAAAGAAAGAAGTTACCCCCCCCCCCCCCCCGGACAAAAGAAAAAGAACCTTTGTTAACAACTTTTGTCCCTTTTTCATACTGATACCTATATCTCGTTTGCGCGCATGCGCATTAACGAGATAAAAGAGAGCTTTAATATTTTTTACTATTAAATTTGCTTTTGAAGTTGGAGTTTTCTCAAGAACCAGTTTTTTCCTGTCGGTAATGGCGATCTATCAGGCATCAAACAACAAACAACAACAATTTTATTTCACATCTTCCAATTACAACAGTAGATACAATTTCAGTTAATTAATTAAAGTAAGAAATAGACTACTTGCCCACCGCTAATAGCAAAAAGGGCTAATCGAGGCAGGGGGAAGATTAAATGCCAACTTGTATTGTTTCATCGCTTCGGTATATTAAACATCAAGGGTGAAGAGAAGTTTCTTTTGGGAGATGAAACAACAAAGCTTTATATCATGAAGTGTTTTCTTGGAAAATATAATGATACGATCATTCACCTTTCCATTTCCTCCCCCCCTCCTCCTCCTATTATTATTATTATTATTATTATTATTATTATTGTAAGGCATTCAACTGTTCTAGTATACTAAATTTAATGAAAAACCCCTTGTATATGTTGTGGTGCAATTTTATTTTCCTTTGTTCAAAACTCATTATCATACATTTCCATACCCAAAAACAAAGGAAAATAAAATTTGCACCAAGGACAAAATTGCACCGCAATATATATAATGTAAGATTCCATTCTACTGGATAGTCTTTGATTTGATATTTTGTTATTTAACAGATTAAATCCATGCAAATAGTACTTCTGTCCGGGCAAGCCTAAGTTGTCACGTGTTCTGGCATATGATGCCCGATTTAGGGTGTTAGCTCTATTGTACATTGTACACATTCATTGTATTAGGTAAAATTATGTATTCTAATATATTCTATGGTATTGTATTCTATTGTATTGTCGTTCTTTTGTGCTCTAATATTCTATTGTTTTAACAAAAGAATAAGTGTTACCCCTAAATCGCGCATGGTATATGTTCTGGCTTCTTAAATGAGAACACGTCAATGAAATACAGTAACACTACCTTGCCATTTAAGTGTTACCATCTGCACTGTCAAAAGAAATGAGTGACCTCACATCTCATGCATTTATTTTTCAGGACTCTGATGGTGATATCAAAGCACGTCACATGCCTGACCAGTGGCAGTTTGTTCTTTTCGTGAGCTGAAGAGACAATAATTATGCCTTTGTTCAAATAAAGGGGACAAATGATTTTGCTGTTTTGTTTCTTGACATGTAACATCTTTGAATAAGCAAAAAAATATAAAATGTGTGTCCATTTTGCTCAGATTAATCAATTTGAGTGTGTATCGATAACAAATTTCTCGATTGTGATTGGTCAATAATTATTGGATGGCTGTAAGCAATCACGTTAATCGGGTGCAATTAAATAGATTCTTTTTTGCTGTTTTCCTACTGGTTTCAAACTGAAAATATCCCTGACGTTTTTAGTAGAATTAAGTCAACAGAGATTTCTTTAATCTCGAATTTTGTTATTGATGCGATTACATGTAATTATTGCAATTTATTGGACTTTGTGTTGTATTATTCAGCCTGGCCTTATCGTACTCCACTCAGTCCAATTACCATTACATAGGGCTTGCCCAGAGTGACGTGTAACCCTTTTATCCCCAATATCAAAATATAATTTCTCCCTCCTTGTCCCTTGTAGTGGGGAGCACAGAGTTCATCCTGGGTGATTATGACCTTAAGGCGGGACTCAACCTAAAAATGAATGAAATTTTAAGAGGTTTAAAGCAGGGATAGAAGAAAGAAAATGATCCTTGAAACACCAACAGACAGTTGATACCCACACAAGAGCACCCCAGGTTGCTAGTGGACTAACTTGGTGTCCATCTATTCATTATTAACTACAAATTCTAATTTTAAAATTTCACTATTTTACAAATCCTTTGAGAAAATCTATTTCCTCTCAAACATACCCAAAAATCACCCCAAATTTTACAAAACACCCCATAACATAGATTCGTGGGATGAGCATAGAGTTTTTGGATTGCTTGAAACGTGAACGAGATATTTCCATTAAAGCCATGTCAAGTGGCGGAAAAATGGCGTTTAGGTTAAGTCCCGCCTTAATTCTCACGACCAAAAGATCCCACATTCTCAAAAAATAATAATTCAGAAACCATAGCTGCCCAAATTGTGATCAGTGTCAAATTTCTCCTTCTAATAGCAATGCTTAAGCCATCAGAGAGGTGATGAGAATTAAGGTTTTGAGCACCCAAGATGAGAAATTGTATTTTGATGGGGTTAAGGGTTTGTTGCTTTCAACGATGAAATATTAAAAAATGACGCAACCGATTATAGGAAAAACCTTTGGATTTCTATAGGATGCTATTATCAAGCAATACTTTAAGGGTGCTTATGACATCATAGCCATTGCCATGGCAACACGACAGCTGTGTGAAAAGAGACTAAAACTCAGTTTGCGCTAACATTATTTTCAAAAGTAATTCGGTGACCTATTGATTTCTTTTCAATTTGGAAAGCACAACTCGATTTTCTTTTCCTTTGGGTGGCATGACAAAACTCTATCTAGTGGAAGTCAAGTTATTTCCAAAAAGGTTGTCAGAAAAGAAATAAAATGCGCTAGGTCATTTTTGTCAAACGTTTGTTTAAGATAGGAAATACCGAACACTGCTTGCATACAGAAAATCAGGATAGGTCACCGAACAAAACTTTCGAGATAAATACACCTTATTCGATGGTTAAACAGATAATACGCGCGGATATTTTACGAGTTGCCATCACAGTCGAATAATAAAGAGGAATATTTTATTTCTAGTTCGCGCGAGTTTGGGCAGTATTTTCATTTCCGGTGAACTGCGCGTGCTATCAGCTGACGCGTGCGTCAAAGTATGACCCGCTGGCCGTAAGCGCGCACAGGTTTAGGGAGTTAACCCTTGTACGGTTTATTGGGCTTTTTCGAATTTCACTACTGTGTACCGCCAAACAACCCTCCCCCCCGTGCAAAGACAAATCAGTTAAATCGACATTGCACGCATTATTATTGTAATCAACCTCACGGGTTCCAACCACCATTCTGTCATGATATTTCGCTCTTGGAATTATGGGGAAATAAGTCACCACAATGTTTAGCCCCGATCCGCACTACGCAGGATAAATTCAGTGAAAACGGCGTTTTTACTTTGAAAACGCAACCAAAGTTTTTCGTCCACACTGAAATGCCTAGCCTGAGTTTTCAACTTCATCCGCTCTAAAAGTTTTCTAAAAGTTCCGTTTTCAAAATATTTATTCACTTTGAAGAGCGTTTTCGAAAAGTTCCGTTTTCGCCGGTTGTTTTCGGTGGGCAATTTATCCGCATTGGTGTGGACGGTAGGCCTAACCGTAAGAACAAAAACATTCCACAAAAAGAGTGTCCCAACGGAGCGGTTTCTTTTGTTTTACTCGATTTTTGTACGGGCTAATTTTTGGTTTTGACTGTAGTGCGACCAGGCCCTCTGTTTACAAATTTCATAAGTTTCGGACGATAAAGCTGGACAAGCTAAGCGATGTTGTCGCAGTTCTGCAAATGTTACAAGTTAACCTGGGGTCAATTCAATAAAACGTTTACAAGTGTAATTTACAAGAATAGCCATTGTTTCAGAGATTGAAAACAATAGCTACACTTGTAAACGTTTTATCGAATAGACCCCGGCCCTGGTATCCTCTTACTCTTCTTCAAAACATCCGTGAAACACAGTCTCAGTAATATCCCTCTCTTGTGCTTCTTCCTCTGATTGCAGGCAGTAGTTCCAGCTATTTTCGGCCCCTGTGATACATTTTCTCCGGACGAAGACCAGAGCTGCCAATTGGCTGCGCAGATCGTCGTGATGACCGATGGCAGACGCGATCTTGGACAAGTTATTCCAAAACTCACCCCAGCCGCTTTCAATCTGCACACTAAGAAGGCGAGGACAGAGCAACGTCAGGAAACCCGTGTTGGCCACATTTCTCGGCTTCGTGGGCCTGCAACAAAGCAGCGAACACAGTGCAGTGGCGATGGCTTTCAGGCGGTCCGTATGAATGTCACCAGAATTGAGGATATGTGCTATGTGCTGCGAAAATTGGAACATGATTGAAAGACCGGCATTTTTGTCCACACCTACTTGCACCAAAGTAGCCTCTTCAGAACGATCGATCAGCAAGCACACACGACATTCTTGGTTCGCACATTTCCGTCTCACAGCATGGAGGTCGGAGCCTTCGGAAGAGCTGCGGCAGTAGGGGCAGTCTCCGTCACCACCATCGCTTCCTTGAGAAGGCTCACTCGTACACATGGATTGTGGATTGGACGCAGCCGAAAGGTCCTTCATCGCCTGCCGTACTTGCTGACAACGCTGAGTCCGGAAAGCGGCCTGGAATCGCTCAAGTCGCGATGCTCCTTCTAAGGCCACAACCTGCTGAGAGAATTTAATTTAGTTAGTTCACTTCTGGGTAATTAAATAAAATGGCTTGTCACATCATCCGTCATGACAACGAAGGGGTGTGTGTTTAAAAGTGACTCTGTTTGTTCGGCTGATTGAGTTAAGTGCAAAAAAATTGCAGTCGAAGCTGCCCCTATGCGCCTTTTGACGGACTGGAGGCTTTTTTTCGACACACCCTTTCAATATCTATGGAATCAGTTCGAGCCTCTTCCTTGATTGGATGCTCGAAGAGATTTAACTGAATGGTATTATATTATAAACTTGTGTTTGTTTTATCCAGTTTAAATGGCTTTCTTTTCTCAAATAATAATCCTTCTCAAACTCTCGTGAATAATAAATAAATTGTAGATCGAGTTCAGACAAAGGAGATCACACCCACCTTTCTAAATACACAGTGTTCTTAATCCAAGGCTAACTTAATAATAATAATAATAATAATAATAATAATAACTTTTTTAATACCCGATTAGTGTTGAGTCGAGTGTCCCACAGTGTCATTGTTTAAGGAACAGCGAGTTACCTGGGCAGCCAGCGGCTGGTTTTTGCTAAGGTATTCCGCCAGCCGTGCCAGGGATTCGTCCGTTGGAATTCGGGCTGGATTTATGCCCGGCAGCCCCAGCAGAGCTGCTCGCACCTCGGGCCCAGGTGCAGGTGTTGTCGTGCTTTCCTCCTCAGCGCTCTCACCGGCCACCGACGGTATAACTGGCATGATCGGTCCTGTTCTCCGTGACCTTCTTTTCCTTTGGCCAGACCCGTGCTTGATGCGTGCACCTGTTTCTGGTTTAGCTGGTTCCCGGTTGCTGGCAGCAGTTAAGTAGTAGTTATGCAGACGGCGCACATGCCTCTCCACCACCCTTGAATGGTCGTTCGAGAAAATTGGGAAATGAAAATTTTTGACCCCTTCATATTTTGCATGCCGGTAGGTCTTCAAAGGGGATGTTCAAAAATTACCTTTGTTAAGGCCGTTTTTTCTTTGTTACCATGGTAACACTAGATGTTTGTTGGTGCCACTAAACCCAATTTTGACCTCAGAAACTTCTTTAAAAAGTGCAAAATGTAAGACATTGTTTCTCCAGCCCATTAATACTCTACAAATCAGGACTTTCACCAGATGTAAAACCTTTATTCTAGTTTACATTTATACGAGCTGGCAGAATAATCCTCAAAAACTCGCGGGACCTATCAAGTGATGCCATTATTAGTCGTCTAGGATGGAAGACATTATAAGAGCGACGAGAGGAACACGTAAAACAATTAGTTATCAAATACATTCAGGGGTGTGTCCCAGATATATTCACTAATTATTTTAATACGAAACGCTGTGACATCCATTCGCGCAACACTAGGCACAGTAATGATCTTTTTATAGAAAAAAATTAAGTTAGAGATTACAAAACGTGCGTTACTTTATACGGGTGCGGCACTTTTCAATTCCTAAATTCTGATCCGTAGCAAGTGTTTTTATAGACTAAGATTTATAAATTTTTATCCGTAATTGTATATATAAATTTTCTGCAAATTTCTTATTTTAGTTTTATTTTACAGGGCCCACACTGATAACAGTTGTATAACTGAAGTGGCTACCCTGTATAAATATTTGTTATCATTATTATTATTATTATTATTATTATTATTATTATTATTATTATTTTGTTACATCAACTCTACATGAACTTGACGGTCAAACAACGTGATGGTGTTTCAGCCATTTTAGTTGACGAGTAAAACTAGCAATACCTTTTCTTGAATTTTTCCAAAAGTACGCCGATTCTATAACTCAAACTACGTGGCTGGTTTCAATATATACTCTAGTTGCTAAATCTATAAAAATGTCTGCGGGGCGGGTTTATTTTGAACTTTTGTTCGCTGAAGAAAGAACTTCAAAAATCATTTCTTGTAAAACTTCGGTGAAATTAACATTAAGTTCATTCGACAGAAATCCTTCAAGAAAACTCAATCAGCCTTCAGGCTTAAAGTATAGCATGTACTCTATCAATGTCTGATCAAATCTACTGTTGATATCCGTTATTTTTTAGCAATCTCAATCCAAATAAAGCTTACTTTACTGTTTTCTGCAGTTCTCAACTTGCGAAGAACGAGTCGGTTCTTTCTGCCCAGCATACATTTTCTGCACAAAATTCGCATATCTAAACCATCTTTTGTGGCTGATCATGCTGTTTGTTTTTTAGTAGAGGTCCATTAACCCATCACAGTGCAAATAACAACAGCTTTTGTAGTACCCGGAAGGTCACCGAAGCAAGCCATCGTCGAAAACTTTGTTCGTGCACGAACAATTCAGTTGTTAAGTTGTGGGAACCTATTGTAATTTATGAATACAAAGAAGAGTGGTGAACTGCTTGCGTTTTGCTACAATACCCCCGTCAATCCCCCCTCAATCCTCCTCTGTTTATTAAGTATTAAGACCCCTCAAACGCTCATTAAATAAAAACGCCCCCCCTTCTCCCCCTGCCCGGGGGCGTTTAATAGAGGATTTATGGTTCTTATCTCCTAGTGAAAGCGCCACTAATTTTAATACTTGAAATACATATTCTCCTTCCCCTAGAAAGTGTGTACAAATTTATTTTGTTGGATACTATGGATTTCAGAAACACTGGAAGTACGGTACTTATGTTAGTGACGCAAAGTAAGGCGTGGCAAGAATATGCAAGTTAGTAAGACAAACGGAACACAACAGCTGCAGTTTTGAGTTGTTTTTTAAAGTGGTGAGCGGGGTGGCCATTAAAGTCAAAACCAGATGCAAGTAGATACAGCGAAAATAAAAAGTCCTTTCTTGAAAGCAAGTATTTGCAACTAAAGAGAGAAATCAACTAAAAGAGGGCGAGCGATCGAAGCGGTAACGAAGAAATACCTTCGAATAGAATACCTAACGAGAGGAAAACTTACCTTCAGCTAGTACAGTTTCCTATCTAGAACTATTAAACAATGGAACAATTTGCCCGCCATGTTGGCTACAGCCCCAAATATTAACTCTTTTAAGAGTGGGGTTTGTCAGCTGACACATTAAGAACTTGTAAGAACTTGACCGCGACCAGAGCACATAAACCTCGAAGAGAGGGACTGTTCTTATTTTGGTAAATGTAAATGTAAAGGAAATGCCAAGAAAAGTTAAAGACGCAAAAATTCAGTTGTTTAAAGTTGAAGTATTCCTAAGGAAACGGCAAATCCGTTCGTGCTTTTTTTTTTTTGCAGCAAAAAAATAATAATAATAAAAATTAAAGAAGCAGCTCACTGAGTTACAGAACAGGCAATTACCCAAAACGAAAATATTGTACGGAAGTCAGTTAAGGAAGAGAGCAAGAGTTATAATATCAGAAAAAAACATTCCGTCGTTCACCTTTTGTTTACGTTTTCATTGTATCAGCAAAGAAAAGTATGGGAAATGTAATCTACATGTAAATAGAAAGAAAATTTAACAAAAGAAGAGTTCTGGCATTCCAATTCCAACACTTTCTGGTACCTCAATATGATGCGGACGCCATGTTGGCCATTTATGAAGTGAATTCGTATTCTAGTTATACCGCTGACCAGAGATGTTTTTGCCTGAACTAGTGGCCTGAACTACGAAAGAAAGGCGAAAGAAAGACGGTAAAATGCTTAGCTAAATGTAATTCATCGTTAAAGTATTAATCAGAAAATCGTTTTATTTTCCTTTGGAGCGAATTATGGCATGTGACGGAGAAATATACCGTAAATCCAGATTAGAAATGTTCGTAGACAAACAAAGGTTCCGACGATGGCTTGCTTCGGTGACCTTTAAGGTACTACAAAAACAATTGTTATTTGCGCTGTGATGAGTTAATGGACCTCCACTAAAGACTAACAGCATGCTCAGCCACAAGAGATGGTTTAGATATGCAAATTTTGTGCAGAAAATGTATGCTGGGCAGAAAGAACCGACTCGTTCTTCGGTAGTTGAGAACTGCAGAAAACATGTCAGTAAAGTAAGCTTTATTTGGATTGAGATTGCTATACTTTAGTTCTTCTATACTGATTGAGTTTTCTTGACGGATTTCTGTCGAAGGAACGTAATGTTAATTTCACCGAAGTTTAAAAGAAATGATTTTTGAAGCTTTTTCCTCAGCGAACCAAAGTTCAAAATAAACCCGCCCCGCAGAGATTTTTATAGGTTTAGCAACTAGAGTATATATTGAAACCAGCCACGTAGTTTGAGTTCTAGAATCGGCGTACTTTTGGAAAAATTCAAGAAAAGGTATTGCTAGTTTTACTCGTCAACTAAAATGGCTGAAACACCATCAAGTTGTTTGACCGTTAAGTTCATGTACAGTTGATGTAACAAAATGCCACATGCATAAATGTAAACTAGAATAAAGGTTTTACATCTGGTGAAAGTCCTGATTTGTAGAGTATTAATGGGCTGGAGAAAAGATGTCTTACATTTTGCACTTTTTAAAGGAGTTTCTGAGGTCAAAATTGGGTTTAGTGGCACCAACAAACATCCAGTGTTACCATGGTAACAAAGATCTGGAATAGCCTACCCCTGAACGTTGTTGAGGCACAAACTCAGTGTAAATTCTTTCAGAGCTAAGGTACATGTAGACATGCATGTTTTGATTATTTGTATTTTCTTGTTATTATTACTTAATATTATTAGTAAGGCCGCTAAACACTTGCTAAGAATCATCTCATCGATGGAGAGCAAGTATTTGGAAAATAAAATAAATAAAATAAAATAAACTACAGAATGCAGGGCCACTTTTGAAGAAGTATTAACCTGAAATGGCTCAGCGGCTCGGAAGTCAAATTGAACAAGTAATAGTCACTGCCGAGCCACCGAGCCGTCGAGCCACTAAATTATATACCTTCTTCGTTCTATAAACTCTTACGTTTCCTGTTTCTAGATATGATTTTAGATTGTTTTCCTTCACTGACGAGCCGCGGAGCAGTGAGCCACTTCAGTGGTAGTCCTGCATTCTGTTCAGTGTTGCTCGAGGTCAAGTTACACCAGCCGCCAACTTTCCTTTGTACAAATGACTAAAAACATATCGTTTAAAGCGTAATCCTCGCTGACGCCGGTCTGGAGGGCCCAGGAAGCATTTCCTGCGAAAAAAAAATAACTGTTATTTTTTTGTCATCGCTCAGGTCTGTTCGCAAGTATATCAGGCTTGTTGTCAAAATGGCGTCCGTGCGTGCAGAGAGGGCCCTGTTACGAGTCTATACTTCGTTCCCAGGGTCTCTCTATTCTCTTTTGGACGAATATACAAGTTCGGCTAACGCATAGAACGTTTTCACTTGACGTCATAGCCGCCATATTGGTGTTCCCGTACAAAAGAATTTTAATTAACTTCTTTTGTTAGGAACACCAACATGGCTGCCATGGCCTTTGTCATTTGAGTCCCACGGGACTGAAGGTCACGTGAGTGAAAACGCTCTATTGTTGTACCAAATTCAAACCTTCTGGGAATAAGATTCTTTGTTCACAATATTTCCATATAATTTCAATGTCAATGCTTCATTGATATGGAAATATGACGAACAAAGAGGTTTGAATTGGGTACAACAATGCGTTAGCCGAATTTGTCTATTGTAAAAATTCCCGCGAGAATTGAAAAATCTATCTGAACAAGAGTTTATAATTGGACAGAGAGGGAGTCTAGAGGCCTTGGCTGGGGTATCTTAATTGCAAAAAGGTTATTTTTAGTAACAATGCGGACCAATGCGGAAACATTATCCGGTGAGCTGGTTGACTTCCGGAAGACTTGCTTTCTTGAATCAGCGCGTCAAATCGAGGCGGAGAAAAGAAAGTAAAATGGTCCTGTTTGAGCAAAGAACGTTATATAGTACCACAGCGGCTGGATACATAGATTTCCATCTGTCTTAAAACACAAAATGTTGCAACTGAAGCGGTAAAAAGGGGGCTGGACAATTCAACTTACCGGACAGATGCCAATCAAGACAATCAACCATCCACTCCAATCTCTTGTAAGCGTCGTTTCTAAAAGTTTGAGGTCGCTTTGCTCGATCGATGGCCAGCCCATCCAAACTTTTCAGACATGAAATAGTTGCATACTGTAGAATTAAAAGCTGTTATGTTTTCGGTAGCTGAAGGATAGAAGGATGCTCTTCTGGGAAAATCACTTTATAGGGATTTCAACACGGCAAGGGGTTAAAAATGCTAAAACCGGCTCGCATGCACGCATGCAGCGTATGGACGTTTGTTTTCTATAAGCTTTTATACGTTTGGAAGGACAGTCAGGTGCAACTTCTTTCCATGGAAAATGGATATCAGTTCTGTTGAGGTCAGCTACCAAGAAACTTTATACTGACAGGTTAGAGGTTATTTAGAGCCAAAGTGTAAGTACAATTTCTGGAAAAGTGATTGAATTTTCTTTTTTCGATGGGCTGAGTGTTTTAAGTTTAATTCTTGCGTAGTTAGTTTTCCTCTATAAGCTTACTTGGATTATTGACATCGAAAAAATCCAGTAGACTTGTATTATTTTATTTTTAAAAAGCGAATAAATAAAACACACTTTTCTAGTGATGTCACCTTAATTAATTTCTTGAACTTTGTGATAAAAGGTCACCATTTCTTTTTAGTAAACTCACATGTGGCATCGATCCTTTGTTTGTCAAAGTACTTAACCTCAGTTTTAAAGATTGCTGAACACGGTATCACGACGTCAAAAACCTTAATGGTCTACTCTAGACTAAAGGCAATTAATATTATTTATTTTTGTATTTAAGCTTAAAGAATTTTAGCTAAGTTTCAAAACAAAAAAGCATTAAGCTTATATCCAAGGCCACGTTTTTTAATAAATGAAAACTACGGATGATTCCTTGTTTGGAAGCGCCGTCGTTTACACGCTTTCTATTTACCTTTTTTATATAAGCCTATAAGAAAAATGGATCGGACATCTTCATTCGCCTTGTCCAAGTTATGTTTCATAAAAATCAATTAGTTGTTTTTCTGAACGTTGCTTTGATCGGATTATAACTGGTCACTGAGAATTTTAAGGACTTAAACAAACAACGCGCGGGTTTCAGCCGACTAAACGCTAAACGTAATTTTTAGCTTCACCGAAAAATGTTTGCTGGCCTTTCCTTGGATTTTTATTCCAAAACGATGCCTGTTTGTTTTCGCCATTGGAGTATCGTCTGAATTTCAGTTGAAAAACAAGAAGCTGTACACAGCTTGAACTCGTGGCGTTTTTAAATTATTGCAGCATTGTTTCCCGAGTGTTTTGAGTGCTTTTACGGAGAAACAGAAGCTTAAAATTATGTCTAATCAAAGGCTCCTAAGAGCCAACCCGTGTAGAAGAAATGCGAACGCGTAACGCAATATTGCCATAAGCTTACGTTTCCACACTGACACGGTTCGACATTTTAAAAAAAAAAATTAAACGTAAGGATTTTTGACGAACGGGAAAAAAAAACAGAACATCACTTTCATAATGTCCAGTCCGAAGAAAAAAAAAAAAAGGACAAAAGAAAAAAGAAAAAAAAGAAGTCTCGAGCGTGACTTGAACTCGGACCGTCCGGGGCTAAGCCAAAACATCTATCCACTGCGCTATCGAAAAACACTTAGTCGATAAAGTCTAAATTTTATTATTTTAAGGTAGATACGCCTCAAAACGCGTGTCTCGGTTGAAAAATCCTTTTAAATAGATTTTAACGTTGCACTAAAAACTCCAAATGCGAAACATCTTTAAGCTTATTGTTGTTTATATTCGTATAAATCAAATTAATTATTGTTATCGCTGGATTCACGTCGTTCTTGTTACGAAACGTATTCGTAACAAAGCATTTAATACTCACGAAGTTTACAGCTGATGGAATTGAGGAGCGAGTGAGTGAGTGAGAGAATTTTATTTAGTCACCGTTTCCGATAACCCGTGCATTATGCTTGCGTGTATACACGGATTTAAAAGTAAGACTACACTACATTCACTACATTCAGTAGCCGACACTTCAAAGCTCGATCGCTAAGCAAATTGCAAGTTATATAGACACTTTTAATAAATACCACGATGCATCATTTTCCGCTAATGACGTCAAACATATTCTTTTGAATTCTCTTGCAATTCAAAAGAATACATTTGACGTCGATAGCGGAATGTGATGCATTCTGGTATTTATTTAAAGGGTCTATAAAACACAAAACTTGCCGGAACAAAAATCCCACAGGAATAAGCGGCGAACACAATATCAAACGGTCCTATCCATCCATGAACGCCTTGCATTGTCTTGAAAACGTGCAATTGTACGCTGTAGTTCTTTACTTTGCTTGTCACTGTCAACACACGGAGAAATTCTGCGGTATGTATTTCATGGCTGAAAGCCGGATTTACAACTCGTGTGCTTCGCCACGAGTAATAAAGTTCTTATTCATTTAACAAATGCTGGGGGAAAGTGGACCTGCAAAGTTCCTTCGAACTGAGTGACAAACTTCAGGAATTTCCGGTTACCTTAGCTGTGACCCGGGATAAAAGACATCAAAGATATTACAAACTGATTCTGTTAGTATGAACCAGCACATATGAAAGTAAAACTGTGGCCGTGGAGACTACAAATTGAGGCTACAAATTGAAGCCAAGATCTTGTTATGTTTGGCACGAAAATGACGGATTTCATAAAGTCTGAAGTGAATATTTTGGTTTACTCACGATAAAATCGATTTTGGATCTCCTTTCCTTTCTAAGATTACAACCAAACTTCAATGAAAAATAAGCCAGTGGTGTTAACCATATTAAAAAGAGGCATCGTTAAATAAAATCCAAGAAAAAGCCAGGAAAGTTTTTTTGCGAAGTCGGACGCTGAAACTCGCGTTGTTTGTTAACACGCGAAAATAAGTCCTTTTCTCTGAAACTATTTTGGTGAAATAATCCAATAAAAGCAACCTACAGAAAAGGATCTAATCGATTCGTTTATGAAACATGAATGTGACAAGGCGAATAAAGATGTCCATGGCAATTTATACAAAAAATACTAAATACAAAACGTGTAAACGGCGGCAGCTTCCAAGCAAGGCATCGATCCGCTCTTCGAAATCATTTACTGAAAAAAATGGCCTTGGGTGGAATTTAAGTGTATGGTCAGTGCATTTTGGCCTTAGTTACAATTATTATTGATTCCCTTTATTTTCTAGCCGATTAGGTCATATAAGTTTTTTGACGTCGCATACAGTGTCAGCCAAACTTTCTGATCTTTTGTCTGATGAGGGGAGGCCCGTGATTTATATAAGCTTTTTATACTAAAAAGAAATGGTGGCCTTTCATCACAAAGTTCAATAAATTAATTAAGGTGACATCACTAGAAAAGTGTGTTTTATTTATTCGCTTTTTAGAAATAAAATAATACAAGTCTACTGGATTTTTTCGAAGTCAATAATCCAAGTAAGCTTATAGAGGAAAACTAACTAGTACGCAAGAATTAAACTTAAGCTTAAGTCTTAAGCTTAAAACACGTGGTCCATCGAAAAAAGAAAATTCGATCACTTTTCCAGAAATTGTACTTACACTTTGGCTCTAAATAACCTCTAACCTGTCAGTATAGAGTTTCTTAGTAGCTGACCTCAACAGAACTGATATCCATTTTCTATGGAAAGACGTTGCACCTGACAAAGTCCTTCGAAACGTGTAAAAGCTTATAGAAAACAAACGTCTATGCATGCATGCATGCGAGCCGGTTTTAGCATTTTTAACTCCTTTTGCGTGTTGAAATCCTTAAAAAGTGATTTTCTCAGAATAGCATCCTATCCTTCAGCTACCGAAAACATAACAACTTTGAATTCTACAGTATGCAACTATTTCATGTCTGAAAAGTTTAGATGGGCTGGCCATCGATCGAGCAAAGCGACTTCAAACTTTTAGAAGCGACCTTACAAGAGATTGGAGTGGATGGTTGATTGGCATCTGTCCGGTAAGTTGAATTGTCCTTTTTACCGCTTCAGTTGCAACAGTTTGGAGATCTATGTATCCAGCCGCTGTGGTACTAAAAAACGTTCCATTTTACTTTCTTTTTCACATGCGAAATTACCACCGCGATGGTCGCCATTTTTTTAATTTGTTGACTCCGCCTCGATTTGACGTCAACCAGCTCACCGGAAAATGTTTCCGCATTGGTCTGCATTGTTACTAAAAATAACTTTTTTGCAATTAAGGTATCCCAAACACATTACTGGGAGACTCCCTCTCTGTCCAATTACTTTCTCTTCATCTGAATTATCTTTTTTTCCTCACTGGGGTGAAAAATATTTCAGAATTGAGTGATTTTGGGGTGGAGATTGACGCTGACACAAACAAAAAAACAAAACAAAACGAAACGAAACGAAAACAAATCAGAGGGTGTGGATTCCATTTTTCTTTCGCGGGTTTTACAAAATTGGTACGGTTATACCCTGATGAATTGAAGAACGGCCGTGCTGTTCGAAATTAATCGGTTAACAAATATATATATATTCCTTTACTGTACGATCAGCCTTTCATTTCATTTGCTTCTAATTAATTTCGCTGATCAGATCCTTGCCAGGTATCCATTATTCGAATTAGACGAGTGGTCCTTTCATTTACAATTTATATTTACAAATTGGGCTCATTCGAGTTTTTCAACCTCCCAATACAATACAATTCAATACAACACTGAGCAGTACAATGCAAATATGTTTATTTACAAGAAAGTTTGAGTGACATGCATATCGAAACTTATATGCTCCGACCAAACAAAATGAACAACTACTTTTTTATCGATGAGACCGATTTTGATTCACAATGCCAAATCATCATCGGAGGAGATTTTAATGACCATCTCAGCGCGAATCAAGACAACTTTGGGGGGAGAATTGAAACTAAAAAATCTGTGCGGTTAATTGAAGATCTCATGTCTGCGTTTAATTTAGTTGATATTTGGAGACTGCGTAACCCAGATAAAAAACAATTCACGTGCAGGCAAAAAAAAAAACCTTTGATCCAGCGTCGCATCGACTACTGGCTCATTTCTAATAGTTTACAAGATGACATAAATAACACCGACATAAAGATGTCCATCAAATCGGATCACTCGGCAATAACGCTCTGTATCAACAGCATGAAAGGTCTACCGTTCGGACCGTCTTACTGGAAGTTTAACTCCAGTCTCTTAGGAGATGATACTTATGTTCAGCTAATTAATTTCAAATACCATGAGTGGTTAGACGAGTTTTCAGAGGGCCATGATAAACGTTTGTTGTGGGATCTGGTCAAATACAGAATTAGACAAATCACTATAAAATACAGTAAAGAGAAAGCTCGAGAGCGCAAAGCCCAGCTGGAAGAGGCTGAATCTAAAATCCGTCAATGCGAGGACAAATGTAATCTTTTTCCTTCGGAACTGGAAATTGCTAGAAATGAATTCGAAAATGAGACTCTGTTCGATTATCTTAAGGTCTAAATCGAACTGGTATCTTTCTTAACCTCGAAAACAATAAATCTTGGAAAACCGCAATTCGCAGGCTCCTAAACGAGCAGGGAAAGCTTATTCTTAACTCTCAAAGCATCCTGAAAGAGATTAAAAATATTTTCCAAATCCCTTTTCGCTTGGCCAATTGCTAACACATTCACTTAATTACTCTTTTTACATGGCGAATTATCGAACTCTCAAAAGCAGGCCGTGATTAGGCTTATTGAGAAGAAAAACCGAGACAGAAGATATATCAAGAACTGGCGACCAATCTCGTTGTAAAACGTTGACGTTAAGATAGCCTCAAAGGCTTTAGCCTCTAGATTGGTTAAGGTACTCCTTACATTATTAATGAAGATCAGTATGCTTACGTTAAAGGAAGAACCATTTTCGACGCGGTGAGGACTATTGACGACATCATGGAATTTACAAAAATCAAACAACTTCCTTGTTTGATGATTGCACTTGGTTTTGAAAAAGCATTTGATTCACTTAGCTGGACTTTCTGTTGAAGACTTTAAAATCCTTTAATTTCGGGGAATCCTTTATCAAATGGGTCTCTACTCTTTACACCAACATCTCAAGTTGTGTTACTAATAATGGCTTTTCGACTCCTCTTTTTGAGATTCAAAGAGGGGTTAGGCAAGGTGATCCGCTACCGCCTTATCTGTTCATCATAGCTCTTGAAATACTACTAATCAAAATCCGCAGTGACCCAGACATCAAAGGCATCCAAATAGGTAACAAAGAATTTAAACTGGCGGCCTTTGCGGACGACCTTACCACTTTTCTAGGAAATAAAATTTCGTTGCAGAACTTGTCCGTTACAATAAAACATTTCGGTGAATGTTCCGGCTTAAAACTAAATGAAGATAAAACTGAAGCTTACTGGCTGGGCAGCAGCCATAACTGTGGAGAGCTGCTCAATATAGAGAAAGTCAATGAACCTATGAAGGTTCTTGGTATATATTTCCTCGCGAAGCGAGGTTAATAAATTTGTCAGCCGAAGGCCGCTCGGGTGCTCGGGTCTTGGGAGCTGAGCCGCGCCAATTCGAGCGAAAAAAATATTTATATATATACTGAAGATGTCCCGCAGTTGCCTGGCAACAAAAATCGCGACCGCTGACAATGGCGCGCTCTCATGTTTATTCATGGCGGTCGAGCTGACAACATCGTCTGTAAAAAACTGTTTACTCTCGGTGAAACACGACCAATTTCTGATGCAAATGTAGCCTGTGAACAGGCTTCTTTTTGGGGAATTGGGTTAGGCTAAAATCGGCGAGAGAAGCGAGGACTGGGGAAGAGGGAAGGGGCGTCCCCTAACCCAATTCCTCAAAAAGAAGCCTGTTCAAAGGCTAATGCAAGTGAAAAAGAACAGCTAACACAACAGCGCTGGATTCAATAAGTGGCTGGAAATCCTTTCCCCAGAAAATTAACCACCGAAACTCCGCTGGTCGAGCGAGAACGGCGACATCTTAAGAAACTCTGACATTCATGCTTATAACACAGGACGAAAAAACGACTTTCGTCTTCCTTCTGTGAAAAGGAACTACGCAAGACAGACTTTTTTATACAAAGGTGTTAAAGAATGGAACGATTTAGACTCATCTTTTAAAGAAACTAACTCTATTCTACTTTTTAAGCAAAAAGCTAAAAACCATTTTTTTTAATCTATAGTTAGCCCTAAGCAGGAGGGAGGGGGTGACTCTATTGTTTTCAATTATTTGTCACTACCAGCGTGACGTCACATAGCAACGAGTCAGAACTTCGCTTGCCTTGTTCAGTTTAGAGTAGGGACGCCATCGAAGTGAAAGAAAGAGAGGGATAATACAGGCTATTTTTTAGCTATTATTCACTAATTGATCGTAAGTGTGTAAGCTTTGTTGCACATATTATCTGTGTGTATAAATTGTTTATTGTTTTGTGGGCGCGTTTGTTTGTAATTCTGTTGAATATAATTCGGGACAAGTGGCGGGACCGCCATCTTGACTTCGGGTTGGTGTAGTCGATCTAAAACGATCGCCGTTTTCTCTTTACGTTTTCAACAGATCGACCTCATAAAAGGAGGTTTTATTCTTTGATAATGTACGTTTATAGCCGTTGTTAGTTTTTGTCAATCAAATCAGCCATTTTGCTCATCAATCTTTTCAAGTGCGAAGGTGTTGTTTTGATTTCATCTGTGTTTCAATTTTGCTGGCTTGTTGAGAGCCCTGAGAGTCTGTGTGTGCACTTTGTTGGCTGCCTGTGTCTACATTTTGTTGGCTTTTTGACTGTCTGTGTCTAAATTTTACTAGCTTTACTAGTTCAACTGCCCGTGTTTAAATTTTGTTGGGTTGTTGCTCTAAATTTTGCTGGCTTGGCCACAGGCAGCCCAAGCTTAGTATGTGATGTTTACGCAACAAACGATTTGTAGACTTTGTATAGGAAATCCATTTTAGTCCTATATATGCTAAAATAAAGCTTTAATGTGGAAATAAACTTCACTTACCTCAACGTTGTGTTTTTGTTGTGTCTTGTATGCAATTTGGGCGCAAATGATGTCCATTTTAGACGGTTTTGTGGCTTACGAGTTTTTGCGATGTCGTTGGTTGTCGTTTCCATTCAATGGGGGGGGGGGGGAGTCTTCAAAAGTCATTTCTGAGGGGGTGGCTGTGTTGGCGCCTTTGATCTTTTGAATATTTCTGAGGGGGAAAAGAAAAATTGGGTTATTTCTGAGAGGGAAACATGTCGGCACTTTGATCTTTTTTTCTTGGGTGGACAATTATGACTAACCTCATCCATAGGTGGGGGGGGGGATAAAAAATGGAATGGCCCACTGTCTATCTGACTATGTGTATTAAACACTGGATCGTTAACCAGACAATCAAAAGTTTTTAAGCTTAACATAAGTTTTTGCTTTAAAAAGGAGACAGCTATTTAACCAAACTTAACCACATGGCACCCTGTACAGTACTGCTGTACACTGAGACCTGTATAGCAGATCCAAAATTTCAAAAATATTGTTGATTTTAATGATTCAGGGAGTGTTCACTGACGATAATTCAGGAAGAAATGTTATATAAAGCATCTGCTTTTATTTTGTAAGTAAAAATATTCCAACACTTACCGCTAATGACCTCTGCAGCCAACCTGGAGCGGTAAAATAAACTACTAGCTTCTAGCGGTGTCTTCACCACATGCAACTCCATTGACTTTGAAGGGATTGATGAGACGATCCACAAGCACTGAAGGATTGAAACTCCTATTCTTGGATCAGAATGTCCCCGCATCACTGCACGAGCTCCCAGAAAACGTTAACGGGAGAACAAATTCCGCCGACGTATTGGCCACTGGAAACTATCGCAAACAAGTCTCTTATATTTTTCGAATCCTGAGTAACATCGAATAAAGTAAATGAATCATCCAAACCTTAGGAAATTCCACATTTTTTGGAACATAACGTACAACAAATTTGCCCGCCATTTTGAAAATCACTGATCTATGACGTGACGTCACACTGGCAGTGATGACTCGACCAATGTTTTGCCTAGAGACGCCCCCTCCCTCCTGGCCCTAAGCATTACCTTTTTACTAAGTTTTTTACAACTTACATGTTTTTATAGCTTTTAGTGTATTATATATAATTCTTAGCGTAATTTTGTAGTTTTTAATCTTTTTAACTTAGTTGGCTTTTAACCATTATTTTTATTTTTTATTTTTTATTTACACAGGGCCTCACAGAATACCACTATAATAGTGAAGTGAGCCCCCTGTATAAAGATTGTTATTATTATTATTATTATTATTATTATTATTATTATTATTATGATTACTTGAAATTCAGCGCGATCGTGCAACGAAGAAACAACGACAGCATCGATTACAAAGACTTCGAACAGCCTAGGCACACCGTTTGAGTAGGTTCAAACGCCTTGACCAAATGCCTCCATTAGAATTCTGAACAAAACCGATCAGAAGAGGCGACACCGACTGGAAGTGTTGGACAAAATGATTCTGTTTATCGCAACGAGAGGCGGCAAGAATTACACGATCAGCTAAATACTCGTGACGAATATCTTTTATACGGTAGGGAAAAGCAAACACTGATTACAGGAAAGGCTCAAAGAAAAACAACGATTAAGAAATCTAGCTCAAATCACCGCACTTTAATCCGCTCTTTAATGCTCTTCAATTGAAACAACCTACATTTAAGGTCGCAGGGGATACCTGACCATGAATAAATTCATATGGCAAAATTTTAACAGGAGTGTCACTTTGAAAAACGTTATATCGTGAACGTTTGAAAGCCGATTTCGCTAAAATTTAACAGAGATATTGGCGAATAATGGAAGTGCATAAGTATTGTTTTTTATTGAAGCGATCAAGCTTTGTGTCAATGCTGTAAGCCACTAAAGTTATCTTTTATAAAAACGTGGTTCTGTGTCCAAGTTTGCTCCTCGAGAAGAAAACAAGGCAAGTTGATTTCACCACTTACTGATCCGTCAAAACGTCTATTGTGTCATATCTGACTCCGATTTATTTATTTCAACTTTAATTAAAAGTTATTAGCTTTTAAAGGAGTAAAATTGTCCATGTTACAATTTGAAGCCTCATATCTTCCCTTTGAAAGCCTATTTAAAAATATTTTGAGTCAGATATGACAATCTACAATACACCAAGTTTACCTCCCTGCAGTGTCAACTCATGAAATTCTCTGTCCGCGCTGAATTCTTGGACACAAAATTGTTTTTACGCTTCCGAAGGCTCCCGAGCAAACACGAATATAAAAAAATATATATTTATAGTAATTTTGCTAATTTTAATCCACACTTCATGCAGAAAGAACAAAGTGTTGACACGCTTTGCACGTGCAATTATTGATGCCGAAACATTACAGAGCCTGTTCGTGAATATTTCGCGCATTTTCGGTATCAGCCGTCGCACTTCGTGCATACTCTTTTCATATATGCATACTGATTAGCGGAACCTGTCCCTCGCGACCTTGTGAGATGTTTGTGAGATAGAGAAATATATTGTTTATTCGTCATAACTTTTGAGTCATCTGTTGGCTCCTAAGGTGCAATTATTGATGCAGAAACTTAACGCAGCCTCTTCGTGAATATTTCGGATATTGTCGGCATCAGTCGTCGCTCTTTGTATATACTCATTTCATAAATAAATACTGATGACACTGTTCCGCCAAAATAGTAAAATTTCTCTTGGCTTATTTCCACGTTATATTGCCAAATGCCACAAAATATACAACTTAGTTCGATAAAAAGATTCTACAGAGGAAACCAAAAGTAATTGTTTGGAGATAAAGTGCAGGATTGCAAGGATTAAAGTGGATTACAGTTTAGTTTGAAATCAACGCTGCCCTAACTTGTTTCAGAAGCACTGTCAATCGTGGCATTTATCTCAAACCAAAATACGTGCGTTATAACCGCTCCGACTATTTTGAACTTCTTCACTTAGTTGCAATTGCTTAGTTAATGTTTGTGAGATGGAGAAATAAATTGTTTATTCGTCATAACTTTTGAGTCATCTGTTTGCTCCTAAGGTGCAATTATTGATACAGAAACCTTACGCGTCCTCTTCGTGAATATTTCGGGTATCTTCGGTATCAGTCATCGCTCTTCGTATATACTCATTTCATAAATGAATACTGATGACACTGTTCTGCCAAAATAGTAAACTTTTTCTTCGCTTATTTTCACGTTATATTGCCAAATGCCTCAAAATATACAACTTAGTTCGATAAAAAGGTTCTATGGATCAAAACAAAAGTAATTGTTTGGAGATCAAGTGCAGGATTGCAAGGATTAAGGTGGCTCGACTGGGTTTTTTGGCGACATAACACCCCAACTTTGAACGGCTGATACTTCACTGTCTGAGCTCGGTCAGGCAAGCTGCTTCACACATATACTAGAGATGAAATAAACTTTCCAAAAACGTAGACTTGATTGTCATCGGTGTTACCATAACAACGATCTGATGACGTCATGGTTTTTGCATATTAGTAATTTTCTCAACATCTAGACCTAAACTTTTAAAACGACTGTATGCCTCTTATAGTCTAGATGTATGTCTTCAAGACTGCAAAGTTTGAAAAAATTCTATGAGAGCGTTTTTGAATAAAATTGAGTTGAATATTTTCCATCAATAATTTAAAAATTCGCATTACTTTCTGTTCTTTCGTCGATGCCAGCGTTTTCCTGACAAATTGAAACAATATTTTCACCATATATTATTCAGGTGCCATCAAACTACATTCCTTGAAGGTTTCATCCTGTTTGCTTCACTAGATTTCAGTTGATGTGATCGGAAGCAATGTCTTAAATATGCTCATTCTACTCACAGAAGTTACACTTTTGTTAGGGAAGCGTTTATTTAAAAACTAGTCGATGAAATTTTTTTAAAATCTTTTGATCTAAAGATGTACATGTAATGCACTATCTCTGCAAATTTCAAGTGCATTGAATCACTTTAAGGGCGCGAAATAAAATTAAAATTATAGGGGACTTTTGCATTCGTCTTCCAAAGTTTCATTGCCGTATTATTTGTTAACAGCTGGTTTATTTCAGGACTTTCTCTTTTGTCTACATTCTACATATTTGTGCACTTTTGAATAAATTTTAAACGGGTTATATGTGCATGACCGCAGCCTTATGTTAATTTCCAATGTAGTCATTGTACTATGAAAAGAATTTTCACGATCGCTTTGGAGCATGCAGGCATGGCAAACGTGTTGTTTCAAAAGCGCACAAACATGTAGAATGTAGACAAAAGAGAAAGTCCTGAAATAAACCAGCTGTCAACAAATAATACGGCAATGAAACTTTGAAAGACGAATGCAAAAGTCCCCTATAATTTTAATTTTATTTTTCGCCCTTAAAATGATTCAATGCACTTGAAATTTGCACAGATAGTGCATTACATGTACAACTTTAGATCAAAAGATTGTTAAAAAATTTCATCGACTAGTTTTTAAATAAACGCTTCCCTAACAAAATGTTACTTCTGTGAGTAGAATGAGCATATTTAAGACATTGCTTCCGATCACATCAACTGAAATCTAGTGAAGCAAACAGGATGAAACCTTCAAGGAATGTAGTTTGATGGCACTTGAATAATATATGGTGAAAATATTGTTTCAATTTGTCAGGAAAACGCTGGCATCGACGAAAGAACAGAAAGTAATGCGAATTTTTAAATTATTGATGGAAAATATTCGACTCAATTTTATTCGAAAACGCTCTCATAGAATTTTTTTAAACTTTGCAGTCTTGAAGACATACATCTAGACTATAAGAGGCATACAGTCGTTTTAAAAGTTTAGGTCTAGATGTTGAGAAAATTACTAATATGCAAAAACCATGACGTCATCAGATCGTTGTTATGGTGACACTGATGTCAATCAAACCTACTTTTTTGGAAAGTTCATTTCATCTCTAGTTTATGTGTGAAGCAGCTTGCCTGACCGAGCCCAGACAGTGAAGTATCAGCCGTTCAAAGTTGGGGTGTTATGTCGCCAAAAAACCCAGTCGAGCCACCTTAAAGTGGATTACAGTTTAGTTTGAAATCAACGCTGCCCTTCTTTGTTGGAGAAGCACTGTCAATCGTGGCATTTATCTCAAACCAAAATACGTGCGTTATAACCGCTCCGTCTTTTTTGAGCTTCTTCACTTAGTTGCATTTGCTTAGTTAATGTTTGTGAGATGGAGAAATAAATTGTTTATTCGTCATAACTTTTGACGCATCTGTTTGCTCCTAAGTTGCAATTATTGGATTCAGAAACCTTACACAGCCTCCTCATGAATCTTTCGGGTATCTTCGGTATCAGTCGTCGCTCTTCGTATATACTCATTTCATAATTGAATACTGATGACACTGTTCCGCCAAAATAGTAAAATTTCTCTTCGCTTATTTCCACGTTATATTACCAAATGCCACAAAATATACAACTTAGATCGATAAAAAGGTTCTACAGAGGATGACAAAAGCAATTGTTTGGAGATAAAGTGCAGCATTGCAAGGATTGAAGTGGATTACAGTTTAGTTTAAAATCAACGTTGGTTTTCTTTGTTTCAGAAGCACTGTCAATCGTAGCATTTATCTCAAACCAAAATACGTGCGTTATAACCGCTCTGTCTATTTTGAGTTTCTTCACTTAGTTCAATTTGCTTAGTTAATGTTTGTGAGATGGCAAAATAAATTGTTTATTCGTCATAACTTTTGAGTTATCTGTTGGCTCCTAAGGTGCAATTAATGATACAAAAAACTTACACAGCCTCTTCGTGAATATTTCGGGTATCTTCGGTATCAGTCGTCGCTCTTCGTATATACTGATTTCATTAATGAATACTGATGACACTGTTCCGCCAGAGTAGTAAAATTTCTCTTTGCTTATTTCCACGTTATACCGCCAAATGCCACAAAATATACAACTTAGTTCGATAAAAAGATTCTACAGACGAAAACAAAAGTAATTATTTGGAGATAAAGTGCAGGATTGCAAGGATTGAAGTGGATTACAGTTTAGTTTGAAATCAACGTTGCCCTTCATTGTTTCAGAAGCACGGTCAATTGTGGCATTTATCTCAAACCAAAATGCGTGCGTTGCAACCGCTCCGTCTATTTTTAGCTTCTTCACTTAGTTGCATTTGCTTAGTGAATGTTTGTGAGATGGAGAAATAAATTGTTTAAACTGTAGTTGTACATTGAAGAAGAAACGAAACATAGTTATTTAAACAAAGTCTAACTTAGACCGCGTTTTAAGAAAATTAATGGACCTCCCTACCAAGTTGGCTATTTTAAAGAGGTAAATATTTTTTCTAGTCTGTGCCATATGCCTTCTTGGCATTGTTTGTAGTGAATAGCGTTTAAATATTAGGGTTAGCCAGATTGAAATTGGGTAAGACCGCGGTTTTGTTAAACACCGTCCAAACTTTGTTTAAATAACCGGCCCTCAGAGATTCGCGAAATTCTTAAGTAGAATGTAAAATCATTTGTCGGCGTTGCGTAAACTCACTAATATGTGCAAGTGAACCCAAAATAGATAGTTCAAGGGGCTATGTCACCATTTCTATTAAAAGCCAAAACTTATTTGTATCAGTGAAAAAAAAGGTGCCAAGTTTTGTTTAACTAGTTCTTCTACTAGTACTCTAAGAGTAATCATAAGTGTCTTGGGCTGCAGATAGCCAGGATGGAAATCTCGAAAAACTGAGGCTAATTCTTTCAAGTTTGTCGCTTCTGTCTTGGAAAAAATAGCTAAAACTCAGATTATTGTTTATTTCGCTTCGAAAATTCACTTGATATCTGCTCTATAAGCATTTCATGTAAGACAAAGGTACTTAGTTCTAATTTGAGACAGTTTTCACCAAAACACCTGAAAACCACCATGACATAGCTCCGTTGAACAATCGCTGAATTCAAGAGAGGTGTTTCAGGAAAGAGACATTACGCGCTTAAGAGCAGATCCGTGCAAGAATCAAACAAAATCGCAAATCTTCGGTAAAGCTGAAAAAAATCAAATTCGCTTTTCTTGTGCATATAGATAGTCTATAGTAAGTACATGAATGCCATGTAGTTTTTTCCTTGAAATATCTATTTGTTTCCGATAAAAACGAAGAAAGTCGGTATCATCTCAGGGCACTATTTGGCAATCCCAAACACATGCAAACAGGGTTGAAATAAGTCATGATTCACTCGACTCGCGTATCAAAACTACTGCGCTAGAAAAAGCTGTCATAGTTCCAATTTGTTGCATAACTTGTCATAGACTAAACACCATGATTTCATAAAAATTGGATTAACCTAAGTATTCAAGGGAAGCCAAAAGCTTATGGCTCTCCCGTGCTCCGTAAAACGGTAGGCGGAAAACAACAATGATTTTGAGCGGGTGCCTTTGTTCAGAATTTCGTAATATTAAGAATGACAATACCAGAATTGACGATCTTTCAAAATATGTAAAGTTTAGTTTGGGGAAATGAATTTGGGATTTTTAAGAATTTGTTGAAAATCGTGAACGAAAGACATAAAATCACGCCATCTTGTGTATGCGTGACCAACAACAAAAACACTTAGAACGTTTTTCCTTGAGAAATCTTGGCAATTAAACTCTGACGTCAAAAAACAATGGAAATATACAAACCTTAACTCGGATATGACATTCTTGAATGTCCAAAATGTTTAGTTTTGCCGTCTGTTTAATTTCATTCGTGAAGTTTATCATGAACAGTGAAGATCAGTGAAGCCCGTAGTCACGATCAAAAACGCTTTACTCGCTGAATTCTTCGTAGCTCACTTTGCACTTTCGTACTCTTTATACTGTTGATACATTTTTTTCTGGTGGAAACTGTAAAAGGGCTCACAATAAAGCGAACTAGTTCAAGCATGTGTTTCCAGTTTTCCATCCTTGCATAACCGTGAACCATTTTGAGACCGTATGCAAATTACGTCTGAATCAGGCTGAGCAAGCGTTCGTGACAGTCACGGTTGGTAACACAGGGTGGTATTCTTGGTGGCCA
Organism: Dendrophyllia cribrosa; assembly: GCA_024195265.1. Lineage (NCBI taxonomy): Eukaryota > Metazoa > Cnidaria > Anthozoa > Scleractinia > Dendrophylliidae > Dendrophyllia > Dendrophyllia cribrosa. Next base: position 21,874,751 of record JAJLRJ010000003.1, on the reverse strand, counting down.
AAATTCCATATTCTTTTTTTTTTAAGTTTGACGAGTGTTGTTCGGAAGTCTTCAATTAATACAGTTCAAAGCAGGAAAGAGATCTCGTGGGTTTTAAAATACAGTATTGACACAAAACCAATATTTATTACATGGGTGGGGCTGGGTTGGGGTGGATCTTGTTGGCCTGGATTTCACATGTTAAGCTACACAAATAATCTTTAAAACGAGAACGCAGGTACAAAGATTAAGTAATTTTGATCCATTTACTTGTCATTGTTTTTATTTTTAGAGTTTTATAAAGTCTTCTACTTTCGCTTCTGGTATCTGATTGGACTGCTATAGTAAATCAACAACAAAGACAGGCCAGCCCTAGTTTCATTTCTAAAGTGTGACAATCGACAATGCTTTAGTTGTGAGAGGAACATCCCTCCTTCATTGTCCTGCTTTTAATAAGAAATAGTTCGGTTAATCTTCTCTTTAACCGATACATACATGACTCGCGCTTTCCGCTCATTCCTTGCTCTGGTATTACCTTTTTCTGTTTTTTAAAGGGGAGGTCGGGCCAATAAGAAATCAATTCCTGCGAAAAATTGCTGACGAAAAAAAAAATAAACACAATAAAATGAAGTTAAAAACACATTGAAAACTAGCGGAAAAGAAACAATGCAAGGCACGTTTCATGCACAGCATTAAGAAATATAATTGATTAACTAATCAATTAATTAATTAATGTCATTATAATGAAATAATAAACTGATGTGATATTTTTTTGGTGTATGTAGGAGAGCTATAAGGCATTTAACTCTAAAACACCCTTATGGACTACTGGTCCTAGAAAGAAGATTAGGAAACCAAGGAACAAAGAATCTTCCGCGTTCTGAATTCTTAGGGTTTTTTACAACAACAACAAACAACAACAGTTTCATTTGAAACCTTCCAATTACAACAGTACCTCCCATCTATCATACATACATAATTTCATTCCACTTTAAGCGAGTGCTACGTCGCTTGTACAATATATGATAGTCCAATACACCATCTGGTGTCGTATTCAGGGCCCATGCACCCCATTGGGAGAGATGTGACAGAAAACGTTTGGGAAAGTTCTGCTTTCTCTAGTTCAGTACTGCAGTCGCACAGTGTTCAGAGCCTTGAAACATACCGCACTGTACATAGTGCTAGCATTAAACGTTTCTAAAAAAAAATACATGAAACATATGGCAAAAAGACCCAGTGAATACCTTATCCACCCATGTACCAACCGTGACTGTCACGAACGCATATGCTCAGCCTGATATGCAAATTTGAGGCGTAATTTGCATATAGTCTCAAAACGGTTCACGGTTATGCAAGGATGGAAAACTGGGAACACATGCTTGAACTAGTTCGCTTTATTGTCAGCCCTTTTACAGTTTCCGCCAGAAATCTGGTAAAAAAAATTGTATCAACAGTATAAAGAAAACGAAAGTGCAAAGTGAGCTACGAAGAATTCAACAAAAAGTTTTTAAAAGCGTTTTTGATCGTGGCTACGAGCTTCACTGTTCATGATAAACTTCATGAATGAAATTGAACAGACGGCAAAACGAAACACTATGGACATTCAAAAATGTCATATCCAAGTTAAGGTTTGTATATTTTCATTGTTTTTTGTTTTTTGACGTCACAGTTGCCAAGATTTCTCAAGGAAAAACGTTTTTGTTTTTGTTCAGTTTGTCAAGCACACACAAGATGGCGTGATTTTACGTTTTTCGTTCACGATTTTCAACAAATTCTTAAAAATCCCAAATTTATTTCCCCAAACTAAACTTTACACATTTTGAAAGATCGTCATCTCTAGTATTGCCATTCATAATATTACGAAATTCTGAACAAAGGCACATGCTCAAAATTATCGTTGTTTTTCGCCTACCGTTTTACGGAGAACGGGAGAGCCATAAGCTTTTGACTTCATTTGAATACTTAGATTAATCTAATTTTTATGAAATCATGGTATTTAGATTGTGACAAGTTGTACAACAAATTGAAGCTGTGACAGCTTTTTCTAGCGCAGTAGTTTTGATACGCGAGTCGAGTGAATCATGACTTATTTTAAGCTTGTTTGGTGTCGCCAAATCGAACCCCGGGCTAAAAACTAATGTTTTCGTTTTCCCAGAAACAAATACGTTTTTCAAGGAAAAAACTACACAGCAATTGTATACTTACTAAAGGCTACCTGTATGCAAAAGAAGAGCGAATTTTAGTTTTTTAACTTTGCCTTGTAATGTTTGATTTTTGCACGGATTTGCTCTTAATCTGTTGAACGAATTAGAAGAACAAGTGTTGCTCTTACGAATGGTCCTTATCAAAATTTGGCATTAAATCTGCACTCAGCCCTTCTTAACTAAGGCGTTGTGTTCGTTCCTTAGTTGTTCGAAGCTCGTACGTTCCGTCGAGTCGATGGAAAGTGACATCTACAGGGTAGATTAGAGCATTGACTTTCTCTTCCCACACGTCAGACCCTGTTTGAAACTGGAAGTAATTCGGGCGAGTTTCCGATTCTTTGAGCCAAGCGAGTCGAGCGGTCTTTCCGTCTGCAGTGTACTTAAGAACCTTGCCTAAAAACACACTGGGGCGTTCGCAAGTAGCATCGGCCGTGACGAGTGCGCAAATTTCTCCCTGTGACGGCAGTTCGTCGACGTCCGAGCTTTCTTCCTCGTCCCTGACTTCCTTTGAGGTACTGGGAGGTTCGTCCAAGATTAAACTGACTGCTGATCTGTTTAAATAGCGCATAGCTACCGACCTGCGCTCAGACTCAGTACGACGATCGTAAATTTCAATTTGGGCTCTTAAACTGTGCTTGCAAACACGCGCAAGCGATTCCGCTAGTCTTCCATCGGAACTCTCTGGCGAAGAACGAAAGTGCTCAACGAGAGCGTCTCATTTCGTTAATTGCGCGGGGAAAGCCCAGATTTTCCTTAAAGACTTGCGACAGATACTTTGAAAAGCTCCCAGATGTCTTGAATTCCGTACCGTGCTTGTTGACCAAAAAGTACTCGTGTGCTTCTTGCTAATTGTTCGATTTTGTTCTCTTCTGCTACTTTCTTAAGAACGCGAAGAGTTCTGAGTTCTTTGCCTCGGACAGGATTTACAGCAAACAGAAGCAGCATTGTGAAATTCATATGAACACGCACTTTGGCGGCACCTGAAGTTTGTTCGTACTTGCAGTGAAGGCTTCGAACAAGCACTTGATACTGCGGCCAAAAATGTTTGGCCGCACATGGCGCTCTCTGTGTGATACGTTGTGCCTTTTCCAACTGATTCCTGAATGAGCGAAGATCTGACACACTTTTCACTTGTTCATAATCTCGTCGGCCTTCGTCAACGTGAATAAATTTTGCAGCGATCAGAAGAGCATGGACATATGGAGCAGCCGTGACATTCTGGACGCCTTCGTTTTGCTTGAGGTAATTTACGAATCGCTCGACTAACGTCAATTCATAGACGAGGGCCAAGGCGGGTTTACGTTTCCCAGGAATGTGACTAGCCCCTCGATGGTTTTCTTCCAAGTGTTTGCTCTCATACGAGGTGACCGCCGTTTGTGATTGAACTCGGAAACATACAACGTTTACATCTCTTTGACCTCCGTTATGACATCGCTGAATGTCGACAGATCTAGTTTTCTTTTCTTTATTAGGAGGACGATGTCAGACTCATCTTTTCACTCACTACTCTCTGCGCTGGCAAAATCTTCTTCTTCTTCTCCTTTTCCTTGTTCTTCTTCTTCTTCTTCTTTTTCTCCTCCTTGGAATTCCGCATGTGTCGAATCGTCTTCACCTGAGCTTTCAGGAGGCTCTGCTATTGGTGCAATCGCATAAATAGAGGAACTTCTCGTTGCGGTCTCGTCAGTTTCAGGATGTGGTCGATTGAGAAATTCGAAGGTATTCTTCTGGTCGGGCTATTTTGATTGGTGGCATTGTCGAATAATTGGGCTGGCAATTTTCGCTTTGTCTCTCGACTAAAACCTCACTCACATTTTAAGAAACCGCTTCTCGCTGTTGGTACTACGAAAACTACCTACTTTAGTAGACTTTATACTTAATTGTCGTTCATTTTGTATGCGCGACTGGTGATAAGCATGAAGAACGTTTACATCTCGTTTCGCTACAAGAGAGATATTTTTAAGCCAGCCAACTGTGGCCTTGCCTTCCTAATATGTTCTTGAATGTCTCCATGGCAGTGGACAAGATTAAATCCCAATGTTCTCATGCGCGATTTGATAGTTTCCCTGGGAATGCCATTAAACACTTTGTTGCATATCTCGATGAAGCAATGCTTCGTATGGTTCTCTGCCTTCTCTCGCAAAAGTAAGAGAGGAGCTTCTATTTATAAATAGACCTTAAAGTCTTGTAAACCAAAAAAAAAAAAGAAACATTCAACGCTTTAAGTGTATCTCGTTTTATGGCTAAATCTGCTGTAGTTCATCTCAGTACAGAAATTTTTTCTTGATATCATAGGTTGGGAAAGGCTAATAAAACAATATTCTATTGACAAAGCGGATTTTATGGCGCGCTATAATGGCGAACAAACCTGGGTATTACCTCGGCGGATTAATTGTTTTGGCACGCGTGACATCCATGGTTCAAAAGTTTTGAATTACTTGGTAAGAACACGTTTATAATAGCGCTGTGCACTAATGACGGCACATACTTTTGACCCCCGTTATGACTCAGACAAACAAACGCCTCCATGTGTTATCTGTATAAGAAATTTGTGTGGTAAAATGGTGTTGGCGAAGACTTCGATGCGGCTTTTATCAATATTTTCGTAAGAAAATCGAACACCTGGGTCAATGTTGAATTGAAAACCTAAAAACTATTCTTGGAACATTCCAAATTTTGGTGAAAATGCAAAGAATTGATAGAGAGCGGCAAAATTATTGTCTGAAAGATTTCACGTTTGAGAGGTTCAGTTTGCAGCATATACTGCTGAGCCGTTAGAAACGAAGCATATAGAGCCAAGCGGTAAAGTGGTCCATGGCACAAAAAGGCAGGTTTCAATGATGTCCATTGTGGCTCCACTGAAAGGATACGTTTATTTTAATGCTGTTTATGCCACCACAGGTAGTAATAGAAAAGAATACCCGTTGGATGAATACTCGAGAGTAAGCAGTTCTCTAATTTATCTAATTGCAGCCTATTACTCTCCAAACTTTACAGTATATAATCAGTATCCCTTAGAATATACACTCGAAGACAGGATTTTTGCTCAAAAACAAATTCGCGTTGTCATCTTTAGGACCCTTTGTTCTGCTTTGCTTGTATGAACGCGGGTCGATAAACGGTACAGCGTTTGTATCAAATACGTATTCTGGATCATTTCGAACCTATTTACACATCTTTTTCCAAGCCGCTAGCGATGCACACATCAAAAATTTACTTTTCTCTTTGCAGTAACTTTGGGCACAAGTCGTGAAATGTTTTCTTATCGCATGAGAACTAATAGATTGGAAGTTCAATGAGCGGATTTCACCGTGCAGCCCAGTCACATACATGTAATTTGTTGAATTTCAAGCCAAAATCTAAATTTCTTGAATCCGTTTTTCACTCTCTAATGCAACATTGTCTTATATATACTATATTTCAGGCCCCAAAACGTTCAAATCACGTTTACCGCTGATTTCACCGATTTTTCATATCCAAAACACGTTCATACAAAGCCTTCCAAACTTTGATCGAGTCACGTAGGGGGTCTATCTATTCAAAGCGCGTTTAGATTGGCTTAAAGTGTTAAGTATTTAAGAGAGGAAATGTTTAAGTGCTTAAGTATTCAGATCAATTATTTCCAGAAAATTTGCTTTGATTCTGCGAAAAAGATTGATCGCTTTAAGTTCTTAGTCTCGGTAAATTCAGTACCCTTGCGCCATGCAATCAGTGACGCATACATTATTTAATTGGCGGCAAACTTTAACATTCGAGCATTTTGCTAAGAATCAGTGCGGAGCACGTTTTCGCAAACTCTCACTTTTCCGCATACCAGATCTCAAAATTGTCGTACTGGTCTCAAATCATCGCCAAATCGGGAAAACAGTGCGATTTCTCTAACAAGTGCACAAAACGCACGTTTGGGGCCGTGCGGAGCAAGTTTTGGCAAAATCTCACTTTTCCGCACACCAGATCTCAAAATCGTCGTGCTGGTCTCAAATCATCGCCAAATCGGCAAAACAGTGCGATTTCTATGAAAAGTGCACAAAACGCACGTTTGGAGCCGTGCGGAGCAAGTTTTGGCAAAATGTGACTTTTCCGCACACCAGATCTCAAAATCGTCGTACTGGTCTCAAATCATTGCCAAATCAGGAAAACAGTACGATTTCTATGAAGAGTGCACAAAACGCACGTTTGGGGCCGTGCGGAGCAAGTTTCGGCAAAATCTCACTTTTCCGCACACCAGATCTCAAAATCATCGCAATGGTCTCAAATCATCGCCAAATCGGGAAAACAGTGCGATTTCTATGAAAAGTGCACAAAGCACACGTTTGGGGCCGTGCGGAGCAAGTTTTGGCAAAATCTCACTTTTCCGCACACCAGATCTCAAAATCGTCGTACTGGTCTCAAATCATCGCCAAATCGGGAAAACAGTGCGATTTCTATGAAAAGTGCAGAAAACGCACGTTTGGGGCCGTGCGGAGCAAGTTTTGGCAAAATTTCGGGTACTATCGGTATTAGTCGTCGCCCTTCGTATATACTCATTTCATAAATGAATACTGATGACACTGTTCCGGCAAAATAGTGAAATTTATCTTCGC